>CM060954.1:154901398-155296398 GCA_030765055.1 Mantis religiosa
ACAAACTGACCTCATCCTGCTGTCTAGAGATGGCACCACCTGCTATATTTTGTTTGGAAGAGCGATATCTATAATTATATACAACGATTAATAAGGAAGCGTAATTATTTTGTTAAGCATTGCTTTGATTTAATTATGTTTTATAGGATAAAAACCATAACTAATTTTAGTTTAGTCCTAGCTTATAAGGAAGAAATAAATAATTACGTGTGAGAATGGCAGTCTTCTAAAGTAAACAGATATAACGGAAATTTGCAAATACTCATCTCTCCACTATGTGGCAGATGTCATTAGGCGCCGGGCCACAAAATTCTACGCGAGTTTGTCTCAACATCAGAGCGCCCTGGTTAGGTCTCTAGGGAACTACAGAACAACCGAAAGACGCTACAAGCTATACCGGCTTCCCCGCATGGCTTGCGGGCACACCCGGTAACAATAGATTTCTTATTTCAACCTAAAATTATTACTGTTTGAATTTAATAGACATTCTAAATTAAACTCTTCCTGAAAATTATCACACCAACTTAGCGTTGGACCCGAGTTGGCTACCATGAGGAGCTACGGCTACCTCCCTTCTTTTCATCTACATTATCTTAAACCACCAACCTGCAAAACCCCACATTTCCTGTCATTCAGTGGTTAAGTCCGTGTAGGACAGGTACACGAATGACACACATCGTGCTGACCCTCAGTCAGCCGCCAGCTACTTGAATGAATGAATGAATGTGGTGATATACGTGTTTTAGTTATTTAGTAGAATAAACCTTTTTTTTAGGCTTGACAACAATTAAAAACAATAAACTGTTGTAAATGCTTGTCTTCTGATGTGACATGGCATTTTAGGAAAGAATAGTCAAGCACTTTCTAAACTTCTTTCATGTTAAAACTTGCTCTCCCGCACATCAATCAATTTCATGAATTGTCATTTTGACGACCTTTTCCAGTTTATTTGTTTAAATTTAATATCCCGATGAACATTCTCAGAAATAAACTGCCTTACTTGCTCCGTTTTTATTTATTACGTATTTTCAGAAACTCTACAGTGTCTTGTGTATCACGTAGAACCTTCGTTACACATATATGCATATTTCCTTGTAGGTACAATGGCAATTGGAAAATACAGCAGACGTCTAACACCTCGAGTTAAATCTTATAATAGCCGGTCGGTAGGTCATATCTATTGTCCACTGACCTTCACACACTTGTGTAAATTACTAAACATAAACACTTTCCTGTCGACTTCAAATTAATAAGACAAATTTCTAATTATTTCCGTAAAGGCTCAATGGGTTTTGGCTATAAATCAGGTTTAAGCGTTACTCATATGTTTAAAAGCAGGTCGCTATGTTATAGCTTGACATTACATTATATACTCACACGTTTGAACGTCCTATCCGCAGCTATTTGAACAACCTTTAAATTTTACAAGTTACAGACTACTTACATTACTAACATGATTTAACCTGCACTCATATGTCTTTTACTGCACGCATATCTAGTGATCTTATTTCAAAATATTCACAACTTTATTCACATTGTTTTCGTCACACATTCTTCAACTCTGTATTTCTACAACTTAAGTCCTCTATGTAAATTGAGATAAACATTTACTCAAAATAAGTTCTGTTTTTTTCATAGTTATTCTGTTTTAATTGCTTTCATAAAAGCTGATTCTCTATTGTTACCTGTAACGTCAGAGATGACAACAAATATATTTATTTCCTTATAGGAGTATACAGTAAACTTAGAGCAATAATCAAATATCGTAGGAGCTGTAAGCTAGCTTTGGAATTACGTCCTCCTTACCAGACAGTATATAAAAGCTCATCTGACTTTTTATACTTAATGTTGTAAAAATTATTCCTTAATACGTATATTCTTCTGGCGACTACGCGTTAAATGACAAGTGTTTATATTTATTTGTTATTTACTTAAATAAAATTGGCCAAACCGTTTAAGAACTGTGAAATGTGATGATAAAAAGTCCATTCTTCTTTCATAACTACAAGTTAATAAATGGAAACAATTGAATTGTTATTTAAACTCATATAAAACTAGAGCTCCAACGAATAACAGAGAATGTCCAGAAAATTATTTATCTCCACAATGAGTAACGAAAAAGTTTATTTCATAGCTAAAATGTCGAAAAAAATCTTGTTTCTTCTTTTCAATTTCTTTGATATTATCAGTCACAAACACCTGCAAAATTAGCTATAATGTGTTAAAAGTCCAATTTTAAAATACATCGGACAAGAATAAATGTTACATTATTTCGATTTATTATTAAACACAACATGTTTATAACATTAATGCTTCATTAAAGTTCTTATCATTTACAAAATAGTTCATTGTATGAGTCCTATCACTAGTGTGAATTTAATGTGTGATTTTTTTCTGTCTTTACTTCTTGTTAATAACTATTTTTGTCCTTAGTAGGGTTGGCTCGCTGCTTGATGTATAATGTATACCCTGAGCATAAAGAACAATAATAACTTCTTATGTCATAACATTAGAGGTATTCAAAATATCAAACAAATAACCAGTTATACTTCAAAAGTATTTGTTACACAATAAAAAATATTATTTGACAAATTCTAATAGATCTAAAATTTGTGTTGTACGGTTTAGTTTATCCTTTATCTTTGCCGTTACACAACTCATACAGAATGAAAAAGATCTTATAAGCTACTCAAAAAAAAAAAAACGCAAGAAAATGACATTACCAAAATTTATCATAAGAATTTATAAGAAGTACGTGAAAAGTCTTCAATATAAATATCACATGACAGGAAACGGAATTTGTCTTGCGTCTATGAAATATATTTGACTTGAGTATTTATTGAATGTGGACCATCTATTTGTAGACAGAGAAACAGCACGCTTTTAATACTCGTCCCATAATTCCATCTTTCTCTTTCAATATAGTGAATTACACACAATAATAAAACACGTTTGTACACTTCGTTATAATACAAAACAAATTGCTGTGACACAATGTAATTGAACTCTGTTTTAACACGTGACGTCAAGGAACAGCTTCATAATGCAGTTCTACACACAAAATTGACTAATATATTCTCTTCAACTGCTTAAATGTATAAATTTATACTCAACATATTTATTTTGTCCAGATAAAGATGAACTTACCCATATTAAATTTGAGCACACATATTTGTTGTTTGTGTAGGATGATCTCTAATTAATATTACTAACGCTTGTTTATCCGGTGATTATTATTGTTGTGATTCTAGACCAAATATTCTTTACTTTAAGTTTCTATATTATTATACTTTCTAAGCTACAATTTTTGTTTCCCTGATACCACGGAAGCATTTCATTGTCACTGCATTCCCCTGTATTCCCTCTTGTATCTCTAACATGACGTGTTATTAAACTATTTCTCTAAAGATTCATCTTAAAGTTGGAGAACAATAAGCATTCTTAGGAACTGCGTTGAGAGAACATATATGACACGTTGTTTTAGTTATATTGATCGTCCGCTAGGGGAGACATTTTGCTGGACAAGCAATGCGAAGGCAAACTAACTCTATCCTGTTGTCTAGAGATGGCACTAACTGTAATGTTTTACCACAAGGAACAATGTTTATAATTATTCTCAAAGTATTACATTGAATTCTAATTACGTTTGTTAATATAACGCGGACTTAGTTATTCTTCACATGTTAAACACAATAATTAACTGTAGTGTACTTTTAGCTAACAACAAGGTAAGAAATTGTTTTGTATAAGAATGGAATTCTTCTAAAGTAGGTAGATCTAAGAGCACTTTACAGAAACCTGGCATCCAATACAGCGACACTTAAGCCTCATTCATGATTGGTGTAGGCTTTGGCGATTGTCTATCAACCCAGAGAAAAGCCAAGCCATTCTCTTCACTAAGCGTCACTTTCCCGCCAACCTCCCCGCCTTTAATTATTCTGGCAGAAGGATAGAGTGGACAAATTCTCTAAAATACTTAAGTGTAAAGCTGGACAAGGGCCTAACTTTTCGCGGTCACATCCAGGAGGTGACTCATCGGGCCTGCGGAGCTTCAGCTTCGTTATACCCCATGATGCGCTCAGGAATGCCGACACCCCTTAAGTTGCGCCTTTTTCAGGCTTTAATCCTTCCAATCATGCTTTACGCTTTTGAGATCTGGGGCATGGCCGCAGGATCCAATCTGCGTCAAATTCAGCGTGTACAAAATAGATGTCTTAGGGCCATCTATTCTGTTTGCTGGAGGTTTCCCGTGAGATACCTTCATGAAGCCTCATCTCTCCACTATGTGGAAGATGTCATTAGGCGCCGGGCCACAAAATTCTACGCGAGTTTGCCTCAACATCAGAGCGCCCTGGTTAGGTCTCTAGGGAACTACAGAACAACCGAAAGACGCTACAAGCTGTACCGGCTTCCCCGCATGGCATGCGGGCACACCCGGTAACAATAGATTACTTATTTCAACCTAAAATTACTACTGTTTGAATTTAATAGACATTCTAAATTAAACTCTTCCTGAAAATTATCACACCAGCGGTGCTAACATAGCGTTGCACCCGAGTTGGCTACCATGAGCAGCTACGGCTACCTCCCTTCTTTTCATCTACATTATCTTAAACCACCAACCTGCCAAACCCCACATTTCCTGTCATTAAGTGGTTAAGCCCGTGTAGGACAGGTACACGAATGACACACATCGTGCTGACCCTCAGTCAGCCGCCAGCTACTTGAATGAATGAAAAACCTGGCATATATTGTTTTAGCATTATTCGTTTGGATATAGGAAATGGTCTTTCAAAACACCTTTGTTGGAATCTGTAAACAATTATAATGAATACAGCCTTGAAAATGCTTGGCTTATATTTGACATTTGAGATTTTGGATAAATATAAACAAGTACTTTCCAAACTTATGTCACGTTAAAGAGGAGCTTCAAAATTGGACTCCCCCACATTAATACGAATCTCGTCCTCAGCACATTTTCCCTCCTTGAAGTCTAGAATTACAACCTTATTCGTTTAACTTTAATATCCAGTAAAACATTTGCAGCAGTAAACTGAATTCCTTTGTTGTCTTACTTATTCTGTTTGTATTCATTTCAGAATCTTTGTACTGTCTATCTGTATGATAGAAGTTTCGTTAAACTAATATGTATATTTGCTTGTACATGCAATGGGAATAGCAAAACAGTAGAGGTGTAACAACACCTCAAGTCAAATCTTATAAAAAATGATTATTACTCGATATCTTCGGATAACGTGTCACCACACACTTGTGACAGAACGAGAGCGAGGATTTGCGATTGTAAGAGTATGAGTGAGAGAGGTCTAAGCGCCCGTCGATAACTAGCTCATGTATGTTCGATCGAATAATGGTTCGGTATATTTCTACTTATATTATATATGGAAATGTTCTACCAACATTTTAGGTTACTATTTAAAGGAAGATGTAGTTTCGGATGTCCACTTAGCCGCTAAAAGCGGCTTTAGACAAAGTTCCATGTGATTATGTACGTGTCTCCATGTGTACTTTCAGCACCAGTAATAAAACGATATTTTAAAAGAAATAAAAACTCGTAGTTAAAAAGTGGTAAAGAATGGAACTATCCACGAATACAAATGGTGAAAGTTTACGTTTTGTAAATTATATCTAACATTTTCGTCGAAATGTAAGTTTAATATATTTACTAGCATTAGCACAAAGTGTATATCTGAAATTTTCTGGCAAAAGTGCGTGAAACTATGTTGTGTAATTGACTTATTATATTAGTGCAAAACAGATGAATACCTTATTAAAACACATGAGACTTATTTAATTATTTATTTTATGTCATTAACCGTTTCAGAGTTATTCGTTGCCTTTACCTTATATTTTACAAATTTAAATTTCTAAGCCGCACTCTGCTGTTCATTGGAATAAAATGAAAGCTAAAAGACAACCATGACAACCCGCTTTTTAAACTTTTCACTATCACTTCATTCGCCTGTATCGAGTATCAACAACTACAAGTGTAATCGATCTACTTCTGTAACTTGGATCAGAAAAGAGAATAAGTATTCCTTGAACAGAAACTCGAGAAGATAGTGTTAATTTCATCGAGTATTTTAGAGTTTTAACCACTAAAATATATTGTTTAGGAGACAATCTTTTAATTATGTCTATTGTACATAGAAGAGGAATTTTGGCTGACAAGCAAAATCATCAAAAATACAATCTCTCCACTGATTGCGTTCTGCTGTCTAGAGATGGCACCACTCATAACATCTTACTACGCGGATTATTATTTATAGTCATCTATAAAGCGTTTAGGTATACTCTTAATTTGTTCATTGGCTATGACTTGGATTTTGTATGTTTTGTCTGTGTAGATATATAGTACATACAGTGTAACGGGAATTTGTTGGACTATTCGTAGTTAATTCTGATTTGTTACTTGGATCCTCTCGTACAAGGCATCCACGCCAACATCAGCTCCAAAATTATGTTCATAGGACCAATAGCAACACTGATTTTCTGGAAGTGACAGTGGCATGTTTACTCCACGTGGAGTCTCAGTTGCCAAAGTTCCAACTTCCAGTTTATCTCTTTCATTACGTGCAGGAATTCGTTGTGTGTCACGATGTGGGGACCCTGGAAGGAAATTACAGTGATAAATGCAAATGAAGTAGTAGATAACCTTCAGTCAAGTGAATATAATCAAAGTGAAGACAATAGTGTGAATAACTGGGCCGAGTTATGTTACTGGAGAAGCCTCAAAAAACAAAGTTATAACGGGAACTCTTTCTAAGCAAATTCAAGCGCTTGTTTGGAACATATATAAATATTTGCTGACAAATAATCTTGGTAAGGGGTTATGCAATGAACCTGATGATAAATTCTGGGTATTCACAGAAATACAGTAAGAAATATTGTGACGAAAGGAATACCAAAGACGCCGATCAAGTGTGAAAACAAAAGGCACGTTTCTCTAAAGTTTCGACAATTTCACATGCGATTTAATTCGTCGAGAAATTTATAGATTCTATGCAAAGGGAGAGCGCCCACCTTAGATGAATTGGTTGCATATTTGCAAGAAATTTGTGATTTTCCTTATGGGCACTGCACCTTTCGTGGTCAGCTAAAGGAGCTGGGTTTCAAATACCGCACTTTGAATAAGATAAAGGTTATTATGGAATCGAGTACAATTGTAGCTTGGCGATATATATATTAGTCAAAACTATGGAAGTTTTGCAGTAATGGACATAAGATAATTTATTGAGACTAAACCTCGTACGATACCCATGACGTATCTAGAAATGTGGCAAACTTGCAGAAAGGACTGGGAGAAGGAGGGTCTGTGTTGTAAAACGATTATAAGGATTCGTCAAAGGAAGCGGCCGAACTGCACACGCGTTGACTATACTCTTACTTCAACGTGTACAGAATAGGTATCTTCGGGTAATATATTCTGCATACAGAACACTTCGAGCCCCTCCCTGATTGGGTGTTCTTCGGGTTTGGTTGGTGTCAGGGGGTGGTGATTCCCGATACCCGTGGGAGAACGGGTACGTCTCCGGACGGGGTTGAGGCAAGCCATCAATATTCCCGCGTACTACCTAGCATTGCTAGTAGAAGGTGTGTAGATCACCAGGCGGCCCTACCGAGGTCATACCGGTAGCCTTCCCATTTTGGGGTTGGTGCGCGTAAGTGCCGTATCCACTTCCATCCCGTCTTGAGTCCTTCGACCAGATGACGGGGGGGGGGCATGTTAGTAACCCAGGTCTTGTCCTATGGAAAGCCCCACGGAGGACGCCGGGCACCCTTAGAAACGGCGTGGTTATTCCCTGGTTGGAAGAGGTCCGGGTCTTGCTATACGGGTCCATGACCAATTGGAGAAGAACCTCTGGACTCATTAACTGAATACAAAACATTCCCCGTGCGTTTACTCCACGAGGCCTTATCTCTCCACTCTGTGGAAGATGAAATTAGACAGTGGGCCACCAAGTTCTGTACAAGTTACTAGCACACCAGAGCACCCTGGTTATTTTCCTAGGTACCATATTCCCCGAAAACGCCGACTAAACCCATACCGGGTGTCCCGCATATCTTGTGGTCAATACCCGTAACCCTAAGGCCACTACACCAGACTTAACGTAATTTTCCTACACGAGTTCTTTGTCTGGACTATCAACAATTATAGAAATTTCTTCTTCCAAAATTAATTATTTTCTTCCACCAGCGGTACACGAGGACCGTTGTAATTATAGTTTATGAATTATTTATTTTTCTAATCTAGCAAAACTACCAGCGGTGCATTCGTATAGCTGTGAATGTTTACTTACCTAATTGTCATTTTCCTCAGCGCCTGAGTACTGCAAATTTATCATGATAAGTTCCAAAATCTCGTTACGTGCTATTTCTTTCCAAAAAGCATCTTCTTGTAGTTTATGTGATGTCTCACCGCAAAACAATGTGCGATCATTTGCCTCTCGCTACTTTTTAAACGTTTGCCTCGATTGTGTTTTATTTCGGCTGAAGCACCGGCCTGCTCCATGATGAAAAGTTTACTGATTTTAAATTGCATATACATAAGTGTTCTTGGGTTTGTGAGGTACGTGAGATGTACAGGAAATACAGTGTTAAATATCAGAAGTAACTCCACACTATAAACAATAACATCTTAATCATCATTCAACTCGATGCAGACCTCGTTGTGAGAGAGCTGCCTGGTATAGGAATACAAAAATATTATATAATAGCAGTGTCCTTTAGTAATTGTTAAATAAAATGCAGGTTAATTTAACATAATAAGTTAATAGTGTATAATTTCACTTGTCTTCTGTCTAATCTGTATATAGTATACAGAACACATCTATGTGATATGTGAAGCAGAAAGATAAAATGTGAGGCTATTACGTTTACAATAATCGAAACATTTGCATACTTTTCTCTCTCTGAATTAGCTCACACAGAGCAGTGATCACAAAACTACTTACAGTACTGTACTTAAAGGAGAGGTTTATCGTACGTA
Source organism: Mantis religiosa (assembly GCA_030765055.1). Lineage (NCBI taxonomy): Eukaryota > Metazoa > Arthropoda > Insecta > Mantodea > Mantidae > Mantis > Mantis religiosa. The sequence continues at coordinate 154,910,406 of CM060954.1, forward strand.
TGCAAATAAAAGAAAACGTCCATTAACTTCGCTAAACCAATCAACAGCTTAACCGTTTTAACAGCATAACCAACATTATTTTGTGACCGAACTGATTTCTGTTAACGATGACTTTGGCAGTTTGGCGGGGAACAAGCCATTGTTTGGAGCAATCAGAGGTTTCGGTAATATACTCATTTATCATCGCAAGTGACAATTCTCCTGACAACTCTATCATCTACAGGATTAAGGATACGCTGACGACAGATATCCACTCTACGTTCAGCCTGCTGAGGTGTCAGTTCGTGAGCTACAGATTTACAACTTCTGTATGACTTCCCAAGTGTCTTAATGTGTCGATGTCTGGTATCCTTTCATGTACTAAGTTCTTCTGAAAGACTACGGGTACTTTTTTGCGGATTTTCTCACAAAACTTGAATCCTCAATATTGTGACGCTAATATTTTGATACAGTTTTGAAAAAGACAAAATTGGTAAAAATTGTATACTTGTAAGATGGAATAATATCGGTACACGTGACATTCGGTCGCGTAGGTTTGCTGGGCTCTTAGGCGGAGGTCGAAAGCCTTGCTGACATAGCTGACGAAGCAGTGAGTCAGTCGCTACTTCGGCAGAGTTTCGACATTTAAACCCCAGGGTTTTGGCCCAGACGGGAGTAGTCTCGCACGTGGTACCGGAATCTGCGTCGCCCGATTCTCTGAAGGCCACGTCTATAATCTTCAAGAATGAACATCAAAAAGCAAGGGGCAGGAACCTTAGGCCAGGTAAAAGCCACAATTGTCCTCGTATAGATAATTTCTTTTGGTTTTGAGTAGATTGTAGAATAAACGCTAGTTAACCAGAACTACATGTCGAATTTTAACTTAAGCCAACCCTGCCTGGTAACCCAGACCTTGGTACGAACATCTCCCTCCTGAGCTACCCCGCTCTAGTAACGTTAAATGGGAAAGCGTAATTTACCTGCCAGTTGGCGCAACCGTGAACGTTACAATATTCCATACCTTAGGTCTTCCGGAACGTGGTAAATCTTCAGTGTTTTCGTGTGTATTGTCGAAACGTTGGTACTATCGTTGTGTCACACGCTCACTAACGACAAGTCCTCATTACACATCACATATCCTTCGAGCTGTGACAGCGACTTTGTAATCTTGTTTCCAGTAATGTTTTAGAAGTTCTCTAAGTTCAGACTTTGTTATCTCCATTTTGTGATTGTTTATTAACAACTGAAGACTGATAAATGCTTGTAATGTACGTAAGACTAGACATGAAATCATGTATGTTGCATTGCCAAACCAAAGAAACCCAATAAATTCCCCAAAACACCAAAATAAAAAATCTGAATTTATATATGAAACCGCCTAATACAAATGTCGACTGCAAACCGGAGATGTTTGACTAGTAATTCATGGATCAGTGGTAAATGTTTGTAAAATTATTCAAAAGGGAGGTCATGGTCACTACATGTGATAGTGCCACTTTGTACTCTGTGGCCTAGAGTCGCATTTCGCGTCAAGTTTCAGCTGCTTGGTTTCTATTTTTTTGTGTGTTAGTATAAGCTCGTAAGAGCGACCCTGTAGCATCGGACCTCCCCGCTAAAGTGTTGTGCCATCCGTTCTTATATACTACATGAAATGTCCATTTTGTAACCGCGAGAGTTTAGGCATATTCTATGTTCACTTCCTATAAATTAACGGGTACACAGTTTTAATACAGTTTCACATTTTATAATAACACTGATAATTTCAAAATATTTGATAGTATTTTAATATTCTAGATCTATTTATATAAGAGTTCAAAAGCCAAGTATTTTACAAATACAAACAAAAATGGATTGGAAGTACATTTACAGAATTAACTCAGATTGAGCTACAGAGAAAACAGAATCCTTCCACATTTAAATAATGAATTAGATAAGCTTGACTGTAAGAAAAAGAAGACCAGATCATCGGTAGTTAAACACTACACATTTCATGACACATCAAATGTATGTTTTGAATTTACTAGAAATATATCCCCAGAGTTTCTCTCATTATAGATGTCTTTTATATAACTGATAAACTGTAACAAAATGTTATTCCAAAAAAAAAAGTAAATCACATTAAAACACCCAATTTATGATAAATAGAGTTTTTGTAGCGATTTTATATTTTGAATGAAGCATAAACCATAATTTTCTCAACAGGAATACGTTGTGTGTGTGTGTGTGTGTGTGTGTGTGTGTGTGTGTGTGTGTGTGTGTGTGTGTGTGTGTGTGTGTGTGTGTGCGTGTGAACAGCATGACATGTTAAGGTGTAAAATATTGCTACACGTTATAACGTACAACTTGAGACTGTTTAATGCTTTTTTAGACAATGAAGGAGTATAACCTGTTATAAGTTTGAATTTGCCAATACTTACCTTTCTCTTACAAGAAGAGTTTGTTAAAGTTTTATGTCCTGGACATGCAAAGAGATATTTGAAGGATTTGATAATCGCTTAAGTCTACTACATTCCAGTATACAAATGGTTTTACAAACAATTGCCGGTCAGTACAGCGGAGTATAAACAACCAGAACAAATAAGATCAGAAGGACAATTATGACAAACAGGTTTACTTAATATCAGAAAACGTTCATATCATTTCACTGAGGTAAATAAATGAGTAAATGAAATAAATTAACTATTTATTAACTATTAAATTAACTATTTCTTCATACTAGCCGCATATTGGCTAAGATTTTGTATCGATAGAGTCAAATGAAAAATTCAATGCCATGGCCGGGATTTGAACCACGGATCTTCTGGTTTCCGTCCAGTCGCTCTAACCCATTGAGCTACTATGGTCAACGTACCGTCCTGACATAAATTCTCTATCTGACTCATGTATTTCCTGGTAAACTACTAGGGGCTCTCGCATTCCAAATACACGTTTGTGGCGACTTACTATTGCAAGTACTTGAGTCCTAGGCTTCATCATTTAACTCTTATTATTTTAGTTAATTGATAGAAATTAAAAATTTCTCCACACTAGCCATATACGAGTCAAATGGAGAATTTAATATCAGTACGGCAAGTTGGCCATGGTAGCTCAATGGGTTTGAGCGCCTGGACGAAATCCAGGAGATCCGTTGTTCAAATCCCAGCCATGGCATTAAATTTTTCATGTTGACTCTATCTATACAATAATACAAGTCTTACATAAAGGAAAAGGAGATCCGAAGTACACAAATGTGTACAGAATAGTAGCACCAGAAAATATAATGTTTAAACCTTTAACGAAGATAATAAATAACAAATTAATGTAAACCATTAACCCAAAACTTCCAGAGATCCAAATGGGATTTAGACCTCATCCCTCCACTAATAATGTCATTGTTACTCTTCTGTTCGAAGTAGAAGAGGACCTGAGACACCCCGGGGGAATATATATCGGTATGATCACAGAGCTCCTCGCAGGAGGAGGAGATACAAACTCCCGAAGGACGCCATGGACTATTAGCCTATGAGTATTTCTCTCCATCTTTGGAAAAACCTCAGAACCAGAAATGGATCTAGAATCTCTACCCTTCACACAGTTTGCTGCCCCCGCTGATCGTGCTGCCTGCACTCTGACCTCCTTCAAGAGAGGAGACCAGGGGAAGACAGCCTTGGGAATACAAACCGCAGGCGGCAGCCTGAGCGGCTTAAAACCAACAGATCAGAGAAACCTCTGTCCAGACACAAACGCTTGAGCCAAACTACAGATGTATTATATTATCTTGACAGGAATCCTTGCGCGGTAGGGATGAGTAGCAACTGTGGTGGGGATAGTGCACCTATCGCCACAAGGCGTCACACGCGTAAGATTACGAGAGGTGAGGGCAGTGCATAAGGTGTCTAAAAACAAATTTCATTCTCGAAGCCAGTTTTGCAGTTCTTATAAACCAAGTTGTAATTCTTACTATGGTGGTAATCTCCACACTTTTGTTGGATCTTAAATAGTACCTAGATAATTAGAACAAAACCCTGTTCTCCTCCAGCAGGCATGATAAACAACTGTCGGCCTTTCAATATCGCTGCAGAGTCCCTGTAACGTATTTCACTCCAGGCATATGGTCCAGTATGTGCTGTATTTATATAAGTTTGATCCATATAAACCTCACTTAGATATCTCCGAATATTTCGTAAATACTTAAGTCTTTTTGCACGTATAGTGGGAAGTTCGATTAAAATTTTCTGTCACGCTTAGTTTTTTTTTTTTTTTTTTTTTTTTTCCAAATAATCCTAGCTTCAAAATAACTCTTCTTAATGTTCAGACACTGCCTTGGAAGTCAGTAGAATTTTTAGCTTCATAAGCACTTTCTTCAAAGTTGGTCTTTGTTTATCTGTGCTTTAAAAATTATTGACAGTTCGCCTAAATACTTCTGAATTAAAACATCCAAATTAGATTTTGTATATGTTCTTAATTTTTGTTTACTGGGCATAGTGAAGGACGTAGTTGCATTAGTACGAATGGCTTTTCTTTCCTTAATAACTCTCCTAAACTGCATTCAGACACAACTGTTGCCTCAGATACCCTTCCCCAGATTTTTACCCAGACCAATGTTCCTTTTTTTTTAAATAAATCCATAGATATTGGTTATTACTTCTCGTGTTTTTAAATGTAGCACTTTATTTCCTAATGTGCTGCTAGGAGGCGTCATTTATAAACGCTTTCTTGCAACCAGGAGACAAGCACATTTTGAAACAATCTGTAGTATTACCGAGTAGCTCTGCACGCGTTTAGTTGCTCTCAACTGACCTGCCCTCCCCTCCATTTGCAACCGTTCTGAGGTGGACTCGTCCAGTTACCACTGTGCATCGTCCTCCATCTATCAAGATATAAAAATATATCAGTAGATTCTTCTATACCGCCCAGATAAAGTCGCACTAAGTGGCTAGGTGCTGTGGCGAAGACACCCCCCACTCTGGAAAACCTCTATGACCCGATTCTTCTGCTGGCCTGCTGGGGGAAATACCACGTGACTTTCATAGACTACAACAAAACGTTTGACCTACTAGACAGAAGGATAACCACAGAAACCTTAAGACAACTTATGGGAGGATCAAGTGCAGTAACCTGGATTGTAGAACAAATAACAACACAATAAAGGACGAGGAGACTGAGTCAAGACAAACGGTGTGCTGTAAGGAGACTGTCTCAGTCCATTATTGTTTGATATAGCGACCTCTGACCTCCCACAGGTAATAACCGAACAAAGAGTACAACTAATAATGTACGAGAGGACGCAACATCGAGAATCTACAAATAGCATTTAACAATATAAATGAATGGGCAAAACTAAACAGATTTAAAATTAATAGATGTAAGACTCAAATGATGACAATCCAGAAAGTTGGAAGAAGAGCTCGAAATGAAGAAATAACCATGGATGCGGAAGATATTCCAATAACAAGAAACTATAAATATTTATGACCAAAATTGTAGACTACAGGCAACAAAACTACAGCAGCTATAAAAGTAATGTATACAATACCAAACCTGTCAATAAAGACAACAATGAGAACCTTCAGAGTAAAGATAAGTCTAATGATCACATATGCTTTCGAAATAATCTGGGAAAATTGACAAAAGAGAATCTTAGAAATATTGAACAAATAAAAGCTACATACCTCAAACTAATTCAGGGATTCCCAAAAAACACAACTTCAAGATTAGCATATGAGTAGAGCGGAAAAGTTTTCTTTTCAGAGAAAATCAGAGTTTATCACTCTTACACAGTCAACTCCCAACAGGTAATTGAAGAAAGAAAGAATCTGTCAAGAGTTCTATGCGACATAAGAGACTGGACACAAGTAAATAAAGAATTAGGACATCTGACTACGAGGTTGGCAACGCATGGATGTGTAAGAACACCAAGTACCACGAACTGCGTGTGTAGACAATGTGATCTAAGATGTGATAAGTGTGCAAACAATACAACAGAATACATAAAGTAGTATGCCACACTGTTACACATTTGTGTCCAATTCCTCTTTAATCTTATTATTCGCATGATCTAAAGTTCAACCATCTCAAAACCATGAGAAATTGTAGTGAAAATCATTGAGATATATATACTTTAGCATAATTCCTTTCTCACAGTCATAACTGTTTCTTCTTTCGATATTCTCTCAGTATTTTTGGTAGCTACTGCTTACTGCTATGCTATTACCGACAGTTAAATTTAAATTACATACAAAGAACAAAATTACAACTTGTTATGCAACTTTGTAAATAGACAATAGTATTCCTCCATCAATAACATATTACAGGTAGTGCCATCTCTGGACTGCTGGAGAAAGTAGGTAGATAGACTGTATTGTATAATTTGCCGAGTTTGTAAATGTTGTTACCGAATTATCAATTTGCATCGAACTGCATTGCCAGTTTTGTATAATTTCAGTGTAATAGTGCGTGGAGAACAATAGTTCATTGATTTTGTGCAGTTGACTGTGTTATTCACGTAAATTAGTGTTATTTTGTGCAAATGACCTTTGTTGGCTCAGCGCCGTATTTTTAGTGAATATAAGTGAACTTTTAGGATTCCCTATTAATTAAAATATCGCGTGAAGTGTGATTGATGTGCCCTTGTGGAGAAAGGGCCAACGTGCACGCATACATACTTACAGTAGGATATTGTATTGGGCCAAATTATTGGACGGTATTTACTGCCAGTTTTGTGCTCTCATTCGCACATCATGTCCTCGTGTAACATGGACTTCACAACAACCTCGCCTTCAGACGAAGATGTTCGCACGGCAGCTCTGTCCTACTACATCAACGGTGGGAATAACAGCTGTTTCATGGATCGGGCACTTATAGTTGATCCACAGTTTCCCCTGCATTCTGATCATGTAACCATTCTTCAGCTGGAAATGGTAGCCCGGTTGCAGTATGTTCAGTTTACTGAGCAACATTTCCCTCAACTCCTTGCAGCGGGCTCTGAGGGTAACAGCTCCCAAGTTGCATCAGAAGAATTTCATATGGTTCTGCACCGAGCTCGTATGGAGGTCATCACTTCCTACCTCACCAAGCACGAACATTCAACAACATCTGAATGGCAACAGGTCCCCACAAATAGGAGACACCAACCACCTCAATGCAATGACATCACTGAACACACACCTACGTCAAATAAATTCCCTACCCTTGCAACTGCAGCCTCCTCCTCAGTCTTAGAAGCCCCTCCTAGCACCGCTTCAGTTAAACGTCCCCGCAGTGGTACAAAGACTTTGCCCACTTCAGTTACAAACGCTGACTCTACTCCATCAGACACCCCTATCCCCAGGGTGGCGAAACCCCCTCCCATCTTCCTTCGGGAGACGGCAGAAGACGGCAGAAAATTGCACACCTTCGCTGGAAATGAAATGAAATGTGTAGTGTTTAACGCCCGCTTATACTACATACGGCACCGCAGGCGGTGACACTGATGATGCATGAGATGAAGATGGAGCACCGGTGGAATGAGATGGCGGGGGAAACCGGAGGTCCCGGAGAAAACCCGCTCCAACGCCGTGTTGTCCACCACAAATCTCACTTGGCGGTCGCCTGGGATCGAACCCGGGCCGCCTTGGTGAGAGCCAAGCGGTCTAACCACTGAGCCACGGCGTGGCCTCACCTTCACTGGGTATGACAAAACTATTACTCTCCGTAACATGCGAAACTCAGTTGCCATCCTACCTGAAGATCCCGCAGCACATCGTGAAGTCCGTCGCTGTTTAGAGGATAGTCAAATCCCGTTTATCGCTGCTCTCCTGCCTGAAGAAAATCGGCTTCAGGTAACCATCAAAGATCTCCTTCAATATATCACTGAGGATGATGTCAAGGACGAACTCCTTGGTCGAGGACTACTCATGATCAGTGTCAATCGGCTCCGCAGTATCCGCGGACACACTCCAGGCCCTCTTCCACACTTCAGAGTAGCTTTAGAGAAATCCAGTGAGGCCGAAAAAATCTGCAAGGTGAACAGGATGTTCTCTGCTGCCGTCACCATCGAGGCATACAAACCGCCTTTCCGACCTCAACAGTGTTTAAACTGCCAGAAGTTTTTCCATGGGGCGGAAGCCTGCAGACTGCCATCTGTTTGTTCTCACTGTGGCAAACAGGCCATCTTCGCGATACTTGTAGCGAGCTGACCATTACTAAACACAGCTGTACTAACTGCGGAGCTGAACGCTCATGTCGATACGCCAAATGCCCTGTTGGGCAGGAAGCACGACATTAACTGGAAAGCACCAAGAAGGGAGCCCGAAGTATTCCAGTTCATGCTCCTCCCCGTGTACCCAACCCCCATGGGCTACCTAAGGAGGCCTTCTACGGTGCTCCTTTCCCAGGTCTCCCAGCTAGATCTCCAGTGCAATTCCCATCCTACGCAACAGCCGTAAAGAACGCTTCTGTGTCACCCCCTACCCAACCGCAAGAATGTCAGCTCGCTTCTACTCACCGTACAAAACCTCCACAAACCTCATCTTCTCTTTCTACACCTCCCAGTTCTCCTCAACCACAATTATCAAATGGTATTCACCTTCGCCTCAAGCAGGCCATGCCTGAACCTCTCCCACCAAGAAGTTCGGTATCCTCTAAACCTGCCACTCCACCTCAATTGTCATCTACTTACGATCATTCGAATCGACAGAGGATTGCGTACATTGCAGCCCTCAACGAGGTAACTGATCGTATTCCTCCGCACTTGCAAATTAAATTTGCAGCTGCTCTGATGGAGGCCCTGCTCACAAGATCGCCACAAACGTCACCAGAAATGGTACTAATTCAAACAGCCTTCAGCTTCTGCATTTCCAATGGCTACCAGACACCAACGATATACAACATTTCCAGGATTCAAGATCTGCTTCTGGAATGCCAATGGTCTCCGCAGACAAGTGGCGGAAGTTTCCAACTTTTTGTCCATGCAGAAGGTAAATATCTTAATGGTGCAGGAAACCCATTTATCACCACATATAAAATGTGGCATCCCAGGAATGTGTTCCTATCGCACTGATCGAGCCGACGGCAGAGGAAGTACTGCCATATACATTGACCGTGCCATTCAACACCATCAAATATTTATCCCTGCAACCAGTAATCTGGAGATCACCGGCATCCAAGTTGACACCAGCAATGGTCCCCTGCACTTGTACTCAGTATACGCGCCATCAACTCGCTCCCTTCTTCCTTTTGAATTGGATCATCTCCTCAGCTCTACAGTTGCCAGGATTGCTGCGGGAGAATTCAATGCCAAACACTGCATTTGGAACTCCTCCATTACCAACCACCGTGGGCGCACACTCCACAACTTCGTAGCGTCCAGGGCTATCTCAGCTAGGGCTCCAAGCCAACCTACAATTCACTATGGAGACAGGAGACCACCTGTCATAAAAAATGTAGATGACGTTAAGTACTCAAATATGTAAAATAATATTTGTTGTTGTAACCATTTCTGGGATATTACTTAATATTGGTCTGTACTTCAAGATGTTTATACTTTGTCGAAGAGAAGATTGTTGTTTGTTTTTTGTGACCTGACCACGTAAATTTATTGCAATACACCAACTCTTAAAACATTTGACTGAAGACCTTGAGTATCTATCTTCTTACTTGTATCGTCATAACAACAACTTCAACTTAACTGACTTTATTTGTTACTAAAATTGTCAGCACATTTATAATTTAAAATAATTTCTCCTGTTTACAATTACACGACGTAATTACGTCTCTTTAATGTATCTTTATGTCTCTGTGTCACGTACCAACTTTCTCTGTTTGTAATTTCTCCGATGTACACACAACGTTTCCCCTTTACACTGCTCTGACAGAACAACTCTGATATTTGCTGGTCAACTCTACTCTGTATTGTATACACTGTCTGCAGAATCAGTATCACGGAGAGTTCTCACTGATGTAAACAAAGTTGCGGGCTTCTTCTTGTCACGAACAAAAACAAACATTCTTATGTCAATAGAAATAGTATGTTAATAACCTATTATATCATAAAATATGAGGCAAGAAAACAAATTGAAGAATTTATATGAAAAAGGCGTAAGTGCCCAAAAGTAAATTTCTGGGGAGATAGAAAAAATGTAATTGGGGTATCAAAAATGCTTTATTTGGATATTTTTCAGGTACGATCATTGTTTAGAGTTCTGACCTATTATCAGTAACAATGCCATTAAACATCTGTACGAACCATTGCTACCCACAACAATACAAAGTTGGGAAGAACAGATCACCTAGTAGAACTCATATTTTGGCTCCAAGTAATCCAGCATCGCCAACAGATCCTTCTTCTTGACGTCACCGATGATATTACAGGTTTGTCATTCTTTAAAACTACAGGATCCTCTCACTCTTCCAGTTCCCTGAAGGTTTTCTTTGTTTTGATTTGTGGTAAATCTGTTACTGATATTTTAACTCATGGTTTGTTAATGATAAATGAAGCAGAGATTGTTCAGTAAATTGCCGCCAGAATTCATCGTCTTTAACAACCTCGTCTTGCTGGTCATAGATGACACAACCTATGCATAGGGTATATTGTAGAGAGAGCTTTGTAGTTGTTTATAATGATTGCTGGTAAGTTGTAATTATGTTTGTGGTTACGAATTACTTTTATTTATGTTTACAGCAGTAAAATAAACAATAACTCTGACACATGTTAAGGTAATATTGAGCAAAGCAATAGTTACATTTCAGAAAAGAAATCTTGTAAAGAGAATATATATTTGCAAGTTTTTTAGAGTTGATTCATGGCTTTCATATCAATATTCCACACATAGCTTGAATGTTGTTGAAGTTTGTGTACAACTTTAATAAACAAAATGTTGGAAGCGTTGTATGTGAAGTTCCCAACTTTAACACAGAATGAGAGCATTTCCACACTTTATCTCATGTTTAGGTGAAGCTCGTTTCTGATCAATGAACGCTTCTCTGTCTAGAGTTTACCAATAAAGAAGTCGTGTTGTAATGTACCACAAATGTTTAAGATTTTACTTACGACTATAAAACACAGTTATTTGTTGTGACTACATTTAAGTTTCTATGCAATTCTAGTAAATGTTATTTTTAAACAGATATACTAACACGGAGTAGCTCTTCACTTAAAACAAAGTAATCTACAATTGATATTTCAAATAAACACTCAACAAGGAAATCACAGTATAACTGCTAAGACATTTAGGATTCTTATAATATACGAGTAACAGTTAAAATTCAGGAATTTTAACTCGATAAATGTGATTAAATTAATGAATAATAAAATGTTGTATATAAAGAACATTTTATAACAAATGAAGGCCTTTTTCATTCCTCCGTACCGCAATTCAACAATATAATTGCTTATTTTAAGACAAATATGAAAATTTTAAGTATCAGACAAAGTTAGAGTGCATGTTTATAATAACCTGAGTGTATAATAACTTCCGGACTAATTTGAGAAGACTGTTAATATTGCTGCTGACTTTATTTTAAACTTATACTCCCTTCAGTTTGACACGGTACCTCGAGTGGAGCCAGGAGTGATCCATAGATAATACAGTTAGTTGTATTACCGACAGCGTTACCACCTCAAACACAGGGATGTGCCATCTACCTTCCAACAAACAGTTGACAATCTGTGCCGCGGCGCCATCTCGCGTGTTTTGTTTCCATAAAGTCAGTTAATACGACTAACGACTAACCATGTCCAATATCCAAAGTGAGTATTTGTATTTGTGTTATTTGTGTGTTACCGAGTCTTGGTCTACACAATCTCTCAGCAAAACTCGATAAACTTAATATAAGTCTTCAGTCGACACAAAGATTGAACATGGAACCTCCTGAAGGCGAGTCGTGACGTTTGAACATCAAGTGTTGATAATAACATTTCTTTGACTTCAGGTTTATCTTAATCAGATGTACATTGTTGTGTAGTAATACTTTGACTATTTCTATCTATACTAATATTACAAAGAGAGAACATACATGTGTGTGTTGGTGGGGGTTACACTGTTTCACTATTGAACAACTCTATTGTTCTGGACAATCACAACTTATATAACAAGAGCTGCTCATTATATGATAGTTTAGACTTAAGTTCTATTTATGTGACCGTACATTGACAAATGACACTCGTTCACCTTCATTTATCTCACTTAATGTAAAGAATTATAAACAAAGGGTTTCTTCGTATATAACGGTGATTGGTTAAAACACAAAACTTACGTAAACTTATTCCTCTATGTCAATATTTTTGTTATTCTTAGTTTAAATTCTCCAATTCGTTTACGTCTTGAAAATACTAAGCTCATTTTGTGTGTCTCTTGATCTCATAGAAACCTTATATAATGTAAAAGTCAGCAAACAGCGGACTACTTGTTAAACATTTGACTATCACTTCAGTCTCTTATATTTCTGTTGTATATACAAATGTGTAATGAGGCTACTTTACTTTTGTAAACGGTTTAGTCTTTGTAGAAGAGTGTGTTGAGAAAGCAGTGTAAATACGATAATATCAGCCTACCATTATAAATATATTATTACACTAGAGACAATTGAAGAGGCAATGTAAGTAATGTAATGTGACTTTGTGGGTTCGTGAAATAATAAAACGAGGATACGAAACACAAAAAGGACACTTTATTCTCCTCGAAATACACTGTTCAACATTACAAAATTGCTAGAACCTCAAAACTGTTTATTTTTCCAACTTTACATTCAACTGTCTGTCGCTACCGGTAACGATTGGTTCCGAAGTTTTCCGAATATCCACCAGCTTCGGATTCGGCTTCGCGAGTCTACCGCCAGGGCGACACTGCTTCCTCCTCAAGGCTGGTCGTCCCGAGCAGCGCCTTCGTAGCGGGCCAGGCGATCCAGGTGTACCACCAACATCTTTCCTCGGGGCACCTTCTGGATGCGGTAGACCACGTCGTTAATCCTCTTCATCACACGGTACGGTCCTTGCAATGACGGCTGAAGCTTCGGGCAGCGTCCCTTGGTCCGGGTCGGGCGGTACAACCAGACCAGGTCACCTTGCTGGAACCCTTGGCTGTTGGCTTGCCTGTCGTATCGGGTTTATATGCGGTCGCTCGCCTTCTGGATGTTCTGGCGAGCCATCTCGTGCATGTCGTGGATGTGGCCCACCAGGTTCTCCACACACTCGGTCGCTGGTTGTTTCGCTTCCAGAGGGCTTCCAAAGCCAGGTCACAAGGTAGGCGTAACTCTCGGCCCTGCCTCCACATCCCTCAAGAGTGGCCCCAAGTCTGCGTCCGCCAGCTGCTCCCTCCTCAGGCCTGCGCTATCCCAGCCATCCGCAGGCACTGCCGTGACTACTCGAACTGCTGCGGCACGCTCCTTCCCCTCCACTCTTGTGCATTGGCCGCACTCTTCTGGACGGCGTCTTCGGGACATAGCGTCCCCGTTACCGTGACTCTTCCCTCTGCGATGTTCCGAGGTGAAGTCGTACTCCTGCTGCCTCTGGACCCCACCTGCTGTCTGGCCTTCCGGTCGCGTCGTCACTATCACTTCGCTCCTCGCGGGGACAACCACGTCTTCGCTCAAGACGACCCTGCCAATTCCAAGGCGCTCTTCTGGTTGACGGAGTATAACCTCTTCTCCGTTGAGCCTTAGGACCTTCCTGCCGACGTCGACCGTCGCCTCGTGGCTCCTGAGGGCATCCAGTCCCAGAATCACCTCCTCAGCCACCTTCACGACGAACACTCACAGACGCACGGCACTCCGTCCCAAGGTCAGCTCCAGCAGGGCCTCCTTCTCCACAGGCATGGTGCCGCCCGATACCGTCACAAGCCCGTATGGTCGGCTCGGCTTCCTCGTCGGCAAACCCTTCGCCAAGTCAGGTCTGATGATGGTCACGGCTGCCCCGGTGTCCACCAGCACGAGGCACGGCTTTCCTCTTACCCAACCGTCCGCGATGAGGCTGTCATCCATATGCCGGCTGACGGCGCGCAGTGTCACTCGAGGGAATGGTGGTGATGGCGTCGACGTGCCCCTCTCCCCGACGGCCCTTACTCGTTTTCCGGCTGCTCTTCCTGGTGTGGGCAGTCTCTCCGCAGGTGTCCGGGCTGTCCACACCCCCAGCACAGGACACTAGGTGTTCGCCGGCGTCCCTCAGCTGGTCTTCTGTCTCTGGCGTAGCGGACACTCCTTGTTCTCGAAGTCGGGATAGATGCTACCTTGGCCGCCTCCATCCTTAATGCCGCTGTCAGCGCCTCGTGGATGTTTTTAAAATCGCCGAGCATTGGGCGCTGACGAATCTCCGTGTCCCGTACCCCGTCGACAAAATTGTAGGCGGCTTCCCGGGATACGAACTCCAGTGGCAGGTCAACCAAGGCCTTGCTAGCCAGCTGCTCGATCGCTTTGGCGAACTCCTGCAGCGTCTCGCCCGGCTGCTGTGACCTTGCCTTTAGTTGGCTGCGGTACACTGCGGCTAAGCGGTGGTTCCCGAAACGATTCTCTAGGGCCTCCCAGATGTCCTTGGGCGCCGCCGTTGTCTGCACTGGGTTTAGGACTTCCGCGGCCCGTCCCTGGAGGCTGGCTATTAACTGTGTGGCCTCCTCCTCCGGTGACCATCTGTTGTGCTTGGCCACTGTGTCGAACTGGCGGCGGAAGACCTCGAATGTTGACGCGCCGTCATATTTCGGAGGTTTGACGCGCGCCGATGTTGTGTCGCGTCCCGGTGCATCAGCCTTCAAATCCTTCAGTCTCCTGCCGACGACGTCCTCCACCATGGCGTTCATGGACTTGACGCTGCTGTCGGCCTTTCCCTCCAGGTTGTTTACGCGGTTCGCGGGGTTTCGACGTCTTCAACCATGGCGTTCAGGGACTTGGCGTTATTGTCGGCCTTTTCCTCTAGGTCATTGAAGCGGTTCGCCAGGTCCTCGACGCGCTCGTGCACTTGGCCCATCCGCTTGCCCAGCTCCGTCACGTCATCCCTCACGCCGGCCAACTGTTCCTCAAATTTGGCGGCGAGGACCTCGTTCGCCTCCTTCATTTCCGTGGCCGGACTGTCGTTCGCTGCCTTCATTTCTGTGGTCAATTCGGTCTTTATTTCTTTCAACTCTGCGGCCAGGTTGTTATTTGCCGCTTCTGCTTTTGTTGTTAACTCGTTCATCTTCGCGGCCAAGTTGTTATTTGCCGCTTCCGACTTCGCTGTTAATTCGTTCATCTTCTGCAAAAGCATTTCCAATGCCGATTCCATGGCCATAATGTTCGGTGATATTGTTATCCCGCTTCCTGACACCAGGTGTGACTTTGTGGGTTCGTGAAATAATAAAACGAGGTTACGAAACACAAAAACTACACTTTATTCTCCTCGAAATACACTGTTCAACCTTACAAAATTGCTAGAACCTCAAAACTGTTTATTTTTCCAACTCTACATTCAACTGTCTGTCGCTACCGGTAACGATTGGTTCCGAAGTTTTCCGAATATCCACCGGATTCGGCTTCGGCTTCGCGAGTCTACCGCCAGGGCGACAATATTGACTGGCCGACAGGTTGCATTCTCTTTAAAGACTTCGTCTAGCTGTCCGTAGATGGCTCCACGGGTAATATTGTGTGGCTTAGAAATAGTTTGTAGTTATTTATAATGTTTTATAATAATTTGTAATTATTTTCTTTAACTACGAATTACATATGGCAATTTATGTGTACAGCATTAACCTCAACAATATTCATAATATATGTTAAGTCAATATTGGACGAAGGAAAAGTTATATCTGGGAGAGGAAGTCTTCTGAAGGGGATATATCTTTGTAAGTTTTGTATAGTTATGTATGGGTCTCATGTTCATAAAGCTCAACTTTTTTCTGAGATGACTATTACTTATGATTGTTTTGAATTTTAAATACTTCCACTTTTTGTTTATTCTATCATGTACATAGCAGGTACAAAAGTATCGCATTCCACCCAGAAATTACATACCAAGCTTTAATTGATAATATAAGTTTCAGGTCACTTTGATGTCATAAAATCCATTTAGTTATGAAGGGAATGATACGTTAGTGAGTCCATCAAGAGCTAAACTCAAAGGTCCAGATTGGTACTGCAGCATCCAAACAGAGACACGAAGTTTAAATGTAAAATATGTACAAGATCTTAGTAAAAATTAATATTTTATTAAAACACAATTTAAGTCATTATTATATTGTTTGCAGGGCGAACAATTTTTGTGGTTTTCCTAGTTTAAGTTTAAATTGGACAATACTTATGTTGTTTGTCATTTATTTTTTGTTGTACAAAGAGAATGTAATCTCAAAGCAGTAACATGTCGACCAGCTATTAAAATATTTATCCTTGACTTAAGTCTACTACATCCCTGTACACAAATGATTTTAGAAGTAATTTCTTGTTACTATAGCAGACTATAAACATCGAGAAGGACAATTTTAGTTAATTTAGCAAGTACTTATCTCACTTCACATCAGTAAACATCTGTAATAACAATTAATTTTTTAAATATGAGTGGAGAAGGTAACATGACTGAAATTTGGAAACTGTGAAAGCACAATATATGAGCAGCAATAGAAATCTTGGAACATAATAAATTATTGCAAGTAATTGACGACCTCCTCCCAAACAGGAGAGATATTCTAGAAATGCTCTAACTCTGTGATAAAGCGGTATAAGTCACACAGATGTGTCAAATAAGGAAATTACTTCTAAATGTTTTGTTTATTATATTTGTATAAAAGTTCCAACAAAATAATTTGCAACTTCATGTACTTACAAGTGATCATGTTTAAGTACTAATAGGACCATGTAAAAGCTTTTTTTTTTTTTTTTTTTTTTAATTTTTACTAACTATTAAGGATAGAAGGTGAAAGTTAGGAACGAAGTTTGAGAGGCTTTGTGTTATCCCGCTAAAAGCACTCCCGTTAGTAGAGGTGAAGTTGAGGAGCTGACCGTCAATAACGGCGAGCGGGTAAAGAATGATTACCAGGCGTCGAACATGACCAAAAGGCCCTGAACGAGGCGCGTGGAGAGTAAAGGTGATAGTGGAGGAAGGTAGTTAAGGGTGAAGTGGTAGTCTTTATTGAATTTTAATAATGTAATTTCATGGAAGGCCATAATCTCCGGTAGTTATTTCCGGGAGGGTAGTTGTTGAGGCCATCAGTTGTGCGGTTTTGGTCGTGGTGGTCTCCAGATGTTGGGGAAGTGAGCCCGGATCCTCTGGGTGTTCTGTGCGTCGTGGTCGGCGATTATTTGCTCTGCAGTTTTGAGATCGTGAAGTCTTGCGTGGAGGCTGCTGTCCATTTGCTATTTTCGAGTGGAGGTCCAGCCTATTGCTGATGGTAGAAGAGTCCTTCAGTTTGGAGGGCAATGTGTCCGTGAGGTGTGTCTCCACTCGGTGCACCTTTCGCTGTATTGAGGCGAGAATCGCTTTTTGCTCAGTAGCTAGGTGCTCAGTTTTTTGGCGCTGGGAGTTGATGGCCTTCGTTGTACCGCGTAGTTGGTCAAGTGCGCCGGAGAGTTGGTACAGTAGAGTGAGTCGGTCAGTTAGTAATGTTACATGTGGTGCCCTCTATGAGCGGCAAGACGAGGTCGTTATAAACAATGCATCCTGGCGGACATCAATATAACTAAGAGTTCGTCTCTTATCAAAAAGCATACACTTATAACACTAAGTAGACATATTCCAACTACTTTCTCAAGTCAGTCTTCTAAACAGACTTACACGTTTACAGAAGTAGCGTCATTACATATTTCGTTGTATATACAAAATAAATACAAGAGAATGAAGTGATAGTCAAATGTTTAACAATAGATCGCTGTCTGCTGTTTTTATTATTTAATAAGATTAACATGAGATCAAGAGAAATACAAGAATGAGCTTGGCATTTTATAGATATGCCAGAATGTAGCATTTAATAAGTAAGTAACGAATATTTCGGAAGCAGTAAGTGACATAATAAGATAAGTTGTCTCAAATTACGCTTGTTTAAACACATCTGCATTAATTATGTAATAAATATGTGTCCATTAATCTATATTAATGTAGATAAATGTGTGGAAATATTTAAATGTGACGTGTGTCAGTGTATGATGGTATAAACAGAATGTCACAAATAGTTATCAGTTGTCACTAAGTGTGACTGTTGTAATATCTTTGTGAACGTTATATAAGTTCCGTATCTCTGGAACAATAACAACTGACTGTACTACAACGACTTAAGTCCCCTTCTCTACACTTGGTTAACACGTCACCGTAAACAAACGACGAGCGTGTACAAAGTACAACTCAAAAAAAATTTAGTTTTTTCACAAATTTGTTGTTATTTCTTCACAAATATCTTCTGAAGTCACCTTCATTTTGAATGACGCTTACTTAATTAGTAAATCGTAAGAGATCGACAAATTCTTAATTAATAAAAAATGTAGACGACGTTAAGTACTCAGTTATGTGAAATAATATTTGTTGTTGTAACCATTTCCGGGATATTACTTAATATTGTTCTGTACTTCAAGATGTTTATACTTTGCCAAAGAGAAGGTTGTTGTTTGCTTTGTGTGACCTCACCACGTAAAGTTATCGCAATACACCAGCTCTTAAAACATTTGACTCAAGACCTTTAGTCTCTATATTCCTACTTGTATCGTCATAACAATAACTTCAACTTAACTGTCTTTATTTGTTATTAAAACTGACATCTCAGTTATAATTTACAATCATCTTTTCTGTTTACAATTACACAACGTAATTACGTCTTTTTAATGTCTCTTTATGTCTGTGTCACGCACCAACTTGAGCTGCTTGAAATTTCTCGTATGTACACACAACGTTTCCCTTTTACACTGCTCTGACACAACAACTCCGATATTTACTGGTCAACTCTACTCTGCATTGTACACACTGTCTGCAGACTCAGCATCACGGAGAGTTCTCACTGATGTAAACAAAGAGTCGGGCTTCTTCTTGTCACGAAACTAAACAAACATTCTACATCAATATAAATAGTTTGTTAACAATCCATTATACCATAAAATATGAGGCAAGGAACGACAGTTATCATAAGAACTTGCGTATAAAGTTAATGGTTCACACTAACTGTTAAGCTATTATAAAATATAGTTTTGTTAATGACGCTAATGCTGAGAGTATTACAAATTACTTGTTTAATATATCTCCTCTTGCTCTGAAAGTATTTCGGTAAAGTTCAGTAACATTCTGTATATGACAAAATGTGTAATTACGCTACTTCTGTAAACGGGTAGGTCTGTTTAGAAGACTGACTTGAGAAAGTAGTTGGAATATGTCAACTTAGTGTTATAAGTATATGCTTTTAGAAAAGAGACGAGCTCTTAGTTATATTGATTGTCCACCAGGATACATTGTTTATAACGACCTCCTCTTGTGGTTTATAGATGGCACCACCTGTAACATTGTCTAATGTAGAACGAAGTTTGTATTTATTAATAAAGCTTTATTACAAAATATAATTATGTTCATTAATTATGGCTTAGATTTTATAGATCCTTATGATATAAAGATAGACAGTACCCGTAATATAGGTCACCGTAATACTGAACGAATGAGTAATTGTACGCGAGAAAACATGTCTTCTAAAGGAAATATATATCTACGTGATTTCTACAGTTTTAACATGGTTGTATAATATAATTAGATTCGTTAGGATCCATTTTGTTGGAACTTGTGTAAACTTATAAAAAACAAAACCTAAGCACGTTGTATACTCATTTCACCAATGCACATGAGCTAATTCAGTAAACGTGTGAAATAGCATTTCCAAAATATCTCTCATGATTGTCAGAGTTAGTTACAATAACTGTTTATTCATTTAATTTACGTCAGTGTAAAGAGTTCGTTAATCATCTATTATATCAAAAAATATGAGGCAAGAAAACAAATTGAAGAGTTGACATGAAAAAGGATGTTGTTGCCAAAAAGTAAATTTTTGTGGAGATAGAGAAAACGTAATTGGGGTATCAAAAATGCTCAATTTGGATATTTTTCAGGTACGATCACAAATTAATGCCAGATTCTCAACTCCGTGTTAAAAACTGAAGACGCCTAGGGCGCTCCTCCTATACCTTACGATGCCAGCTAAGTGAATTAACCGACATGTGGTCAGAAATGCAGTGAGCTTCTATTTCGACCGAGCTATGGTACATACGCCTCCACCCCTCCCCTTCACTGTCGTCTTCAGCGACTGAATCGAAGTCTAATTGCGTGTACAAAAGAATAATTTACGGCACAATTCAGTTATCACATATTAGCATAATACGCGCTAAATATGCTGAGTAGATGTGCGTAAATTTCTAATCAGTGTACGAGATGTGACTTCGAAAGAAGTTGACCAATTAAATTAGGGAAAGAAGGGTCTCAGAAGCCACTTCCAAATTTGATCTTTTTCCCTTTGCCACTAAGCATTATAGCTTTTATATTCATGTAATAAATGAATAAGTACATCTTTAAGAAACAATTGCAACTTTGACAGAGTGAGATTACTCAAGATGCTGTCGAGGTTATACATAACAGCTGTACTTCCTTTCCCTGAAGTGTGAATTCCTAAGCTTGTTACTGTGATAATTACAAGAAAACCTGACACTAAATCAATGCATTCTACAGGTACTGGAAAACAGGAAAGGATGTGACAAGGTTATGAGTAATGCTATTTCTTTGTACACAGAATAATGTTGAGAAGTTCCCTGGAAAGAAAGTGTCAAAAAGAAAAACATTATTAAAGAAATGTATATATAAATTGTAAGTGAAGATACAAACAACTATGTACAAAAAATAGCACTATCTGTTTAAATGGAAAACAAAGAAGCTCTGTTAATAGCTTATATGTACTAAGAATTTCAAGTAATCTCCAGCTCTATAGTACATACATCACTTTAGGCACAAGTTTACATAAGAATATTCAAAGAAAAATCTGAAATTTGTGATTGATTCATGATATTAATAAAACCTTACAAATTAGTACATGAGGCAAAGACATACATTGAATAAAAGACACTATTTTATATACTTCTAATCACTTTGGTTGGATTATCATTCACACATGCAGTATAAATGATTATGATTATAATGGAAAATACAGTTCAATGAATCTAAGAAGAATATTAAGTACATAAAAACTGCACCATTCATTTAAAATTGTCCTAAGCTTAACTTTGTCTTTGAAACACAGGAATATTACAGCCTTGAATTTGTAAATGCTTTAATGACATGTATAAGCCCAGTAATAAATGCTGTAAAAGAAAATAAGCAGTTTTAAAAGTAAATGTTAATGCAAACTGCATCTTCCAACAGCACAAAATTTTATGTAATTATCACACTGTGAAGTATGATTTGCTTGGTACAGCAACTGTTTTGGTAAATGGTTTACTTTAACTTGGTAAGACTTTAAGCTATATATGTACTAAGATGTCATTTGGTGCTCTCTGCATAGTGTAAACGTCTCAGACTATGACATACAACTGAATGTGTGTCACATAAGTAAATCAGTGAAAAGTTACACTCAGAACTATTACTGTTGTTTGTGGTCTTAATTATGCTGTGAAAGGGCTGGAATTGAGTTGTCAATAGGCCAAATTAAAATGCTTACACATCTAAGCATTATTTCTTTTGACAGTCCATAATTCCTTATCTGTTCAATGGAACGAAGCAATAAGTACATTATACAGGTGTGGCTATATCTGCTTTACAAAATTATGTGGATTTGCATCACTGCATGTAACGCATGTTGGCTGTTAAGCCCAAATACCCAGAGTTTATCCGAGTAGCTCTGCAATGTATTTGGGATGCTACCAACAGTGTAGATGCTGAAAGATATTTCATTAAATATAATTTGACTGTAAGTGACAAGAGGACTCAAATGACAGAACAGAGTGTTGAAATATGTTCAGTGCCTTCATTCAACAGCATTACTGAATCATAAACTAGACTAATTTAGTGCATTTTCTTTTTATTGTGTTCTACATCAGTATGTATTTTTATTTTTTGTGTTATGCAATATGCTTCAGTCTGTATCAGATTTCTTTAACCTATATTAATGTGAAATAAATCGACACGTTATGCACTTTTAACTCACCGTCATTAATAAACCTCAATAGATGTGTTTTAAATGTAATATAAATAATATTAATATTCATTATTTAACAAAATTACCACACACATTCTTCAAAATGCTCTAAAATGCTAAATATCACTACCCCTATCTATTCTTTATTATGAAGCTTTACTAATTTGAGAACATGCCATTCTCTATGTCCTAGCTGTAGCTGACATTGTACATATTTTAAGAATAAGTGGAATACTGGAAATAAATGTAAAAATGTCATATAATGGTGAAGATGGCACAATAACATTTTAATAATTTCATGCAATGCATAATTACGCTTAGTACTTGTTAAAGCTTCTACAAGATCAATTCTAATCCCACTAGATCTCTTCTAAGATGGCTATTCAGGTACATTATTTGGTGTAATGTGTACAATATTACATAGTGATTACTGCATTAAGCAATATAGAACAAACTGAATTTATGGAATCTCAGATCATATTTTTAATTTTCTGTTAAAAACTATGAGATTCTTTATCACTAATGTAGTTATACACTGATGAGTAAGGTTAAGAGAACCTAATTCTTCAAAATATCATTGCAATTTAAGAAAAACTTTATAAAAGTTCATATCCAAGCATATTGCCCGAAGATTTTAATTTAAGCGCCCGATTATATGTAAACACAGATAATGCCAATTATAAATAAAGAAATTCTACAGAAATCAAAGAGAATTGTATTCTGTAAAAATCCACAGCCACAGTTTTGGTATATCTGAAAACTCACATACTTGGGTTAGAATGACACAGCGAAGCATGTAATACACAAGGCAAACAGTATATCATTATCAAAAACAGATGCTGCCACCAAACATTGCAAATACATCCTTATAAACAATTCATATATTTTAGATTACTTAATCCAGGAAGAGTACTGTGGCTGAAATGCACAAATGTTTCATCTAAAATGTAGTCTGAGATGGAAGAATTTTTTTTTAAATCTTCATGTATAAGTTTGTTGCACACATGTTAATACAAACAGCATGAGAATTAAAAGATATTTCTATAAAGCTAACAAGCAATTGTTTAAATATTTCTGTCTTTGATGACAGCTAATTATATGGACTAAATTAACCCCACCTCCAGAACAAAGCTTAAATATTGAACAAATCACATAATAATATTAATGGTGTTTAATTTTGGCTTGTTTTATATTAACTCATATAAATCAAATGAAAATTACAAAATATCTGTAATCTAAGGAAGCTATTTTTTCAGTAATTTAAACTGGAAACTACTTACCTTACATGGACTGTTATATATGACACAAATATCTTGAATTTAAAACTTCTAACACAAAGCCAACGAATATATCCAATCAACTGAGAGAGAGAGAGAGAGAGAGAGAGAGAGAGAGAGAGAGAGAGAGAGAGAGAGAGAGAGAGAGAGAGAGAGAGAGAGAGCCAAGAGCGAGAACAAGTCGTCCGGGTGCCCCCGGTCGGTGGGTAGAGCGCCACAGTACCTATCCGCTGTGCGGATTTACCCGTGCGGTCTTATAGGATTTGTCTTTCCTTCAAAGCTTGGATGTCCTTGTTAACTGATGGACCTGATTTGGCCTCTGCTAGTGCTCCTGGCGTCGGGATGAGCTTTCAGGTAGGAGGCCAGTGCCCTAAACCGCCACGCCAGGGGCGGCCTGCGTTGCAGTGTCCGTCCAGTGTGGCGGGGCCAGGAGCGAGAGGTCGGGTAGTTGGGGACCATTTAGGTTGTGGTTCTCGTTGGGGTCACAAGGGGGACCTGACTGTCGGGGGTTAGCCGACAGGCCAGATGTAGCCCTAGTATGGCCGGGACAGAGTGTAGTGTTGAGGTGATGAGAGGCTGGTCTCACCACCCAAGGGCGTCCTTGGGGAGGCGGTAGCTCTTTCTCCTCCTGGGCACACGGTGGTCATATTGCCCTAGTGTGTTCACTAGGTGTTTGGGATGGGATGTAATCCTGGCATACAATGTGCGCGAGCGTTCACGCACAACGTCCTCAACGTAAGGTATGCGAGAATGGGTGTGTAGGATGTGTGAAGGAAACATCCGTTCGGTATCGTAGATCATCCTATGCGCCCTGTTCTGCACGGCTTGCAGTCTCCGGATGGTGGTACGAGACACCGATCCCCGGACCTCGCATCCATACAGGATCAGGGGCGGGATAATCGCACGATACACCCGTAGTTTCAGGTGAGTGGGCATGGTCGATCGGAATATGGGGTACAACTGCCTGAGCGCTGCATGGCCGAGGCTGATTTTTTCACGGGCATGTGTGGTAAAGGTGAGGCCGCGGTCCAGTCGGACAACCAGGTATTTGGCAGATCGCACCCAAGGAATCCATCTCTGCCTTAACCGCAGGTCCCCTTCCAGGCGCTAGCGGAGGACCTTCCCCAGCAGAAGGGGAGAGCTCTTCTGTGGGCTGATGGCCATCCTCCACCTTTCACTCCACGTGCCGATGGCTCGGAGTGATCGCTGCAGCGGGGGGAGGGAGTAGCGGACGTTTTTGTTCTGGGCCAGAATGAGGACGTGAGGACGTCGTCAGTATATTGGCACAGAACAGTGCGAGGCTCTGTAGGGAAGTCAGGCATGTAGGCAGCAAAGAGTAATGGCGACTGTACACTGCCTTCCGGGACTCCCTCCGCTATGGGTCTGACGTAGGAGAGCTTGCCTTCAACCCGCACCCTGAAGGTTCGATCCCGGAGGAAACTACTGATCAGGGTAAGGTATGGGGTAGGAAGTTGTGCTTCCTTGAGTGCCTAAAATAACTTCCAATTTTCCTGAAAATTTAGAACATACTGGTCACAAAACTCCTCATAATTTTTGTTAATTTTCCACTGATATTGAAATGAAACTCAAACTTTAAAAATATCTGATAAGCCACAATAAATTGCTGTATAGGTAAGAAAGAAAGCTTTGTTCTACATGAATAATGTTTCTGAAGATCACTGCACATCACCAAAACAATAAACACAACATTTCTAATGATGCCGCACCTTTGATTTCTGCCATCGTATTCCTGGTAGCCTGAGATGATGAGGTAGCCAAAAAAACCAGAAAAACATTGTTTTGCATTAATAATTGAGTAACAAGGTTGATGAAATTAATGCTTTTTCATGTATGTGGTACATAATCTAAAGAATTTAATACAATGAAAGTGTATGAAAGTACAATTTAGGTTAAGTTATGATATTAATTTTCGATATTTAGATATACGCTAACATCTCACTTACCGATAGGTCTTTGTGAAGGTCCACTCCCTTCCTTCTTGCTGCTCATATGCCATCGCAGGCCTTATTAGTCTAGCGAATTTTACAAATCGATGACCAGCTTTCTCGTTTAATTTGGCTTAGCTTAAATACCGTTAACACTGGCAGATTTTAAAGTTAGGTGAAGAGAGACATCTGTTGACACCGACAGATTTTAAAGTTGATGTGCAGCGCTCAATCTGTCGGACCACAGTTTCGAGAAGCTTAATGCGGATTCAGAGACTGTATCCCAGTTAGCACCCCCTGTATAAAAGTCAGCATACAGCGGTCTACTTGTTAAACATTTGACTATCACTTCAGTCTCTTATATTTCTGTTGTATATACAAATGTGTAATGAAGTTACTTTACATCTGTAAACGGTTTAGTCTTTGTAGAAGAGTGTGTTGAGACGGTCCATCTATTATATTGATTACTCACCATCAAGTATCATTTAACAACC
Source organism: Mantis religiosa (assembly GCA_030765055.1). Lineage (NCBI taxonomy): Eukaryota > Metazoa > Arthropoda > Insecta > Mantodea > Mantidae > Mantis > Mantis religiosa. The sequence continues at coordinate 154,936,157 of CM060954.1, forward strand.
TCGTCTTGCGTGCCATAGATGGCTCCACCTGTAATATCTTATAGGGTAGCAGAATCTCTGTAGTTATTTATTAAGCTTTATTATAATTTCTAACCATGTTCTTTAAATACGACTTAAATTTAAATTTAATTGTTGTTTAAAATCATGAAAATAACTTGTAGCTATAATATATGTTAAAAGAATATTGAAGGAATAAATAATTGCACAGGAGAAATTATGTCTTTCAAAGAATATATATATTCATTTATCTCGCAACTTTTTTCTAATCCCACCAGCGGTGCTCGCTGTCCGTAGCACCCGGTTCATCATTCCCTGAGGAGCAAAAAGCTACCTCCCTACACTAACCCCACTTAAATTACACCCGTCATTCTGCAACATCCACATCCCGCCACTACGTGGTTAAGCTCTTCCCAGAGCAGGTACACGATTTGACCACCCTTCGGGCTGTTCCAAACAGCCTGCCAGATTTGTGCTGCTGCTGCTTTTTTCTAATGATTCTATTCTACTTACAAACTCTTCCTACGCTTTTGTTGGAATTTTCATAATATGATTTCATTTGGAAGTACATCAGACAAATGTAAGTGAGTTATACAGTTGTAACACAGCGGACGTGTGTCAGAGCGTTTTCAAAATATCTCTTTAGGAGCAGCACGTTTATCAATGGTTTGTAGTAATAATTCTAATAATTTACTATGTTTAGTCATTGTCGCTCTGATACTGTCATATTCATTTAATGTTAACAATTTCACTCATATTACTTTCTCCACTCATAATTAAACAAATGATTATTACAGGAGTTTATTTATCCATTTAGCCAATGTAAAATGACAACAACATTTGCCAAATTAACTAAACTTAATTGTTGCCTTAGTTGTTAGGATCTCTATAGTCAGCTGTACTGACACGAAGACATTTATATTAGGGAATGCGACTGTCAAATATTTCAACAGCTCGTCGCTCTGGCAATCCATTCTATTTGCAAGTCCAAGAAAAAATAAATAACTACATCTCATTAAGAGAACATTACTGTTGGCAAATTGAAACTAATAACAAGGAATATCTCGGAAAATGCTCACTCTACGTACAATATTAAATTGACTTTAACTGTATGTTATAACAAGAGATTTTGGTAGAACAAGATTTTATACTTTTGGCTGTTAAGCCATAACTACAGTAACTATAACTTCTACAGGGAATTTAAATGTTATCAGTTTATTTGATATTGATGAGTTTAGTGAAGCACGCCCAGGACCAGCAGCTACTGATGTAAATATTACTACAGTTCGAGTAATCATTGGTGTCTGGAGCTTGAGGAGATCGGACGTGCCAGGTAGAGAGGCAGGTACAAACTAGTTGAGACAATGGATGTTGACTTGGTGGTTTACCGGGCGAGGATCGGAATGTGGTCGGGTCTGCGCTCACGGGGAGCAGGTAGTCAGCGTGAAGGTACTACGGCAACTTCACAGAGTTATTTTGTAATTTTTGTGTTAGTAACTTTACTAGTGATACACGGAATTGAGATTAATCCAGGACCTGTAGCGGACGAACGATGTGGGAGCTGTATTAAAGTTCTGAGGACCGGACTTATGTGCAGTAATTGCTCGAAGTGGTTCCACTTTGGCTGCCAGAAAGTGAAGAGGGACATGAACATCGAGGAAACCTGGGAATGTAAGGAATGCAGGGGAGCCAAGACCGTCACCGCAAATCAGAGGAAACTGGAGCAGCTTCAAGAAGAAGCACGGGAACTACGTATTAAGCTACAACAGGCGGAAGATATCATTCGGAGGCTCGAAGCTGAAAACCGTCAACTGAAGGAGCAGGGGGAAGAAAGAGTAAAAGAAGAGGAGAAATCTAGCCTTATAGTTGGTGACTCTATTGTGAGACATGCTGGAAATCCAACGGCGGAGGTAGTTTGCTATCCTGGCATAAGAGTTGACGGTCTGCTGAGGGAAATCGAGAGAAAGCAAGAGGAGATGGAAGGCAACTATCGGACAATCGTATTACATGTTGGGAGCAATGACTTGCGGAGAAGTGTGAACTATGTGTTGCGTGACATGTACGACTTAGTTAAAAGGACAAAACAGCTGTTTCCTTCAGCAAAAATAGTCGTCAGTGGAGTACTAAGACGACGCGACTCCAGCTGGAGAAAGGTGATGCAGGTAAATGAAGCTTTTTCATGGGTAGCGGAGCGACTGGGTGCTCAGTTTCTTGACCCGAATTCGTGGATTGAAGACTGGGACTATGGACGGGATGGAGTACACTTGAACCGAAGAGGATCGTCAAAGCTGGCAGCTTTGTTCGCGAGGGTGACGAAGTGGGCTGACGGCAACGAGCATCAAGGGCAGCAATGACACCAACTTCAGGAAAACGTAGACTTTCAGGTAGGGGCTGATTCCTTAAGGCTGCTACAGGTAAATTGCCGTAGTATTATGAATAAAATTGTTGAGTTTTGGAATTTAGTAGAAATATGCAATCCAAGTGTCATTATAGGTACGGAATCATGGCTGAATATTGACATTAATGATTCAGAAGTATTCAGAACAGATTACAGGGTGTTTAGGAGGGACAGGGATGGAAGGGGAGGGGGAATCTTTATTTGCGCTAAATCAGAGCTAAACAGCAAAGCATTATGGGTAGAAGAAGAGGTTGAGATTATGGCAATCGAAATTATTGATCAAGCAAACAAAGGAAATAATTTAACAATAATAGCTTGCTATAGACCACCTGGAGAAACTGATTATGCTACACTTCATAAACTAGTGGAGAAAATCTCTTCCGAAGGGGAAAAAAATGTTATATTCGCAGGGGATCTAAATCTGCCAAATGTAAACTGGGACGGACAGTTAATAGGAGGTGAAGCTCAAAAGCTCGTTAACTTTCTGGTTTGGGAGCAGGGGTTATTTCAAGTAGTGAAAACTGTTACTCGACAAACAGCATTACTGGACGTATTTTTATGCAAACCTGAATCATTGTTTTCTGCAGGCGATGTCTTGCCAGGTATAAGTGACCATCAGTGTGTGCAATTAGACATAAATTGGAAAGGGCAGACAAACCGGTTTGAAACGGAACAAGTAATTAGTTGGGATTTCCATAGGGCGAACGGGGAGGCTATCCAAACATTTCTCCGGGAAAAATATGGGATATTTGTAAAATCTGCCACTAGTGTAAATGAAGCATGGGTTAATTTCAAAACACTTATCCTGGAAACAATTAGAGAACACGTACCTTTTAAAGTTATTAAACATAAAGCGGATCCAGAATTTTATACAAAATGTATTAGGAAACTTAAAAGAAAGACTAGGCACGCTTATAATAAAAGGAAGATATCAGAATGGCATCTTAAAAAATTTAAAGAATTAGCTAAACAATTACAAGACGAAAAGTTGCAAGCGCAGGAACGATTCTTAGATAACGTTTTTAGCGGGACAAATAATTGTTGGAGATCATTTTACAATTATGTAAAAAGACGCAGGGGAAATAAAGAGAGCATACCAGATTTTAACGTTAATGGGATAGATGTATTAAGTGATAGGGACAAAGCTAATATATTAAATTCGCATTTTGTATCGGTTTTTCTTAAATCCGACGATAGTTCCGAACAGGAAATTGGGGAGAGTGGAGAAACGATTTTTCAAATAATGGCGCCCAAATTACGCAAAAGGATTAAGATGCTGCAAAACCGAAAATCAAGGGGACCAGATAATATACCTACTGAAATATTAAAGCTTGGGGGTGAAGCCATGATTCCCTATCTAATGCTCTTGTTCAACATGTCAATTAACAACTGTGCCTTACCGGAAGACTGGAAAACAGCTATTATAGTTCCGATTTATATAGGGGGTAATAAAACAGAAATAAATAATTATCGGCCAGTTAGTCTAACTTCAGTAGTATGTAAATTAATGGAGCATTTAATTGCAGAATATATACGAGAGGAGTTAGAAAATAAAAAGTGGTTTAATGAAGGGCAACATGGATTTAGACCTGGGTATTCGTGCGAAAGTCAAATTACTTCATTATTTCAAGATTTGGCAGATGAGGTAGATGCAGGGGGAACAACTGATGCAGTGGTAATTGAATTTTCTAAAGCTTTTGATGTAGTGCCACATAGTTTACTTATTTGTAAGCTAGCTAATACAGGAATTGACAAACGCGTAGTATTATGGGTTAAACATTTTTTGAAAGGGAGAACGCAAAAAGTTAAAGTAGGTAAAGAGCTGTCTGATAGTGGAACTGTTAGTTCGGGTGTGCCACAAGGCTCAGTACTAGGGCCTTTACTGTTTCTCATTTTTGTTAATGACATTGCTGTTAATATTAACTGCCAGATAAGGTTGTTTGCAGACGATTGTATCATTTATAATAAAATTCGGAATACAGTGCATGAAACCGCTCTTCAGGATGATTTAAATGAAATCTGTAATTGGGCTGCGGCTAACAAAATGTCAATTAATGCCAAGAAAAGTAAGTCGATTGTTTTTAGTAGAACTAAGGGCAAAACTATTGTTAACTATCACATGGGAGGGGTGCAAATTCCACAGGTGGACAGCTACAAATACTTGGGAGTGTACCTGGCAAGTAATGCTGGATGGGACGAACAAGTAAATTCCACAACTAGGAATGCGTGGAAGGCATTACATTTCGTAATGAGAATATTGAAAAAGGGGAGCGCTAGATCCAGGGAAATTGCCTACAAGGAATTAGTGCGGCCGGTTATGGAATATGGAGTAGCATGCTGGGACCCGTATAGAGCTAACCAAATCGATCCATTAGAAAAAATACAGAAGAGGGCAATAGAATTCATTAAAAGAGGCAAGTATTTTGGGCCTATAAAAGGAGATGAGACTAAATGGGAGGAATTAAGAATTAGGCGTAAAAAACATAGGTTGGTAGCGTTATTCAAAGCTAATTTTGGTGTAAAGGCATGGGTGGACGTTAATGTAAGGTTAGATAATCCGGATTATTATGGACGAAACGATCATAGGTATAAAACTAAGGGTAGAAGATACAGAACCGACGTAGGAAAATTTTCTTTTGCTAATAGACCATTGAAGAATGGAATGAATTGCCTGTAGCAGTCTTTCAGGGCTGTCCCCTGTCGTTGAAGAAATTTAGAAGAAATCTAAATGGTTTATAGTTGAACTTTTGAATTATAATGGTATATAATATGTAAATAGAGAAGTAATTAGATAAGTTTTAAGTGACTAAAGTAAAATAATATCATGTTTGTATTGTTTACTGTATTATTTTTGTAAATCTAGTATATGTAATTTGATCTGTATTCTTAACTCTGCCACCGGGTAGTACCCAATTGCAGTTAATAAATAAATACATACATACATACATACATACATACATACATACATACATACATACATACATACATACATACATACATACATACATACATACATACATACATACATACATACATACATACATACATACATACATACATACATACATACATACATACATACATACATACATACATACATACATACATACATACATACATACATACATACATACATACATACATACATACATACATACATACATACATACATACATACATACATACATACATACATACATACATACATACATACATACATACATACATACATACATACATACATACATACATACATACATACATACATACATACATACATACATACATACATACATACATACATACATACATACATACATACATACATACATACATACATACATACATACATACATACATACATACATACATACATACATAAGATCGACTGACAGTGTGACATTAGGAACTGACATTTTACATCTACAACTAAATGTGGTAAACTTTGTTGACATTAACTGAATCTCTATTAAAACAACAACATAGTGAACATTGGTAGAGAAAACCTTCATGTCGATGGATCGGTTGAACACAAGTTACAGTTCATATCGATATATTAGCATTAGAAGTTAGACGTACTACTACGTCATATTAATGCAGCAATATCTAACAAAATGTTCTTAAAATTACGTTACATTACGCCTCGTCACAGACAACAAAACTGACATCTGAATATCGGGATGTCATCCACGTAACTTTTACTAAAACCAAGTGTAGCCATATAGGAGAATAAATCGTCAGATATTTACAGAGACTTTTGTAAAACCTTAGTTTAAGTAAACATTCCATTTTTGGACACTGCAGAACCTAATTCTAGAACAAGATTTTAGACGTTCTATCACAGACTCTGTCTCAATGTTAGGGCAAACCCATTAGCAAGATACGAAGTAAAAGTACACGCAGAGAAGATTTTGGTATCCATTAACGAGACAAGTGAAGTAGAGTAGTAGTAGTGGGGCTTAGGGGCGCACAACAGCTGAGGTCATTAGCGCCCGAGCTCAGACTAGGAAAAGCCCACCTGAAATGTAAACACTAAAAACAATAAAATCCACTAAGAGGTCCAAAAACACAACAAAAAAAAAACGATGCTCAAACTTTTAAGATAGCTAAAATAGGAGTGCCGAGATGAATCTAAAATGAGGCATGGCGAGGGATGTTGAAATCATATGGAACGAATCATGCCGCTGCGTTGTAAAAAGTCGAAGAGGCCCTCCACAGCAGCAATATCATCCCTCAACATTGCGCTGAGGTTGGATGCCAAACACAAGGAGGAGCGCAACGTTGAGTAAAATCGGCACTCCACTAAAAAGTGCTGCACTGACAAAGGCTCACCGCAGTGAGAACAATGAGGTGCTGAGTCCTGGCGTAACAAGTGTTGATGGCTAAAACGGCAGTGCCCGATGCGAAGTCTAGCTAAAATAACCTCTTCCCTGCGAGAAGAACTTGAAGATGTGGCCCAGGGAAGCGGAAGAGGTTTAACCTCCCGGAGTTTGTTCCCAACGAGCGCGGACCAGTCATCATGCCAGGGAGTGTTGATGGCTCGGCGAAGGGAAGCACTAAGATCCTCGAAAGGAACGGAATTGCTAAAAACAGTGGGGGATAAAATAGCAGACTTTGCGGCGGCATCAGCAGCCTCGTTGCCCGGAATGCCTACGTGTCCGGGAACCCAAACGAACGACACGTGGAACCCTGAATTAGCGAGCGAATGTAGCCGATCCTGTATTCGCTGTACTAGGGGATGGCTGGGGTACAGCGAACGAATGCTCTGTAGAGCACTCAGAGAATCGCTACATATGGCAAAGTGGTTAGAGTGCTGCTGGCTGATAAAAAGTAGGGCTTGATAGATACTAAAACGTTCAGCGGTAAAAATCGAACACTGTCCGGAAAGACGAAACGTAAAACTCTCCGCAGCAGCTACGAAGGCACAGCCAACACCTCGGTCGGTTTTAGAGCCGTCCGTAAAAATAAAACTGTAGTTCTTAAAATGCTGCTGAAGTTCTAAAAATGCGGATTGGATGCCAGTGGTCGGAAATGCAGACCTGGGCATCGACGTCAACCCAAGGTGGAATAGGGTGTCATACCGCGACCACGGAGGAAAAATAGATTCCCTCCGAGGTAATACTGGCGGTAGTGTGACGTCCAGGGCCCGAAGAAGCAGGCGAAAGCGAGCACCGGGCGGAAGTAATGCAAGGGGGCTGACAGCGTACTGGCGATCAAGAGACGAGTCAAAGAAAGGCTTGTACGTTGGGTGCGTGGGTAGGGAGGATAGACGGCAGGCATAGGTGCCTAAAAGAATATCTCGCCTATAGCACAGGGGAGGTTCAGCTGCTTCAGCTTACAGACTGGGGATGGGGCTTGTTGGAAAAGCACCAGTAGCTAGACGCATCCCCCGATTGTGCACAGGATCCAAACGGCTCAAAATGGAAGGCCGTGCCGACGAATATACCACACTCCCATAGTCAAGCTTTGATCGTACCAGGGACCGATAGAGCTGTAAGAGCACGGTCCGATCAGCTCCCCAGGATGTACCTCATAAGACACGTAAGATATTGAGGGACCGGGCACAGCGACCTTTCAGGGAAGCGATATGAGAATCCCAGCTAAGCTTCCTATCGAACACCAATCCTAAAAATTTAGCTTCCTCTGCAAAAGGAGGCGTATGAGGACCGAGGTGGAGTGAGGGTGAATCAAACGCCTTACGGCGCCAAAAGTTTACGCACACGGTCTTCTCGGTGGAAAAATGGAAGCCGTTGTGGAGGCTCCAAGTGTAAAGGCGATCTAAACAGACCTGGAGCCGACGCTCCAAGATACTCGTCCGCCGAGAGCTGCAATATACGGCGAAGTCATCAACAAATAACGAAGAGGATATTCCAGCGGGAATACACTCAGTGATAGGATTGATGGCGATGGCAAAGAGGGTAACGCTGAGGACCGAACCCTGGGGTACCCCGTTTTCCTGATGGAAAACGCGGGATAGATTACAACCCACCCTAACACGAAAGGACCGCTCCATCATGAATTCCCGGAGAAAAATGGGAAGTCGACCACGAAGACCCCACTGATGTATGGTGCGTAGTATGCCAGTCCGCCAACAGGTGTCATAGGCTTTCGTAAGGTCAAAAAAGACGGCCACAGTTTGGCAGCGGCGCAGGTAGGCGTTCATGTTATGAGTCGAGAGGGAAATCAGGTGATCAGTGCTGGAACGGTAACGGCGAAATCCGCATTGGATGTTGCACAGAAGTTTCTCCGACTCAAGCCACCATCGTAAGCGCCCAGTAATCATGCGCTCCATCACCTTACACACTGTACTGGTGAGGGAGATGGGGCGGTAACTGGAGGGCAAACGGCGGTCCTTACCCGGTTTTGGGACCGGAATGATAGTTGCCTCGCGCCAAGCTGTAGGGAAAACTCCGTCACGCCAGATTCGGTTGTACATGCGAAGCAGAAACTCTTTACTAGCAAAGGAGAGGTGTTGAAGCATAGCCCCGTGAACACCATCAGGCCCAGGAGCGGATAAGAGAGAGGAGCATAACGCCGAGTCCAGCTCCCGGAAGCTAAATTCTGCGTTGTAGCACTCCAGGTTAGCTGAGCGGAAAGATAATTCCTGGGCCTCAATCTGAGACTTGAGGACCCGAAACGTCGAAACGTATTTGCCAGAGCTGGAGGCTGCAGCAAAAGTGCTACCCAGGCAGTTAGCAACCTCAACCGTATCTACAACAGTGAGAGGTCCATCCTGGAGTCCAGGAATGAATGAGGGAGGCCGTTTACCAGCAACACGACGGAGTTTCTCCCAAACCACAGAAGAAGGGGTGGTGTGCGAGAAAGAGGCAACAAAGGAAGTCCAGGACGCTCTTTTGCTAGCCCTAAAAACACGTCGGGCTTGTGCGCGCAGCTGTTTATAAGCTACCAAGTTCTCGACGGTGGGGTGATGTTTAAATACCCTAAGAGCTTTCCGGCGTGCGCGAAGGGCATCGCGGCACTCAAGAGTCCACCATGGGACAGGCAAACGCCGAGGCTCCGTGGAGGATTTCGGAATAGATTGCTCGGCAGCGGAGACAACAACTGAAGTGAAATGGTCGACCAGAAGGTCAATAGAAGTAAACTGTGAATCCTTGAATGTGGCAGCTTCGGAAAAGAGCGCCCAGTTGGCCTTGGAGAGTTGCCATGAGGGTGCACGCGAGCGGGAAACGTTGTGAGAGAGTAACGTTAGCACACATGGGCAGTGATCACTGGAATGAGTGTCAGATACTACATGCAATTGGAAGCAATGAGCAAGCTGTGTGGAGCAGAGAGAAAGATCGAGATGGGAGGGAGAACCGGTGGAATCGGAAAAAAAGGTGGGTTCACCAGTGTTTAAAACAAGGAGAGGAAACTGGTCAAAGAAGTCAGCAAGTAGGGTTCCCCTTGCACACGCCCTAGGAGAGCCCCAACACGGATGATGGGCATTAAAATCCCCCAAAAGAAGAAAGGGTGTGGGGAGCTGCGAAGCGAGTTGAGAGAGCTCGGCAGGAAGGACGGAGTCTGAAGGGGGGAGCTAAACTGTGCATAAGGTAAACGATAAACCGGGAAGACTGAGCCGAAGGGCAACAGCTTGCAAACTAGTGTTAAGGAGTAGAGGTTGACCAAAAACAGCAGCACGTGTGAAAATCATGACACCACCATGAGCAGGAGAGCCCACTTCCGGCACAAGGTCGAAGCGTACCGGAATATAATTACGCAAATCAAAAGCATCCTGAGGGCGAAGTTTGGTCTCTTGTAAACAAACCGCTATGGCGTTGTAGGACCGCAACAAGAGCTGGAGCTCTGCCCTATGTGAGCGCACACCACGAATGTTCCACGTTAAGAGAGCCATGGAAAAGAACTAGGGGGGAGCGGCTGAGTTAGGGAGAACATTAAAGGTTGCAAGGGCGCGAGGAATGCGGGTTCAGGTTGTCGGACGACGTTTCTCTTTTTTCCGCACTTTGGCGCACTTGGGACCGACAAACGGTCGCTCCATGGGCGACTCCTCAGATGTGCGGGAGTCGGAAGAGTCCCTTCGAGAAGGGGATCGGGAAACCGACTGAACAGAAGTCCTGCCGGTTCCTCGAATGCGACTACGGGAGCGGCACACCGTAGAAGTACCGGGAGTAGTGCTGACCTACACGGAACGTGAAACTGCAGCTGGGGCAGTAGAGGAGCTAGACGAGGCTGCTGGTGCCAACGCCTTAAATGGTTTGGCAGTCTCCAGCAAGTCGCATTGGGTTGAAGCATCCGATACATTGAGGGTCCGTGTGGCAACAGACTGCGTCGCCTGCACAGGAGAGCGGCGAACTGCTGATGCGTAACCCAAGCTGGCAGCGGGTTTCAGTTGGTCAAACCGTCTTTTTGCCTCCAGAAAGGACAGACGTTCTTTGACGCGCAGTTCCTGAATGGCCTTCTCATCAAGAAACTGCGGACATTGCCGGGAGCTGGAGGGATGCGTACCGCCGCAATTGACGCAGACCGGGTCACGAGTACATATGGCGTCGCCATGGGGAGGTAAACCGCAACGGTCGCATACAGCACCAAAAGTACAGCGGGCCTGAGTATGCCCAAACCGCTGACACCGAAAACAGCGCATAGGGTTTGGGACATACGGACGCACTGCAGCACGTTCGTACCCACAATAGATAGCGTCCGGCAATGTGGTACCTTTGAAAGTGAGGAAGACTGTCCGCAACGGAACAGACTGTCCATCACGTTTACCAAGGAGACGGTACGCCTCGCACACATTCTTGTCAGTCAAATTAGATACTATTTCCTCGTTAGATAGGCCGTCCAAACTGGAAGTTTTCACGACCCCTCTACAGGTATTCAAAGTCTTATGTGGGGCTACCCGAATGGGGTAGGAACCCAACAAGCAAGCCTTCAGGAGCTTACTGGACTGATCCTGGTTCCTTGTTTCTAGCAAAAGGGTACCGTCTCTTAACCGAGTTGCAGATTTTAGAATGCCACATATCCGATCAAGCTCGCGTTGGATATAAAAAGGACTAATGTCTCGCATTGTCTTGTTTTCGCAGGTCAGGGTCACAACCAAAAAAGAATCGAATGGGGAAGGTTTGCGCGGAGGAGCCATGGTTAGGGGACCCCCTTCCGGAACCGTCGGCGTCAGCCTGCCATCCGGGGGTTAAAGAAAAAGACACCAAACCTTCACGGTCTGCGCCGTCATGGGAGACCCCTCCCACGACCGATCTCAATTGTACTTCAGAAGAGCTACCGTCCAACTACTGTTGCCCAAATGTGAGAACCGTTCACCACGTGACACCCCGGCTTTAGGCCCCTACCACAGGAATAACCGCCTGTGGCCCCCCACTTTAGGCCGTGCAGCAGTCAACGGACGCATGCACGGATTCAGGGGGCTTGTGGTTGATTACACCGGGGCTCCCGTCAGCGGTAACACGTCGGGCTGGTAATACTGGCCCAATGACTCACGGCCTTCGGACCATTAAAACCAGCTGGGCCTCATGGAGACTACGTGAGTGTACATGACGGTGTGGACGGGCTCCGCACCTAAGGTCACACACAGGGTCAGTAGGGAGTCCACTACAACCTTCACGCCTGAGACCTCCGGAGAGCACGCAAGTCGGAAGCCGCGCTGGAACCGTGGGACAGGAACCACGGAGACAGAAGTAAGATCCCTGGTGGTGAGGCAGGAGTTTATAAACCTAAACAGCTAAAGCTAAAATAGAACAATAAACCTAGAAGAGGAAGAAGCTTAAAACTAAGGGTGACCAACGTGGCACAAACAAAATGGGGTGAGAGGGTGACGATGAGGATGATTGGCTCGGGACCCCGGGATCGCCAATGCCCGTACCTACCGTAGTAGGCCCCTGAGGGGTGTTAGAGAGAGAGCTGCATTTGGGAGAGCGAGAGTTGCATTTGGGAGACACTCCGCTTCGAGACGCCGAAGAGTAAACATCGCCTGCGAGAGTTGCCAGCGCATCCAGAGCTTTGGAGTCAGCAATTGCCGCCATCGGGAGGGACCCTCGGGAAGCTCCCGGCAATTTGCAAATCTCCAGAAGAGAGCAGCAGCAACAGCGTGCGAGCGAGCGACAACCTAATAGAAAACGCCGGAAGCAGCAAGCCTAAGGAATCAGTCAGGAGAAGCACAAGACCACAGCCAACGCCTTAGGGCGGTTATATAGGCGCACCCAGTGCTCGGCCCTCTGTGCTTCACGCAATTAGCATCCTGTTACTGATAGGTAAGTGTTAGCCTAAGTAGCTGTAGTGCTGCACCGAAAGGTGCAGGGCAACATGCCCACCCAAAACGCCACCCCTAACCAAACCAAATGTCCCGTACAGGATGGTATCCCTAGCACCAGTAGCGGTATTACGCACCAACCTGCCGTGAGCCAGGCTACGGTAGGAATCAAACGGCCTCGCCAACAACGCCAAAAGAGCGGAAAAGGCAAGACCAAACGTTTGGCCATCGACCAACAACAAACCAATCAGGGTTCTTCCCGGGAATCATCTCCGAGCTCAGGAAAATTGGAGAGTGAGCTCTCCCAAAACACCTGCTCTACTGAGGCAGGCCCTTTCGATGGAGCTGAGGCTCCCCACCTTCATCCATCCACAATGGAAAGCGACTCCGTGGCTAGCTCGTCGAACATCGACACGGATGTCGACGAAGCAGAATTTCAGGAGGTGACTTCTCGGAGGAAGAGAAGAACTGCTTCAGATGTGCCATCTACTGGTGGACCCAGGATTAGGGAGCCACCAAGACGACACATCCCACCTATCGTCGTGGATGACTTCAAGGGGCTGGTCGGCTTCCTAAAGGAAGTCATGCCGACTCTCTCGGGGTCATGCCTGGTGAATAGGCGAAAAAGCAGATTTGTCTTCCAGGCCAAGAGCGTGGAAGACTACCAGTTACTGATCAGGGCTTTCGATAGCAAGTCCGTGCCCTATTTTACCTTCGGCCTTGATAAGGCTCGAGACATACGCAGGGTTATCCGGGGCCTCCCAGTGGATACCTCTGTGGGGGATATTGAGGACGACCTTCGACGTCAGGGGATTTCCCCACGAGTAGTCAAGCAACTCACAAAACCAGCTCCAGAGGGCCAATCTGGCCCGATCCCAATACCCCTATTTTTAATAATAGTGGAGCGAGCTAAAGTCCCTGAGGGCAAACTGGATGGGTTCAAAACCATCTGTTACCTCAGGGTAACTTTGGAACACGTCAGGAGCCCTGGCGGTCCCCCCCACCAATGTCACCGTTGCTTAGGGTTTAATCACTCTAGCCACTTCTGCCGCCGTAACCTTCGTTGCTTGAGGTGCGGCGAAGCCCACACAAAGGAGGAGTGTCCGAGGTCCACCACAGAGGTACCTACTTGCGCTAATTGCAAGGGTGAGCATGTGGCATGCTACGGAGGCTGCCCGTTCCGAAAAGCGGTTATAGCCGCCAGAAGGCCGAAGCAGACCGTTAGGCCACAACAGGCACCATCAGCACCTACCAGCCGAGGGCAAGGATTACCGCCTTCCAGAAGCACCAGCGATTGGCCAAGGCACAGAGCTACGGCCAGTCAGGGAGAGCCACATCAGCAAGAAGAGGAGAAGGCTACAACGCTCGCCCAAGTGGTGCAAAGGCCCCCGAGAGACCCAAATATGTCTCGAGAGACACCACACACACGCCAACACACAACACGCAAACAGTCACGGGCCCAGTCGCCACAAACACATACTTCACGACCTAGCGCAGGGAGCGGGCCTGCAGGTGAGCCCCAGGCTAATTACCGGTTGGCGGAGGGGCAAGTGTCCCCCTTGTCACAACGTCAGCCGAGGGATGCACGGGCTGTAGGCAGGCCTGCACCTGTCAGTCAACCTCTCCAACACCCATCCCCGCAGTTGTTGAACTAGACTTCTCTCAATTTCTGACGTGGATACAGCAGACTCTGCTGACCCACGGACAGCGTTTTTGCGAGTTGCTAGTCAAACTCATTTCTGCTCCAGATCCGGCCAGCAAAGTACTAGTCCTCATGGAAGGTCTCACACTCCTGACTTCTGCCATTCCTCGGCCTCAAAATGGGGGATCGGAATAGGTTACGTACCTCTTTCCGATTCGCATTCTGGAATGCTTGTGGTCTGGATGGTCAGGGGAGTGAACTTCTGCACTTTGCTCCGGAATACGCTCTAGATGACATCCTCGTCTGTGAAACGCATATGAGTCCAGATTCCCGTTTCCGAGTCCCGGGCTTTACTTGTTACCGCACGGACCACCAAGGGCGACCTGGGGGAGGTACGGCGGTGCTCCTGAGGCAAAATGTGGTCCACAGACCTTTCCAACTTCCTCCTCTTCAATCCTTAGAGGCTATGGCAGAGTGTCTAGACCTCGGCGGATCGCAAGTCATACTGGCATCCATTTACCATCCTCCGGGTAGATTATTCGTAAGGAACGACTACCAATCCATCCTAGCTCTGCACCCTAGGGTTATCATGGCGGGCGACTTCAATCCCTAGCATGAGCGTTGGCATTGCAGACGCCGAGATGCAAGAGGCAACGAAATAATCCGCCTTATAGATGCGGACCCACAACTACAAGTACAGGGTCCCTGGCAAGCCACTTATCACCCGCGAGGTGGAGGGCTGGCTTCGGTCATCGACTTCGCTATCACCAAGCATTTCCCATTTCACCTCACTCTCACCTCACTAAACGCACTCCATTCAGATAATAATCCAGTATTGACAGAGATCAATACTAGGGATGCCAGTCATGTCCTCTCGATTCAAACACGAGAGGTCGACTGGGAAGGCGTAAGGAACTGCCTCCGCACCTCCATACCACCAAACCCCAGGATTCAGAGCATCCGCACCCTCGAGGCTGCGGTCTCATCTTTCACCTCCATAGTCACGCGAACTGCCAATAATCTGAAAGTTTATGGTGACGCTCCTTCACACCCGGATATCCTTCCCCTGGACATCGTCCTACTGATCCGCCGCTCTTGGGCGGCAAGGAGACTCCACCAGCGTCACCGCAAGCCGCATAATCGCGCGCTACTTAGACGACTTCGTCGTCAGGTCAGTGTCCGCCTACCGGAGCACAGAGTGCGAGCGTGGGAGGACACAATGGCCAGGTTGCGTGTAGAGGAAGGCGACGTGTGGAGGATTACAAAGACTCTCAGATACCGCCGAGGTCTATACCACTCCCCATTGCAGGGTACACGGGGTCTGGCCTATGATCCTAAATCCAAGGCAGATGTATTTGCGGATTACCTTGAGCGTACAATGTGCCCCAGAGAAAACCCTCAGGACGATATCTTTTCGGAACGTGTCCGAAGGGAGGTACGTCTATATTTTCGCCGACCCCCGGAGGATGCGAACCGACTACCCATAGTCCGTCCTAGTGAAGTCCAAGGTGCTCTTCAGCGACTCAAACCTAAGAAGGCGGCGGGACCTGATGGGCTTACCCCACTCATGCTCCGTCATCTTCCTTTCAACGCCGTGCTGTTCTTGACAAAAGTCTTCAATATGTGCCTAACTCTCGGTCACTTTCCACGCGAGTGGAGGGAGGTCAGAGTGATCTGCATATTGAAGCCAAGAAAGGACCCGGTGCACCCTTCCAATTACCGTTCCATTAGTCTGCTATCTACCCTCTCGAAAGTCTTCGAGGGGATAATTCTCACCCGTTTGTCCCCAGTATTAGGTGACATTCAAGCCATACCTGCTTATCAATTTGTATTTCGTCCGGGGCACTCGACAGTCCAACAGCTGCTGCGAGTCGTGGAGACGGCTGCCCGGGGCTTCCAGGAACAGGCGTTAACAGCAGCAGTGTCTTGGACGTCGAGAAGGCTTTCTCTACAACCTGGCACACCGGACTCCTTCACAAGCTTATCCACCTGGGCCTACCAAACCAATTAATCAACTTCTTACACAGCTTTCTAAAACATCGCACTTTTTAAGTCACAGTTGCGGGGAAGACATCTACTCTCAGACCCGTGAGAGGCGGAGTCCCAGAAGGCTCTGTGTTATCTCCTACACTATTTAGTATATACATGGCAGACTTCCCAACCGAGCCGCGCGTCGAAATGGCACAATATGCTGACGACGTCCTGCTCTTCTGCAAAGACAGACATATTCGCAGAGCCTTCAACCCAATTCAAAGACACCTCCGTCTCACACAGGAGTGGTGCAGGCGTTGGCGGATGTCCGTTAACCCGGACAAAAGCCACGCTATTCTATTCACCAAGCGCCACACCCCCGCAGACTGCCCTGATTTCCATTTTAGAGGCCGAAGGATAGAATGGGTACCCTCTATCAAATACCTGGGAGTAGAGCTAGACAAGGATCTGACTTTCCGTCGACACATCAGGGAACTCCCGGCGAGGGTTCAGGGAGCTATTGCATCCCTGTATCCTATGCTGGGTTCTCGATCGATGCCAGTCCGCGTAAAGCTATACCTTTTTCGAGCTCTTATAGTCCCGTTGATGCTATATGCCTGCGAGGTCTGGGGCATGGCCGCAGATTCCTGGCTGGCATATCTTCAACGCGCCCAGAATAGAGGACTTAGGTCCATCTATTCAGTAGGCTGATTCTTCCCAGTAAGGTTCCTCCATGAAGCCTCGGGTCCTCCATACGTGGAAGATGAAATTAGACGCCGGGCTACAAAACGATACGCACAGTTACCTTTGCACAGAAGTGCCCTGGTTCGGTCTCTTGGTGATTATGATCCCCCAAGACGTCGTCGCCGACTATTCCGGGTCCCCCGCATGGCTTGCGGGCATCCGAGGTAACCATGGAGCATTTCCAGCAGCAGCAAAAGCTGAGCTCCCATAATCTACCAAGAGTTGTTGGTCTCAAAATTAAACAAAATTCAGTCAAAATTCATTTCAAACTAAAATAAAATAATTCTTTCTACGCCAGGGTGCTAGTGATAGCATTCTATCCTTCTAGAGGAGTCAATAGACTACCTCATATGCAATCCACCATCCTCAAATAAAAACAGTCATCCTAACACATCCCGGAAAGAAAATCCTATCTGTGGTTACACCCTATCCTGGGTGGGCGCACAGCAACAATCTTCAGGCTAACACAAGCCTACCAGTAGCTGCGAGCGGGCGAGCTTTTTTTATAGGTTCATTGATCATTAATTCTTTCCTGATCATTTAGATGGAACTTTTTATATGAATATCCAGTTGGAAATTCTCTTTGTCTGATCTGGCAGTTGGTCAAACGAGCCGTACCATGTTGACGTCGTATGACATGTGTGAGGAGAGTACAGAAGCTTATGAAATGACCTGCTTTCAGATTTAACCTGTACTCATAAGTGTTTCACTCTAATGATTTTATTTTAAAATATTCCTAACCTTATTCAAATTATTTTTGCCACACATTCTTCAACAATGTATTATTACAAGTTTACTCCTCCTCTTCGTATAAATCGAGTTACAAATTTACTCTAAGTAAGTTCTTTGTTTTTTTAATTCTTCTGTTTTTATTCCTTTCATAAAATCTGTATATCTATATTTACCTGTAACATCAGAGATCACGACAGCAAACATATTTACTTCCTTATAGGAGCATACAGTAAAGTTGCAGTGGCGCAATATCAGAGAACTACGCTTTAAACTATTGACCTCAAGTTACAGCTTCATAATGCAGTTCTTATTACACACATAATTTACGAATATATTCTCTTCTTCAGCTATTTTAATGTATATATTTATACCCTCATATTTATTATCCAGTTAAAATGAGCAAACCAATATTAAATTTAAGCACACACATTTGTTGTTTGTATTGGATGTTCACTAATTAATATTACTAACGCTAGTTTATCCGTTGACCGTTATTGTGATTATAGCTTAAATATTCTTTTTCTTAGGATTCACTATTATATTCCTCTCTAAGCTACAATCTTTTGTTTTCCTAATACCATGGGAACATTTCATTGTCACTTCATTCCCCTGTATTCCCTCTTGTATCTGTAACGTTACGTGTAATGAAACTGTTTCTCTAAATATACATCTCAAACCTGGACAGGCATAAGCATTCTTAAAAGACTGGCTTGAGAGAACATGATCAGAAAGGTTCTGTTAGTTATATTGATCGTCCGCTAGGAGAGACGTTTTCGTGCACAAGCAATGCGAATACAAACTAACCTCATCCTGCTGTCTAGAGTTGGCACTGCCTGTCATATTCTATCACAAGAAACAATATTTATAAGTATTCACATATTATTATATTAAATTGTAATTACGTTTGTTAATATAGCGTGGACATAATGATATTTTACACGATAAAACATTAATAAACTGAGTGTACTTTTAACTAACAACAAGGTAAAAAATTATTTTCTGTGAGAATGTAATTCTTCTAAAGTAAGTTGATCTACGAGCACTATACAGAAATATGACATCACCGGTTTATATTCCAAAGCTATAATTCAAAACACCGTTGGTGGCTTCTCGAAACAATTATAATGAATACAGCCTTGAAAATTCTTCTTTTTATATTTGACATGTGGCATTTTAGGAAAAAATAGACAAGTACTTCCTAAACTTATGTCACGTTATAGAGGGGCTTCAAACTTGGTCTCCCCCACATCAAACGAATCTCGTTCAGAGGACCTTTTCCCCTTTTCAAGTATAGAATTAAATCCTTATTCGTATAATATCGACAAAAACATTTGCAGCAATACACTTAATTCCTTTCTTGTCTTACTTATTCTGTTTGCATTCATTTCGAAATCTCTGTACTGTCTATCTGTAAGGTAGAAGCTTGTTAAACTAATATGTATATTTGCTTGTACATGCAATGGGAATAGGAAAATCAGTAGAAGTGTAACAAAACCTGAAGTCAACTCTTACAAAAATGATCGATACTTGATATCTTCGGATGACGTGTCACCACACACTTGTGCCAGAGCGAGAGCGAGGATTTGCGATTGTGAGAGTAAGTTACAGTATGAGTGAGAGAGGTCTAAGCGCCCGTCGATAACTAGCTCATGTATGTTGGATCGAATAACGTTCGGTATATTTCTACTTATATTATATATGGAAATTTTCTACCAACATTTTTATGTTAATATTTAATCGAAGATATGTTTTTGGATTTCCACTTAACCTCTAAAAGCGTCTTTAGACAAAGTTCCATGTGATTATGTACGTCTTTCCGTGTGTACGTTCAGCACGAGTAATAAACCGATATTTGAAAAGAAATAAAAAAAAATCCTGGTTAATAAGTGGAAAAGAATGAAACTATACATTAATATAAATGGTGAGAGCTTTTATTTTGTAAATTATATCTAATAATTACGTCAAAATATCATAAGTCTAATATATTTACTAGCATGAGAGAAATTTTCTGGCAACAGTCTGTGAAGCAATGTTGTATAATTGGCCTATTATGTCATTAACCATTTCAGAGCTTTTCGTTGTCTTTAGTTTTATATTTTCCATCTTTAGATTTCTAAACCACACTCTGCTGTTCATTGAAATAACATGAATATTAAAGGGCAACACATGGCAACCCCCTTTTTAAACATTTCACTATCACTTCATTCGCCTTATCTGCTCCCTTGTATCTACAGCTGTAATTGATTAATTCTGCAACTTGGAAAGGCAAAGAGAATAAACTTTTCTTTAGCGGAAAGTCGAGACGATAGTGTTAATTTTATCGAGTATTTTAGCGTTATAAACATTATATTTATATGGTTTTATTTATATTTAATATTTATATTAATATTTATATTTATGTTTAATGATTATTATATTTATATGGTTATCAAAACGTCTTCTGCCATTAAGAATGCTTGCTTCGATCAAGATGTTCGGTAATATTTTTCACAAAGTCGTGTTTGGCTGCTACTTCCCAACATTATGACCACCGAGCGCTTTAATTGAGGATTGTTAGGCTGCAAACCAGGCAAATCCAGTTACTTCAAAAATTCGGGTGGATAGTTGACCGCAACATCTTGGTTTGTAGCGGCATTTAGCGATTTGTAT
The DNA here is from genome assembly GCA_030765055.1 of Mantis religiosa. Lineage (NCBI taxonomy): Eukaryota > Metazoa > Arthropoda > Insecta > Mantodea > Mantidae > Mantis > Mantis religiosa. The sequence goes on from CM060954.1 coordinate 154,956,509, forward strand.
GTCCTCAATTCACCGGGAATTTCATTTTGAAATGCAATCCCTTAAGTTGATCAACTGGCACTGACCTTGACAATGTTTGACGAAAATCTCCTGCTAACAAAATCATCGCACTAACAAATCGCAGATCTTGTATAGTTCAAAACAAATTGCAATGACACAATGTAGTAGAACTCTGTTCTAACACGTGACGTCAAGTTACAGCTCCATAATGCAGTTCTTATTATTCAATTAATTTAAAATATATTCTCTTCTTCATGTGTTTAAATGTACATATTTATACTCTGTATATAATTATATTATTCAGATAAAGATGGAAAACCCGATATTATATTTGAGCACATACGTAGCATGTTCACTAATTAATATTACTAACGCTTTTTTATCCGTTGGTCTTTACTGTTGTGACCGTAGACCAAATATTCTTTACTTTCAGTTTCAAAATTACTATCCTTTATACGTCTTCAAAGTTCAAAGCTCCAATCTTTTGTTTCTCGTGATATGAAAGCATTTCATTATCAGTTCGTTCCCCTGTATTTCCTCTTGTATAAGTAAAGTTACCTGTAATTAAACTATTTCTCTACATATACATCTTAAACTTGGAGAGGAATAACCATTCTTAAAAGAGTGGCTTGACAAAACATATGATATGTTTTAGTTATATTGATCGTCCACACAGCGACGTCGGTGTAGTTATATTGATTGTCCGCTAGGAGATGCGTTTAGGTGGACAAGCAATGGGAATACTAACTGACCTCATTCTGCTGCCTAGAGATGGCACTATCTGTCATATTTTATTAGGAGGAAGAATATGTATGTCTACCTACAACGTATGTATGTATGTATGTATGTATGTATGTATGTATGTATGTATGTATGTATGTATGTATGTATGTATGTATGTATGTATGTATGTATGTATGTATGTATGTATGTATGTATGTATGTATGTATGTATGTATGTATGTATGTATGTATGTATGTATGTATGTATGTATGTATGTATGTATGTATGTATGTATGTATGTATGTATGTATGTATGTATGTATGTATGTATGTACGTATGTATGTCTACAACGTTTAATAAGAAAGTTTAACTATGTTTGTTAAACATGCTTTGACATTAATTGTGATTTATAGTGTGAAGCCAATATTTAATTGTAGTTTACTCTTAGCTAATAACCAAGAAAAAATTATTACGTGTAAGAACGGTAGTCTTCTAAAGTAAATAGATATAACAGCACTTTGTCCAAATGTGGCATTATTGGTATTCCAATTTCTCGGTATTACTAGGACTATTTTTGTTAATACTTGAGAACATTTATAACTCATGAACAGTTGCAAAGGCTTCCTTTCCTATCTAACGTGCGTTTTAGGAAAGAATTGTAAAGAATTTCCTAATCTTTTTGAACGATCAAACTTGGCCCCAAACACATAATTTTCATAAAATGTCATTTTTAAACCTTTGTCGGCATTCTTAAAGTCTATAGCTATAAGTTTATTTGGTAACATAGAAAACATTCGCAGAAATAAACTGTCTTACTTACTCTGTATTCGTTTCCTATTTTCAGAAACTCTTCAGTGTCTGTGTGTCAAGTAGAACCTTCGTTAAACAAATATGTATATTTCCTTGTAGGTACAATGGCAATAGGTAACTACAGCAGACGTGTAAGATCTCAACTTAAATCTTATAAAAGCCGGTCGGCAGCTCATATATTTTAACAAGTGACCTGAAGCTTGTGTAAATTACTAAAAACAAAGATTTTCCTATCGACTTCAAATTAACAAAACAAATTTCTAATTATTTCCTTAAAGTTTCAAGCGGATTTGGCTAGAAAATCAGGTTTAAGAGTTACTCGTATGTTTAAGAGCCGGTCGTTCTGTTATAGCTTGACATTACATAGTATACTCACACGTTTCAACGCCCTATATGCAGCTATTTGAACAAAACTCTAAATTCTACAAATTACGGACAACTTACGACCTTCAAAAGTCACCTCCACATTCATATCTAAATACCTACTTACTCATTGATCGCCGGTTCTCTTGGAAATTCTTACAAAAAATTACACATTACAGTTATGCAGTGATTCATACAAATTCAATTCCAAAGTACTTAAAGTAACTTAATTATACAGAATGGAAAACATAAATGTGTTGAGATACAATATTCTAATGACTTAGTTTGTAATGTTTGTTTTATGTCGCCAGCGTGACGTCTCCGGTCGAGGGACACCGCAACGACAAGAAATTTTGCAAAACATTACATCACTTGTTTCCTTAACCTACACAATTTATCCAAACAACTGGTCTTTGTCCCCGAGAATGCTGTTTCCAGTTATCATCACATACGTTTACCTTTACACGAACGAAACAAAAGAAATGGAATCGCTTCCCCAATATGTGACTTCTGTTGTTTTATCACATCTCACATATAATATTTAGAGCGGTTTACAATTTTAAGTGTCTTTTGAAATACGCGGAGTTTATTATACAAATAATTACAAGAAATATAAAATATAACGAGCAATTATTATGTCATAGAGAAATAACAGCTGAATGAGAATATTCCTAAACAAACTAATCAAAGAGATGAAAGAGTGAGGTAGCTTAGTTACATAGTTACTCTCCTCAGTCTTATACAAATTCTCACCAAAAAGAGTTATTATTGTGATGGCTTTATGTTAAAGGTTAGAAATCGTTTAAACAGATCCACTCGTGGTAAACAGATCCACTACCAGGTCAGATAAACAGTTCAAGCTCCTCTCTTTCTTCAGGCTCTGTTTGCCTTCTTGTGGTGGGTAGACAGTACATTATACCTATCATTGCAATTACTGAAACGAGCGTTAGTGAGTGAGTGAGTGAGTGAGTGAGTGAGTGAGTGAGTGAGTGAGTGAGTGAGTGAGTGAGTGAGTGAGTGAGTGAGTGAGTGAGTGAGTGAGTGAGTGAGTGAGTGAGTGAGTGAGGTTTAACGGACCATCAGTAACTAGGTATTTTGTATCCGAAACAACGTTAAGCCCTATTTTTCCAGATGCACAGGCAATATAATACCTATTTGAAAACTGATTCATATTCAAGTCACCAAATGTCAAACTCGTTTCGTTCAATATGGACACCGGAGGAATGTTTCGGTCATTTATTACAAGTATGACTGATTTGTATGACTTCCCTCTCAAGGAAATAAATGTATAAAGAAATACTAATTTTGAAACATTTGAATCATTTTAATACACCCAGAGTATATAACAGAATTACTTTAGAGTTGTATATTATTCACGTGGCCACACTTTCCTCATAGTTCCTGATCTATTATCAAGAATTAAGGAATGTAATGGTTCTGTGAACAGTTGCTTTTAGAAAAACTAGTACAACTGATAAGGCAGCCTTATATTAACCACTAACACACAAATTAACATTATAAAATTATAAGCTACCTTACATCTCTAAACAAAAGAACAACGACACGTACCTTTGGTAGAAATCTACAACGTTTGAACCATGTGGTTGTCCAAATATCGGACATTATGCAATAGTTGATACGTTTCACAGGTTAACCTATAAATTAAACAAACATCAAATAGTTATGTTAAATTATGTTGCACACGAATATTTTAGAAGATTATCTTGTACCACTTATACAAAAAGAGAAGATATGCGTACACTTGAGTCATATTACACACGAAATCTGTAGGATAATATACGCATAGTTGTAAAATTGTTACGTACATATTGTAACTATTTGATCAATTTGGATCAGTTTGTAAATTTACACTTCACGTTTTACAAATAATGCACAGCCTTTTATAGCACAATCCTATCTCTATTTTAAAGCCTATACTTACACGACGTCTCTATGAAGTACCGGGTAAGACAGCTCCTGGTATATGAAACGTTTACAAGAAACCCAACCCTCGTTGTTACGTAATTAACTGAAACATATGTTAAATATATTATTACTTTAAGCAATTTAATGATACAGAAATAATCACTGATAACATTTCCGCGCAAGTTGTGCTTTGGTGTGAAGAAAATATATAGAAATATTCTACCAACATTTTTATGTTAATATTTAATCGAAGATATAGTTTTGGGTGTCCACTTAACCGCTAAAAGCGTCTTTAGACAAACTTGGATGTGATTATGTACGTATCTCCGTGTGTACGTTCAGCACGAGTAATAGACCGATATTTCAACCGAAATATAAAATGCTACCAAATAAGTGGAGTCCTATCTAAAAATGTAAATTATCCACAAATACAAGATCTGTCAGTTTTTAGTATTTTGTAAAGCTGTATCTAATAATTTGATAAAAATATGTTAGGTTTAACATATTTACTAGCATGAGACACAAACTGCATATCCTGAATTATCTGGCAACAATCTGTGAAACAATGTTATATAATTGACCTATCATATGATATAGAGAGATCTTACTGCACAACAGATGCACATCTTACTAAAACACATAAGCTACCTGTAGTTATTTTTCGTCATTAACCATTTTACAATTATACGTTGTTTTTAGTTTAAATTTTCATCTTTAAATTTCTAAGCTCCACTCTGCCGTTAATTGGAATAACAGAAAAATTAAAAGGCAACACATAACTTCCCGCTTTAAAGTGTAATTGATCTACTTCTGTAAACATTTATCTTAAACTTGGAGCAGAAAAGAGAATAGGCTTTCCTTGAACAAAAACTTGAGAAGGTAGTGTTAATTTAATCGAGTATTTACTATTTTGTATTGTTTAAGAGACCATCGTTTAGTCATATCTATTGCACATTGAAGAGGTACTTTGGTTGACACGCAATATCATCAAATATACAATCATTACACTAACTGTGTATGGCTGTCTAGGGATGGCACCACTAGTACCTTCTTACTTCGCGGATTATCATTTATAATGATCTATAAAGCCGTTAGGTATACTCTTACTTTGTTTATTGGTTATGGCTTAGATTTTATTTATTTTCTCCGTGTAGATATAAATTCGCTATAGTATGAATACTCAGACAGTATCAAAGGAACAAGTCACTGTATTCCAGAAAGGAAGTCTATTAAAACAAGATATTTAATCACACTTTTCGAGATCTTGCTTCATGAGGCAATGAAATCATTCGCCTTATAGATGCAGACCCCCAGCTTCAAGTGCAGGGTCCCTAGCAACCCACCCACCATCCGCGAGTTGGAGGAATGGCTTCAGCCATCGACTTCGCTATCACAAAGCATCTACCATTTCATCTTACCCTTACATCATTAAACGGTTTACATTCTGATCATAATCCGGTGTTAACGTAAATTAACACCAGGGTTGCCAGTCATGACATCTCGCTTCAAACGCGTAAAGTCGGTTGGGAAGGCGTTAGGAACTGCCTCCGAACTTCCATTCCTCCAAACCCCAAAATCACCAACGTACCAACCCAGGAGAATGCAATCTCATCCTTCACTTTCATCGTGACACGAACTGTCAAATACCTGACAATCCACTCTGTAGCCCCACTACATCCTGATGTTCTCCCATTTTACATAGTACCACTCATCCGCCGATCCAGGGCAACACGGAGACTATACCAGCGTCACCGCACGCCACATAATCGAGCGCTCCTGCGAAGTTTACGTCGCGAGGTAAGTGTCCGACTGCGCGAGCACAAAGTGCAAGTGTGGGAGGATAAAATGGCCAGGCTGCGCGTCAAGGATGGCGACGTGTGGAGGACAGCCACAGCCCTCAGAAAACACAAAGTCTATACACCTCCCCTATTCACGGCACCCAAGGCCTGGCCTATGAACTTCATGCCAAAACAAATGCATTTGCTGACTAACTTGAATGTACCTTGTGTCCAAGAGACGACCCCCAGGCAGACATATTTCCCGAACGTGTCCGTCGAAAGGTACGACGTTTCCTACGTCGCCCTCCTGAAGATACGGAAAGACTCCCTACCATCCGACCCAGTGAAGTCCAAGGCGCACTCCAGCGTCTCAAACCACAAAAGGAGGGGGTGGGGGGGACTCGACGGGCTGACACACCTCATGCTCCGCCATCTTCCTTTCAACGCGGTTCTCTTGCCAACTAGGGTCTTCAATATTTTCCTCACCCTTGGGAGATATGTATATTGAAACCTGGGAAGAATGCGGTACATCCTTCAAGCTACCGTTCCATCAGTCTCCTTTCCACTAGCTCGAAGGTGCTCGAGAGATTTATTTTTTCCCGATTGTCCCCTATTCTGGGAGACATTCAAGCCATTCCCGACCATCAGTTTGGATTTCGTCCGGGGCACTCGACAGTCCAGCAGTTGCTGCGTGTGGTGGAGACCTCCGCCCTGGGTTTCCAGGAAGGCGCCTTCACGGCTGCGGTTTCGCTGGAAGTCGAGAAGATCTTCTCTACGATATGGCATGCCGGGCTTCTGTATAAGTTGATCCAACTGGGGCTGCCAACACAGATGATCAACATGCTACACAGCTTCCTACGACACCGCACCTTTAAAGTCACAGTCGCGGGGAAAACATCAACACTTAGACCAGTGAGAGGTGGAGTCCCCGAAGGCTCTGTACTATCTCCCACCTTATTCAACGTCTTTATGGCAGACCTCCCCACAGAACCACGAGTCGTAATGGCACATTACGCTGAGGACGTGCTTCTGTTCTGCAAAGACAGACATATACTCAAAGCCTTCAACCCTATACAGAGACACCTCCGTCTCACACAGCAGTGGTGTCGGCGTTGGCGGATGTCCGTAAATCCGGACAAAAGCCACGCCATACTTTTCACAAAGCTCCACACCCCCGCAGACTGCCCCAACTTCAGCTTCCGAGGTCGAAGGATAGAGTGGACTAACTGCTGCCGATACCTTGGAGTAACATTGGATAGAGGCCTAACCTTTCGCCAACACATCAGAGACCTAGCGGCAAGGGTACAGGGAGGTATTGCTTCCTTGTATCGTATGCTGGGGTCAAGCTCGATGCCGCTTGGCCTGAGGTTATACTTCTTCCGAGCGCTGGTAATCCCCGTGATGCCATATGCCTGTGAGATCTGGGGCATGGCTGCAGATAGCTGGTTGGCATGGCTTCAACGTGCACAGAATAGACAGCTACGGTCTGTCTATTCTGTGGGTCACCATTTTCCTATCGGGTGGCTTCATGAAGTCTCGGGACTTCCATGTGTGGAGGACGAAGTTAGGCGCCGGATATCAAAATTCTACGAAACTTTACCAACTCACAGAAGCGCCCTTGTTAGATCACTGGGAGATTATGACCCCACTAGACGCCGTTCTAGACAACATCAGGTACTCGCATGGCATGGGGGCACCCAAGATAACCCAGAAGCTAAACCAAACAGCAGCTAAAGCTGAGCTCCACATATACTCCGTTGGCATGGCTTCAACGTGCACAGAATAGAGGACTACGGTCTATCTATTCTGTGGGTCGCTATTTTCCTACCCGGTTGCCTCACGAAGCCTCGGGACTTTCAAATGTGGAGGAAGAAGTTAGGCGCCGGGCATCAAAATTATACGCTACTTTACCAAGGCACAAAACCGCCCTTGTTAGATCACTGGGAGATTATGACCCAACTAGAGGACGTTCTAGACAACATCGGGTACCCGCATGGCATGGGGGCACCCAAGATAACCCAGAAGCTAATCCAAACAGCAGCTAAAGCTGAGCTCCACATAATCTCCTAAGTTGTTTGGCAACAAAATTCACCACAGCCCAAAACTAAATTAAAAATACCAGGCTGCAGGGTGTTGCATCCTGTCCTTTCATCCCAAAGGTACAATAGCTGTAACCTCAAAAATTCTTAAATCTCAAAACCTACTCCACATCCATCCTACAAAATCCCGTTCAAATAACTTACCTGCGGTAAAACCCTTAACGGGTGGGCACGTAGCAAAAACCTTCTGGCTATATACAGCCAGCCACCCAGCACGTCATGGTCATGGTCATGGTCATAGTCTTGTTTCATTGCTTCACTGATAATTCCATCCTGGGGGAAATATTTATTTGGAACATTTTATATGAATACCCAGTTGGAAATTCTCGTTTTCTTATCTGTTAGTTGGTCAATCGAGTGGTCACTGGTTAACGTGGTATGCCATGTGTGAGGAGAGCAGAGAAGCTTATCAAATGATCAGTACTCATACATCTTTCACTGCCCACGTATGTAGTGATGTTAATTTAAAATATATGAACCTTATTCACAATATTTTTGCGACACATTCTTAAACAATTAATTTTTACAGTCTTACTCATCTACTTCCTGTAAATCGAGATAAGCGTTTACTCAAAGTAAGTTTCTCTCCTATTAATTATTATGTTTTTATTCCTTTCATAAAATCTGTATCTCTATAGTTACCTGTAAGGTCAGAGATAATGACAACAAATATATTTATTTCCTTATAGGAGTATAGAGTAAACTTTGAGCAATTATCAAATATCTTAGTTAATATGTGGTGGTTTCGAAATAAAAACGTTTACAGGAAAATGCCAGTAACTCAGACATAAAGTCACGAGTACCTAAAGGAATGTAAAGATAAAGAATAAAAATAGAAAATTTGATGATACACAACCACGTATGCTCTACGTCACTACCCATATTCATAAAGAATTTGTATTTCTTTTCTGGTGTCCTGCTTGCATGAGAGTGCATAAAATATCAACTAACCTTTTCTGCTTAATGTTGTACAAATTATTCATTAGAATTGCTTAAACCGTTTAAGAACTGCTCCCTATGTGATTATAATAAAAACTGCTTTCTCTTTTCATAACTACAAGTTAATAAATGGAAACAATTGCACTGCTATTTAAAAGCGCATCGGACCAGAGCTTCAAAGTATAACAACGAATATCAGGGAATTTATTTATCTCCACAATGAGTAACGAGACAGTTTACTTTACACCTAAAATGCCATTACATCTCTGGTTCTTTTGAATATCTTAGATATTAGTCACAAGCACTTTCAAAATTAGTTATAATGTGTTAAAAATCCACATTTAGAATACATCGGACAGGAATAACTGTTAACATTACATCGATTTATTATTAAACACAATATGTCCATAATATTAATGCTTCATTAAAGTCATGATCATTTTCAAAATAGTTCATTGTATCAGTTCTATCAGTAGTGTCAATTTAATGTCTAAGTTTGTGTTATAAACATTACATAGTCTCCTTCACTTTAGTTATATCGATTGTCCACAAGGAGAACAATTTTAATTTAGAGGTAACGCTAACAGAAATACCATCTTTTACCGACGTGTCTTGCTGCCTAGAGATGGCACCACCAGTAATATCTTAACTCGACAGCAATGATTTGTTGTTATGTCTACAATTTTAAATAAGTCCTTAGATATAGCTTAGATTTCATTGTTTCTGATTGTGTGAAAATAATCTTTAGCTATAACGTATATTGACACAATATCAAACTGACAAATGATTGTGAATGAGAAAGGTAATCTTCAAAAATAAAATAAATATATTGAAAGTGCAACTATATTTCACTGTTATATGGACGTTCCACTTCTCTGTTTTTGTTGATACTTGTACAAATAGATAATACACATAATGTACTAATGGTACAATAGTAACTAGGTATAGTCTTTTAACGTAGTATAGTGCTTGTGTTAAAAGAGGATGGACATCACCTGAACCTCTGTCATTCTTTTTGTCTGGAATCACGAGTCTCACTACCCCATATACCTATTGTCACTTATGACTTATGTACATAAATGATCGACGAGTGATCATCAGAAAACAAAAACTGAAGGTAAGATACTTTAAAGGAGTTGCATAGTGAATTACACACAATAACAATACACATCAACACACTTATAATACACAACAAATTGCAGTGACTCAATGTTATAGAATTATGTTTTAACCCGTGACGTCAAGTTTCAAATTCATGATCCATTTTTTATTACACAGAAAATTTAGAAATATGTTGTCTTCTCTAGCTCTTTAATTGTATAAATTTATACTCTTAACTTATTTATATTGTACAGGAAAAGATGAACAAACCGATATTAAATTTGCATATACATTTGTTGTTTGCGTGGGATGATCACTAATTAATATTACTAACGCTTGTTTGTTCGTTGATTATTGCTCTTGTGATTCTTTACTTTAGGTTTCTATTTTATTATCTTTTCTGAGCTCCAATATTTTTTTGCCCTGATATCATGGAATCATTTCATTGTCACTTCATTCCCCGGTATTCCATCTTGTATCTGTAACGTTACGTGTAATGAAACTATTTCTTTAAAGATACATCTTAAACTTCAAGAACAATAAGCATTCTTAGAAACCGCGTTGAGAGAATATATGATAAGTAACGCCGTAATAGTTATATTGATCGTCCACTAGGGGAGACGTTTTGGTGATCAAGAAATGTCAGCACAAACTAACCTCATTCTGCTGTCTAGAGATGGCACTACGTGTCATATTTTATGAAAAGGGACGATATTTATAATTTTTCACAAAATATTATATTAAATTATAACTATATTTGATAAATGTAGCGTGTACTTAATTATTGTTTACATTTTAAACGCAATAATTAAGTGAAATGTACTTTTAGCTAACAACAAGGCAAAAAGTGTGTTATGTTAGAATGGCAATGTTCTAAAATATGTATATGTACGAGCACTAAAGAAATATGGCATTATACAGATTGATATTTATGAAAACTAATTTTGGCATCAACGACTGGATCTGTTTAAACGATTTCTAACCTTTAACATAAAGCCATCACAATAATAAATCTTTTTGGTGAGAATTTGTACAAGACTGAGGAGAGTAACTCTGTAACTAAGCCACCTCGCTCTTTCATCTCCTTGATTAGTTTGTTTAGGAATATTCTCATTCAGCTGTTATTTTCTGGATGACCATAGTAATTACTCGTTATATTTTATATTTCTTGTAATTAATTGAGTAATAAACACCGCGTATTACAAAAGACACTTAAAATTTTAAACCGCTCTAAATATTATATGTGAGATGTGATAAAACAAAAGAAGTCACATATTGGGAAAGCGATTCGATTTGTTTACGAAAGTGAAGCAGATGTGTAAAAAATACGACTCATCTAAAATTTAATAATTTTTCGATTCACTGTGGTGTTCCAATACAGTTAAATCTCGATATAAAGTGATGTAATGTTTTGTAAAAATTCTTGTCGTTGCTGTGTCCCTCGACCGGAGACGTCACGCTGGCGACATAAAACAAACATTACAAACTAAGTCTTTAGAATATTGTATCTCAACACATTTATGTTTTCCGTTCTGTATAATTAAGTTGCTTTAAGTACTTCGGAATAGAATTTGTATGAATTACTGCATAACTGTAGTGTGTAATTTTTTGTAAGAATTTCCTATAGAACCAGCGATCAATGAGTAAGTAGGTATTTAGATAGGAATGTGGAGGTGATTTTTGAAGGTCGTAAGTTGTCCGTAATTTGTAGAATTTAAAGGTTCGTTCAAATAGCTACATATAGGGCGTTGAAACGTGTGAGTATACAATGTAATGTCAAGCTCTAACAGAACGACAGGCTCTTAAACATATGAGTAACGCTTAAACCTATTTTACACAAGTTTCAGGTCACTTGTTAAAACATATGACCTGCCGACCGGCTTTTATAAGATTTAAGTTGAGGGGTTACACGTCTGCTGTAGTTTCCTATTGCCATTGTACCTACAAGGAAATATACATATTTGTTTAACAAAGGTTCTACTTGACACACAGACACTGAAGAGCTTCTGAAAATAGGAAATGAATACAGAGTAAGTAGGACAGTTTATTTCTGCGAATGTTTTTTATGATACCAAATAAAGTTATAGACTTTAAGAATGCCGACTAAGGTTTGAAAATGACATTTTATTAAAATTATGTGGTGGGGACCAGGTTTGTTCGTTAAAAAAGTTTAGAAAATTCTTTACTAATCATTCTTAAAACGCACGTTAGATAGGAAAACAAGCCTTTCCAACTGTTCATGAGTTATAAATGTTCTCAAGTACTAACAAAAATAGTTATCGTAGAAGAATCGAATTGAAATACCAATAACGCCACATTTGTACAAAGTGCTGTTATATCTATTTACTTTAGAAGACTGCCATTCTCACACGTAATAATTTGTTTCTTGGTTATTAGCTAAGAGTAAACTACAATTAATTATTGGTTTCACTCTATAAATCACAATTAATTTCAAAGCATGTTTAACATAGTTAAACTTTCTTACTAAACTTTGTAGATAGTCATACATATTCTTCCTCCCAATAAAATATGACAGATAGTGCCATCTGTAGGCAGCAGAATGAGGTCAGTTTGTGTTCGCATTGCTTGTCAACTTAAATGTCTCTCCTAGCAGACAATCAATATAACTACAACGACGTCTCTGTGTGGATGGTCAATATAACTAAAACATATGTTTTGTCAAGCCTCTCTTTTAAGAATGTTTATTCCTCTCCAAGTTTAAGATGTATATTTAGAGAAATAGTTTAATTACACGTAACGTTACTTATACAAGAGGAAATACAGGGGAAAGAACTGATAATGTAATGTTCTCATATCACGATAAACAAAAGATTGCAGCTTTGGAATTTGAAGACGTATAAGGGATAGTAATTTTGAAACTGAAAGTAAATAATATTTGGTCTACAGTCACAACAGTAATGACCAACGGATAAACAAGCGTTAGTAATATTAATTAGTGAACATCTTAGGTATGTGCTCTTATTTAATATCGGTTTGTTTATCTTTATATGGATAATATAATTATATATTATATTATATATTATAATTATATATTCTTACACTATAACAGCTACTCACCGTAGACCTCCAATAATAATGACAATTTTAAACACAAATTACTGATTATTCTCCGTAACTGAAGTAGCCAAGATCACGCGATGATTTATTAAATGCTCTTTCTTCCTCAGGAACATAGAACAATCCTTCCACATTGACATTTTCAAGATGGCCAAACCACAGAATATTGAACCAATGCAAATTTAAAAGTTGTCGTGGAACCTGAATCAATCAATCGCCTTCGTGATCAAGTACGGCAGCGCCTCTATTTTCGGGTGGCAAACTAAACTCTCTTGTTGCCATATCCCCTATCTCCGTTTCAAACAGGAGAATTGAGCAATGAACCAATGTAACAAATTCTGAAAAACGTGGTTAAATATCTAGTTTAGTAGACTTCCTTTCTTGTATACAGTTTCCTGCTCCTTTGATTCTGTCTCAATATTTATACTTTATCTACTTTATATCAAAACGTAGAAAACAAACGAAATCTAAGCTATAACCAATAAGCAAAGTAAGAGTATACCGAAAAGCTTTAGGGATAATAATCCGCGTAGTAAAATGTTACGAGTGGTGCCATCTCTAGACAGTAATTCGTAGTTAGTGAAAAGATTGTATATTTGATGACTTTGCTTGTCAGACAAAACTCCTCTTAAATATATAATAGACATAACTAAAGGATTGCCTCATAAACAATAGAACGCAGTCTTTATAACACGAAAATACTCGATTAAATGAACACTATCTCCTCGAATTTTTGTGCAAGGAAAGCTTATTCTCTTTTGTGATCCAAGATTTAGGTAAATATTTACAGAAGTAGATAAAAAATGGTTAATGACGTAAAATAACTAGAGATAGCTTATGTGTTTTAGTGAGATATGCATTTGTTGTGCAGTAAGATCTCTCTATATCATGTGATAGGTCAATCATAAAACATTGTTTCACCGACTGTTGCCAGAAAATTCAAAATAAAGAGTTTGTGTCCCATGCTAGTAAATATGTTGAACCATACATATTTTGATCAAATTAGTAGATGCAGCTTTACAAATTATTAAAAGCTGGCACAAATTGTATTTGTGGATAGTTACATTTTACGATAGGATTCCACTTATTTTGTGCCATTTTATATTTCTCTTGACATATCGGTTTATTACTCGTGTTGAATGTACACACGGAGACACGTACATAATCACATTTAACTTTGTCTAAAGACGCTTTTAGCGGTTAAATGGACATCCAAAATCCATCAAATATCTTAGCCTATATACGGCTAGTGTGGAGAAATGATTAATTTCCATCAATTAACTAAAATAAAAAAAGTTAAATGTTGAAGCCTAGGACTCAAGTACTTACAATAGTAAGTCGCCACAAACGTGTATCTGGAATGCGAGAGCCCCTAGTAGTCTACCGGGGAAATATATGAGAAAACTGGAGAATTAAATGTCAGGACGGTGCGTTGGCCATGGTAGCTCAAAGGTTAAGAGCGACTGGACGGAAACCAGGAGATCCGTGGTTCAAATCCCGGCCATGGCATTGAATTTTTCATGTTGACTCTATCGACCCAAAATTATATTTTCGGTGAAATATTAACATAAATATTTTGGTAGAATATTTCTGTATATCTTCTTCACACAAAAACACCATTATCAGCGATTCTTCTGTATCTTACTTTAAGTAATCATATATTTATTATATGGTTGAGTCAATTACGTAACAATGAGTATTGAGTTTCATGTAAAATTTCATATACCCGAAGCTGTTGTAACAGGTACTTCATTAGGACGTCCTATAAGTATAGTGTTTAATATAGAGATAGGGTTGTGTTGCGAAAGTCAGATCTTTATTTGTAGTACGTAAAGTGTAAATTTACAAACGTTCATCCAAACTGATTAAATAGTTACATTATGAGCCTAAGTCTTTGACAACTATGCGTATATTATCCTACATATTTCGCCAGTACTATGGTTCAATTGTACGCATTTCTTCTCTATCGGTATAAGTGGCACAAGATAAGTTATTAAAATATTCGTGTGCTACATAGTTCAACATTATTCAGTGTTTTTTTTAATTTATAGGTTAACTTGTGAAACGTATCAAATCTTATTGCATATTGTTCGATATTTGGACAATCACAGGGTTCAAACGTTGTATATTTCTACCAAAGGTACGTGTCGTTGTACTTTTGTTTAGAGATGTAAGGCAGCTTATAATTTTAGAATGTTAATTTGTGTGTTAGTGGTTAATATAAGTGTGTCTTATCAGTTTTTTAGTTTTTATAAAATCAACTGTTCACATAAACGTAACATACCTTAATTCTTGATAACAGTCCAGAGAAATATGAGCAAAGTATGGTGATATGAATAATATACAACCAAAAGTAATACTGTTACAAATACCATGAGTGAATTGAAGTGATTCAAATGTTTTAAAAATAAATTTGTTAGACATTCATTACCTTGGGAAGAAAGTCATACATATCAGTCATGGTTGTAATCAATGATAGAAACATTCCTCTGGTATCTATATAGAACGAAATGTGTTTGACATTTGGTGACTTGAATGTGAATCAGTTTTCAAAAATATTATATAGCCTGGAAAAATGCGGTTTAACATTAGTTCGGATCCAAAAGACCTAGTTAGTGCCGATCCCTTAAACCTCTCACTCACTCACTCACTCACTCGCTCTCACTAACTCACTAATGCTCGTTTCAGTAAATACAGTGATAGGTATAATGTACTGTCTACCCAACACAAGAAGACCAGTGGAGCCTGAAGAAAGAGAGAGAGAGAGAGAGAGAGAGAGAGAGAGAGAGAGAGAGAGAGAGAGAGAGAGAGAGAGAGAGAGAGAGAAACTTAAACTTTTTATCAGATCTGTAGTGGATCTGTTTACTTCGAGTGAATCTGTTTAAACGATTTCTAACCTTTAACAGAAAGCCATCACAAGAATAAGTTATTGTGGTGAGAATTTGTACAGGACTGAGGAGAGAAACTATGTAACTAAGCCACCTTGCTCTTTCATCTCCGTGATTAGTTTTTTTAGCAATTTCCTCATTGACCTGTTATTTTGTCGATGATCATAATAACAACTCGTTATATTTTACATTTCTTGTAATGAATTGAGTAATAGAGACAGAGTAGTTCAAAAGTTACTTCAAAATTTAAACCACTTTATATATTCTAATATCTGAGATGTGATAAAAACAAAAGAAGTCACAAATTGGGCAAGGAATTCGTTTTGTTTCTTTCGTGTAACGGTAAACATATGCGATGTTAACTGGAAACAGCATTCTCGGGGACAAAGAACAGTTGTTTGGATAAATTGTGTAGGGTTAAGGAAACAAGTGATGTAATGTTTTGTAAAAATTCTTGTCGTTGGTGTGTCCCACGACCGGAGAGGTCACGATAGTGGCATTAAACAAACTTCACAAACTAAGTCGTTGAAGCATTGTATGTCAACATATTTTTGGTTTCCATTCTGTATAATTAAATTACTTTAAGTATTTTGTAATAAATATGTATGAATCACTGCATCACACTAGTCTGTAATTTTTTGTAAGACCTTCATATACAACCAGCGATCAATGAGTAAGCAGGTATTTAGATATGAACGTGAAGCTGATTTTTGAATGTGGTAACTAGTCTGTAATTTGTAGAATTTAAAGGTTTGCTCAAATATTTAGGTATAGGGCGTTGAAACGTGTGAGTATACTATGTAATGTCAAGCTATAACATAGCGACCGACTTTTAAACCTTTGAGTAACACTTAAACCTTATTTTCTAGGCAAATCAGCTTGAACCTTTAAGTAAACAATTAGAAATTTATTTTATTAATTTGTAGTTGATAGGAAGTGTTTGATTTTAGTAATTTACACAAGTTTGAGGTCAGTTTTCAGAGGATATGCCCTGCCAACCGGCTCTTATAAGATTTTGCTTGAGGTGTTACACATCTACTGTAGTTTCCTATTGACATTGTACCTACAAGGAAATATACATATTTGTGGAAACGTTGTCAGTTGGAGAATTTAATGTCATATCGGCACGTTGGCCATAGTAGCACAATGGTAGTGCGGCTGGACGGAAACCAGAAGATCCGTGGTTCAAATCCCGGCTATGGCATTGAATTTTTCAGTCTGACTCAACGTTTCCACAATTTAGCCTACACACGGCCAGTGTGAAAGAATAATTAATTTCTATTAATACATATTTGTTTAACGAAGTTTCTACCTGACACACAGAAACTGAAGCTTTTCAGAAAATATGAAATGAGTACAAACGGAGTAAGACAGTTTGTTTCTGCGATTGTTTTCTGTGATACTAAATTTAAACAAATAAACTTGTAAGTATAGACTTTAAGAAAGACGACAAAGGTCGTGAAAATGACATTATATGTATATTATGTGGGGGAGATCAAGTTTAATGGTTAAAGTTTAGGCAATGTATGACTATTCTTTCCCAAAATCGCCCGTCAGATAGCCTAACAAGCATTTCTAACTGTTCATTTGATTGAATTGTTCTCAAGTACTGACAAAAATAAAAAACAAATACAAATTGAAACACCAGTAATACCAAATTTGTGTAAAGTGCTGTTATATATATTATTTTAGAAGACTGCCATTCTCGCAATTAATAATTTGTTTCTTTGTTATTAGCTACAATTAATTATCTGTTTTACCCTACAAATCACAATTAATTTCAAAATATGCTTAATAAACATAGTTACACTTTCTTATTAAACGTTGTAGATAATGACAGATATTCTTCCTCGCAATAAAATATGGCAGGTAGTGCCATCTCTGGGCAGCAGGATGAGGCAGTTGTTGACATTGCCTGTACACCCAAACGTCTCTCCTAGCGGACGATCAATATAACTAGAACAAGGTTTCTTATCATGTGTCGTCAAGCAACTCGTTTAAGAATGGTTATTCCTCTCCAAGTTTCATATGTATATTTTGAGAAATAGTTTAATTACACGTAACGTTACTTATACAAGCGGAATTACAGGGGAAAGAACTGATAATGAAATGTTCTCATATCACGAGAAACAAAAGTTTGGAGATTTAAAATTTGAAGACGTATAAATGATAGCCATTTTGAAACCGAAAGTAAGGAATATTTGATCTAAGATCACAAGAGTAATGACCAACGGATAAACGAGAGTTAGTGATATTAATTAGTGAACACCCTAGTAATGTGCTAAATTTAATATCGGTTTGTTCATCTTTATCTGAATAATATAATTATATACAGAGTATAAATATGTACATTTAAACAGATGAAGAAGAGAATATATTTATAAATTTTGTGTGTAATAAGACCTGCATTATGAAGCTGTAACTTGACGTCACGTGTTACAACAGATTTCTACTACATTGTGTTATTGCAATTTGTTTTGAACTATACAAGATCTGCGATTTGTTAGTACGATAATTATGTTAGCAGGAGATTTTCGTCAAACATTGCCGAGGTCAGTTCCAGTTGATCAACTTAAGGAATTACATTTCAAAGTGAAATTACCGGTGAATTGAGGACATACAAATCGCTTAATGCCGCTACAAACCAAGATGTTGCGGTCAATTATCCAGCCGAATTTTTGAAGTAACTGGATTTGCCTGGATTGTAGCCTAACAATCCTCAAAGGGCTCGGTGGTCATAATGTTGGGAAGTAGCAGCCAAACACGACTTCGTGAAAAATATTACTGAACATCTTGATCGAAGCAAGCAATCTTAATGGCAGAAGACGTTTTGATAACCATATAAATATAACTAAATATAAGTATAAATATAAACATAAATATTAAACATAAATATAAATATAACCATAGAAATATAATGTTTATAACGCTAAAATAATCGATAAAATTGACACTATCTTCTCGAGTTTCTGCTAAAGAAAAAACTTTATTCTCCTTTCCGCTCCAAGTTGCAGAACAAATCAATTACATCTGTAGATACAAGGGAGAAGATAAGACGAATGAAGTGATAGTGAAATGTTTAAAAAGCGTTTGCCATTTGTTGCCTTTTAATATTCCTGTTATTTCAGTTAACAGCAGAGTGCGGTTTAGAAATCTAAAGATGGAAAATATAAACTAAAGACAACGAATAGCTCTGAAATGGTTAATGACATAATAGGACAATTATACATTGCTTCAGAAACTGTTGCCAGAAAATTTCTCTCATGCTACTAAATATATTAAACTTATGATATTTTGATGTACTTATTAGATATAATCTACAAAAGAAAAGCTCTCACCATTTATACTAATGTATAGTTTCATTCTTTTCCACTTATTAACAACGATATTTTATTTCATTTGAAATATCGGTTTATTACTCGTGCTGAACCTACACACGGAGACACGTACATAATCACATGGAACTTTGTCTAAAGACGCTTTTAGAGGTTAAGTGGACACCCAAAACTATATCTTCGATTAAATATTAACATAAAAATGTTGGTAGAAAATTTCCATATATAATATTAGTAGAAATAAACGGAACAGTTATTCAATCGAACATGCATGAGCTAGTTATCGACGGACGCTTGAACCTCTCTCACTCATAATCTTACTCTCACAATCGCAAATCCTCGCTCTCGCTCTGGCACAAGTGTGTGGTGACACGTCATCCGAGGATATCAAGTATCGATCATCATTTATAAGATTTGATTTGAGGTGTTGTAACACTTCTACTGATTTTCCTATTCCCATTGTATGTACAAGGAAATATACATATTAGTTTAACGAAACTTCTACCTTATAGATAAACAGTACAGAGATTCTGAAATGAATACAAACAGAATAAGACAACAAAGGAATTCAGATCACCGCTCCAAATGTTTTTGTCGATATTAAACGAATAAGGTTTTAATTCTAGACTTGAAAAAGGGAAAAGGTCCTCTGAACGAGATTTGTGTGATGTGGGGAGACCAAGTTTGAAGCTCCTCCGTAACGTGACATTAGTTTAGGAATTACTTGTCTATATTTTCCTAAAATACCACATGTCAAATATAAAAACAAGCATTTTCAAGGCTTTATTCATTATAATTGTTTCGAGAAGCCACCAAAGGTGTTTGGAATTATACCTTTGGAATATAAACCGGTGATGTCATATTTCTGTATAGTGCTCGTAGATCAACTTCTCACAGAAAATAATTTTTTACCTTGTTGTTAGTTAAAAGTACACTACAGTTTATTAATGTTTTATCATGTAAAGTATTATTAAGTCCACGCTATATTAACAAGCGTAATTACAATTTAATATAATAATATGTGAATATTTAAAAATATTGTTTCTTGTGATAATATATGACAAGTGGTGCCAACTCTAGACAGCAGGATGAGGTTAGTTTGTGTTCGCATTGCTTGTGCACGAAGACGTCTCTCCTAGCGGACGAGCAATATAAGTAACACAACCTTCTTATCATGTTCTCTCAAGCCAGTCTTTTAAGAATCCTTATTCCTCTCCAGGTTTGAGATGTATATTTAGAGAAACAGTTTCATTACACGTAACGTTACAGATACAGGAGGGAATACAGGGGAATGAAGTGACAATGAAATGCTTCCATGGTATCAGGAAAACAAAAGATTGTAGCTTAGAGCGGAAAATAATACTGAAACCTAAGGTAAAGAATTTTTGGGCTACAATCACAACAGTAATGATCAACGGATGAACAAGCGTTAGTAATATTAATTAGTGATCATCCTATACAAACAACAAATGTGTTTGCTCAAATTCAATTTTGGTTTGCTCATCTTAACTGGACAATATCTATGAGAGTATAAATATGTACATTAAAATAGCTGAAGAAGAGAATATATTTGTAAATGATGTGTGTAATAAGAACTGCATTATGAAGCTGTAACTTGAGGTCACGAGTTAAAGCGTAGTTCTATGACATTGCGTCACTGCAATTTTACTGTGTGCTCCTATAAGGAAGTAAATATATTTGTTGTCGTGATCTCTGACGTTACAGGTAACAATAGAGATACAAATTTTATGAAATAAATAAAAACAGAAGAATTAAAAGAACAAGGAACTTACCTTAAGTAAATGTATGACTAGATTTATACGAAGTGTAGGAGTAAGCCTGTAATAATACATTGTTGAAGAAGGTGTGGCAAATATAATGTGAATGAGGTTCGAAATATTTTAAAATAAAATAATTAGAGTGAAACACTTATGAGTACAGGCTAAATCTGAAAGCAGATCATTTGATATGCTTCTGTACTCTCCTCACACATGTCATACTACGTTAACATGGTATGGCTCGTTTGACCAACTACCAGATCAGAAAACGAGAATTTCCAACTGGATATTCATATAAATAGTTCCAAATAAATGACGCAGAGGTCTTTATAATCAATTAAACTATAAAACAAGATCTCGAAAAGTGTGATTAAATATTTTATTTGATAGACTTCCTTTCTGGAATATAGTTACTTGTTACTTTGATTTTGTCTCTGTATTCATAGTCTGTCTACTTTGTATCTACAGGAAGAAAACAAATGAAATCTAAGCCATAAACAATGAACCAGGTAGGAGTATAGCTAAAATATTTATAGATAATTATAAATGATAATCTGCGCTTTCAGATGTTACGAGTGGTGCCATCTCTGTGCAGCAAACGCACTCAGTGGAAAGATTCTATATTTCATGATATCTGTGAACCAAAGTTCCTCTCCAATGTACAATAGACGTAACCATAAGATTATCTCGTAAATAATAAAATACAGTGTTAATAGCATTAAAATACTTGATGAAATTAACACTATCTTCTCGAGTTTCTATTCAAGGAAAAGTTATTGCTTTTCTGCTCCAGTTTAAGATAATTGTTTGTAGAAGTAGATCAATTACACGTTAAAGCCGGTTGTTATGTGTTGCCTTTTAATTTTCATGTTATTCCAATGAACAGCGTAGTTCAGCTTAGACATTTAAAGAAGGAAATTTTAAACTAAAGACAACGAATAACTCTGAAACGGCTAATGACATAGAATAAGTAGCGACGGGCTATGTGCTTTAGTGGGACAGGCATTTGTTTTCTATATCATATGATATGTCAACGATACAACGTTGTTTCACAGACTATTGACAGATAATTCAAATTATACAGTCAGTGTTTCATGCTAGTAAATATAACAAATCTATTATAATTTTATAAAATATTAACTATAATTCACAAAATATCAAAACTAACACAATTTGTGTTCATAGATAACTGCATTCCTGGATAATACTCCACTTACTCTCCTAGCGGACGATCAATATAACTAAAGCACTTCTTATGTTATGTCAGGTCACTCTTTTAAGAATGCTTATTCCGCTCCAAGTTCAAGATGTATATTTAGAGAAATAGTTTCACTACACGTAACGTTACAGATACAAGAGGGTATACAGGGGAAAGAACTGATAATGAAATGTTATTATATCACGAGAAACAAAAGATTGGAGCTTCGAAATTTAAGATGTGTAAAGGATAGTAACGTTGAATAACAACAGGAATAGGACAGTTACAGAAATACTGAACTATAAGACATTTAGCTAAGACGGGATTGTTGTTATACGTCGTGCGGAAATAGCTACCTGTACCGGAGATATTAAAACTAAACTCACGGATTGCTAGAATCGAGTTATAATGTGATCGTATTGAAGTTTACACCAGAAAAGGAATACAAATTGTTTATCAATCTGTGGCAGTTACGTACAGCTTATGTGATTATATATCATCATATTTTCGATTTTTTTATGATTACTTTCTTTTAAGTACTATTGAGTTAATTATGTCTGAGTTACTGACATAACAGTGAGTGTTGAATTTCCTGTAAGAACTTTAATTTCAAATCTGCCACATAGTACCTAAGATATTTGATAATTGCTCAGTTTACTGTATGTCCCTATAAGGAAATAAATATATATGGTGATTTCTGACGCTACAGGTAACTATAGAGATGCAGATTTTTTGAACGGAACAAAAATAGAATAGAAATTAATTGTTCTGTCACACTAGCCGGTGTAGGACGCACTATTAAACGGTAGAGCCAAACTGAAAAATTCAATGCCTTGGCGGCGTTTATACAACGGATCTTCAGGTCTCCGTCCAGCCGCTCTAACCAGTCAGCTACAATGATCTGAAGTATAGAGAAAGGCCTTAAAGTACTTATACATAAGTTGCCATTAAGGTAGTTGTCTCATGTGTTTATGAGAAATCCTAAGTGGTTTACCGGGAGAAACACGAATCAGTTGGAGAATTTAATGTCATATCGGCACATTGGCTAAAGAAGCTAAAGGGTTAGAGCAGCTGGACGGAGACGTAAAGGTCCGTGGCGCAAATCCCGGCTATGGCATTGAATTCTTCAGTCTGGCTCTACCGATTCAAAAATAGGATAATTAGGAGAACAAAGAACTTACTTTAACTAAATGTCTATCTCGATTTACACGAAGTAGATGAGTAAGCATGTAATACATTGTTGAAAAATATGTGACGAAAACAGTGTGAATAAGGTTTAGAATATTTTAAAATAAAATCACTAGATATGCGGGGAGTGAAGAAGTATGAGTGTAGGTTAGATCTGAATAATGATCCTCTACACTTCTCACAAATGCAACACGATTAACAAAGTAACTTTCGCTTGACCAGCTAATAGTCTGATCAGAATTGCCAACTGGATAATGATATAGCAAGCTTCGAAAAAAATGAAGAAATATAAAAAGTAGGAAAATGAATTATGAAACAGCAGCAGCAGCACAAATCTGGCAGGCTGTTTTTTTTTTTTTTTTTCCTTTTTTTTTTTCCTTTACTAACTACTAAGATGAAGGGTGAGAAGTGAGGAAGACATTGAAGTGGCTTTTCGGGATCCCGCACTGAGCACTCCCATTATTCTTGGTGAAAAGTGCAGAGCTGGCCGTCATTACGGCGAGCGGGTGAAGGATATATCCAAGGGGCCGAACATGACCCGAAGGCCCTGAGCGACGCCTGGGGAGTGAAGGTGAAAGTGAGGAAGGATAAGAGTGAAAGTATTCTTTTTTAATTGCAAATTGAATATAGTGGAGGGCATAATCTCCGGTAGTTAACCGGGAGGAGGTCAATGAGTCCATCAGGTGTGTGGTTGTGCGTAGTTGGAGTTCTGGGCGGCGAAGTTCAGATCATGTAGTGTGGTGTGGATGCTATTGTCCATTATGGTCATCAGCGAGTGGAGCTCGTCGAGCCTGCTGTTCACGGTGGACAGGTCCGCCGGTTGGCAGGGTGAAGAATCAGCGAGTTGCGTCTCCACTCGGTGCACCTTGCGCTGTACAGATGCCATAATGTCCCGGTGTTCAGTGATTAACTGCTCGGTTCGTTGTAGCTGGGAGCTGATGGCCTCCGTCGTCTGTTGTAGTTCGGTGACGTCGTCTGTAAGTTGGTCAAGTCGTTCAGGTAGTCCATCGGTGAGTGTGTGCAGTATTGTGTCCTGGAGGCTGGAGAGGGCAGCGTGAGTGGCATTCTGTTGCTGGGCAGCGGCGGTGACGGATTCCTCCAGGTTGCCCAGACGCTGGTTGAGATTAAGGACCTCTGAATGGAGGTCCTGAACCTCCTCCGCTGGAGGCCGGCGGTTGGCGGCGGTGACTGTTGTGAGGAGCTCTTCTAGGGACTGGAGTCTGCTGTTGACTTGCTGCATGTCCTCCCGGAGGCAACCAAGTGCCTGCTGCCATGCCGCAAGTTCGCTGTTGGCGTTGCTCCGGGGTGTTGGCCTCTCTGAGTTTGCGCGAGGGTACGCAGGGCACTGCATCTGCCCTGTGAAGTGGCCGAAGCCATCACAGGTAGCGCAGTACCGGCGGCGTCGGCGGAGATCGTGGGCCCTGCACGCTGAAGTTGGAGCATGAAAGCCACAGTAATGGCACCGTGGCGGCGCAGTGCATGTGTCGGCGCTATGCCCGTAGGCACAGCAGTTCCGGCACGGGAAGTGTTGCTGCAGTTTACTGGCCTCCACCTTCAGGAGCTGTCCCAAGATGGGCAGACCTGAGGCCGAGGCGGCGTCGCGGTCCTGATGATCTGTAAACTGCAGGCGCACGCAGGTGGTTGGGCCTCGTCTCGACGAGATCCGAGAGGCGCTGGTGGCCGTGGGCCACTTTTGCTTCGCTGCGATGTGGAGATACCTCGCTGGGAGGTCCAGGGGCACTCCGACGACTACTGCGCAGTGTGTGGCTTTGATTCCTGTCGGAGGCTGAGAGGAGGTCGCAGCGGCTGGAGATCGGCTGCTCCGTGGTGAAGGTGAAGCTGCTTGCGTGTCTGCGAAGTAAAGCTGTGCAGCTTCCGGTGGGGCTGAGGAGGTGGCTGCCCGAGTTAAGCTGGGTGACCCAGCTGCCCTGTACGGCGGCGGTTTACTGGGCTCTTGGCGGGCGTACGGCGTGGTGGGAGAAGCAGGCCGAGTGGCCCAGACCTTTCCCGTGCGTTCCGCGGGAGCCTCCCTCTCGACTGCCGTCACCGACAGCGAGGCAGGAGACGGCGCTCGACTGCTGGCAGGCGAGAGCTGCGATGAAGGCAGCTGTGTGCTGTTGCTGCCTGTAGTGGGATGATGCGGCGAGTGGCCGGTCGGCGGGCTGGCATCTAGCGTGGCGGGGGAAGCGGGACTGGCTACCCAGAACTTCCCCTGCGGTGCGGTGAGGGGCTCCTTCTCGACTGCCGGCATCGGCAGCGCGGCGGGAGTCGGCGCTCGAGAGCAGGCTGGCGAGAGCTGCGGTGCAGGGTTTGCTGCCTGGCTCTGTTTCCTAGATGATGCCTTCTTCTTGCCCATGATGTGTTGCTCCCCGGAGTCTTCTGCGTGGTGCTGAGAGGTCCTTCCTCCTCGGAGTCGGCAGGCTGAGGTCCAGAGGTAGTCCTAGTCGGGCGGGGCTTTCCCCGTCCGGGTGTCATATGCCGCAGTACCTAGCCGCTTTGCGGCTTAACCTGCGAAATGAACTAGTAGATCCATGTTCTGCTGGGGTGTTTGAATTTGTTTACTGTTTGAAATTTTGGAGAGGTTTGGAATGACAGACAGACAGACACAAATCTGGCAGGCTGTTTGGAACAGCCCGAAGGGTGGTCAAATCGTGTACCTGCTCTGGGAAGAGCTTAACCACGTAGTGGCGGGATGTGGATGTTGCAGAATGACGGGTGTAATTTAAGTGGGGTTAGTGTAGGGAGGTAGCTTTTTGCTCCTCAGGGAATGATGAACCGGGTGCTACGGACAGCGAGCACCGCTGGTGGGTTAGTTACTAAACTAGGAAGAAGGTTTGAATAATTTTGAATATTCCATAATAACAATTTTGGAGTAGCTGAAATTTAATTTAGGCTGGAATGGAGATCATGTGGTTACCGGTAGTGGCCGCAAGACATGCGGGGTAACCGGTATCGCATATAGCGACGCTCACGAGGAACATAATCCCCAAGGGATCTGACTAGGGCGCTCTGATGTTGGGGCAAACCCTCGAAGAATTTTGTCGCCCGGCGTCTAATTTCATCCTCCACATATCGGAGGGATGAAGCCTCATGAAGTAATCTCACGGGGAACCTTGTACAAACAGAATAAATAATCCGAAAACATTTATTCTGTGCACGTTGGAGCAGAACTAGATGTGAGCCTGCGGCCATACCCCAGACTTCGCACGCATAGAGCATGATAGGGAGGACCAGAGCCATAAAGAGGCGCAACTTTAGGGGAACAGACATCGCAGACCGAAGCACAGGGTATAGTGATGCCACGGCACCACACGACCGATGAGCTTGCTCCTGGATGTGCTCCCGAAAAGTTAGGCCCTTGTCCAGCTTGACTCCCAAGTACTTGATTGAATTCTCCCATCTGATCCCTTGCCCGAAGTAGGTAAATTGGGGGAAGTTGGCGGGAAAGCGGCGCTTGGTGAACAATATCGCTTGGCTTTTCTCCGTATTAATGGACAATCGCCAAAGCGTGCACCATTCCTGGAGGAGGATTAGATATCTTTGGATGGGGTTGAAGGTTCTGCGTGGGTGTCTGTTTGTTGAGAATAGCAGCACGTCGTCAGCATACTGTGCTATGTTGACGTGCTGTTCAGTGGGAAGGTCAGCCACATAGACGCTATACAGCGTCGGGGATAACACAGAACCTTCGGGGACTCCGCCGCGGATAGACCTTCGTGTGGATGTTTTTCCCGCCACTGTGACAGTGAAGAGTCTATGTTTTAGGAAAGAGTGAAGAAGGTGTATGACTTGAGTGGGTAGCTCCAGTTGGATGAGTTTGTACAGAAGACCCGCGTGCCAGGTCGTAGAGAAAGCCTTTTCCACGTCCAGAGAAACCGCCGAGGTGAATGCCTTGTCCTGGAAACCCAGGGCTGCAGCCTCCACCACGCGCAGCAACTGCTGTGACGTGGAATGCCCAGGACGAAAGCCAAACTGGTGAGGAGGGATAGCTTGTAAGTCACCCAGAAGGGGGGACATGCGGGCTAAGAAAAGTCTCTCGAAAACTTTCGAGAGAACAGAAAGGAGGCTGATGGAGCGGTAGTTGGCAGGATTAACCGGGTCTTTCCCTGGCTTCAAGATGCATATCACCCGAGCCTCTCTCCAACTACGTGGAAAGTGACTCAGAGAGAGACACATATTGAAGACTTTGGTTAGAAATAAAACGGCCCTGAAGGGAAGGTGGCGGAGCATGAGTGGCGTTATGCCATCAGGTCCCGCTGCCTTTTTTGGTTTGAGGCGCCGGAGTACGCCCTGAAGCTCACTGGGTCTTATGACTGGGAGTCTGTCCGCCTCAGCCGGGGGTCGCCGAAAGTATCGACGTACCTCCTGCCTAACGCGGTCAGAGAAGGCTGGGTCCTGGGGGTCTTTTCTAGGCCTCATGGTCCTCTCAAGGTAGTCGGCGAACACCGTAGCCTTGGCCTGTGGTTCGTAGGTCAGGCCTTGGGTACCCTGGAGTGGGGAGTTTGATGTCCCTTGGCGGTTCCGAAGTCTTTTAATGACCCTCCACACGTCTCCATCCTCGAGGTTCATACGAGACATCGTGTCCTCCCACGCGCGCACTCTGTGCTCACGGAGGCGGGCATGAACCTCTCGGCACAGTCGCCGATGAAGCCCTCGATTATGAGGCGTGCGGTGTCTCTGGTAGAGCCGCCTTGCTGCCCAAGAACGGCGAATGAGTAGTAGGATGTCTAGGGGAAGAACATCCGGATGAAGTGGAGCTGGGGTGATAACTGTAAGGTTGCGGACCGTTCGCTTCACGACTGAGGTGAAGGACGAGACCGCAGCCTCAAGGGAGGGAATGTCGGATATGTTGGGGTTGGGAGGAATGGAGTCATTCAGGCAGACTTTGACGCAATCCCAGTCCACATCCCGGTTTTGAACCGAGACGTCGTGATTGGCAATCCGTGTATTAACCTCAGCAAGTACTGGGTTGTGATCTGAATGTAATGCGTTAAGCGAAGTGAGTGAGAGATGAAATGGAAAGCGTTTGATGATAGCGAAGTCGATATGAGATGGGCGACCCCGACCACGCGTGTAATGAGTGGGTTGCCATGGGCCCTCAACTCGAAGGTGAGGGTCCGCATCTACCATGCGGATAATGTCACTGCCTCTCCTATCCGCTCGGGGACCATGATGCCAACGCTGATGTTTGGCATTAAAGTCCCCGGCCATAATGACATTGGGATGTAAAGAAAGAATGGATTGGTAGTCATTGGCTATGAACTGTGAGCGGGGAGGATGGTAGGCTGATACTACCAGGACTTCAGAACCGCCAAGGTTCACGCAGGCTGCCGTGGCTTCAAGTGTTTGGAGTTGTGGAAGCTGGACAGCTCGATGGACCACACTTCTCCTCACCAGGATCGCTGTGCCCCCTCCTCGACGGCCAGCGCGATCCGTTCGGAGACAGTGATACCCCGAGAGATGGAAGGGGATCTGGGGGCGGAGATGGGTTTCCGACACCAAGATGAGGTCCAAAACATTGGATCTTGCAAAATGTAGGAGCTCGTCCCGTTGAACCGCCACTCCAGCCGCGTTCCAGAACGCGAACCTGAACGAGGTACTTGACCTAGTTCGTGCTGCCATTCTGGGCCGGGCCGGTAAAGGAGGTTAGAAGGGCGAGCCCCTCCATGGCTGGTTTGGAATGAATTCCCTGAAAGTGTTTTTAAATACTTATTTTAATAGATTTCTTCTGTTCAATGCCACTATTTGTTGCTTCGATACTGTTTCTGTATTGATACTGTATCTACCTTATATGTAATCGGAGAAACAAATGAAATCTAAGCCGTAAACAATGGGCAAAATAACTGTATACCTAGAAGCTTTATAAATAATTATACATAATAATCCGCGGAATAAGATGTTACGAGTGGTGCCATCTCTAGACAGCAAAGCGCGCTCAGTGGGAAGATTGTATATTTGATGATATTGCTTGTTAGAAAAACTTCCTCTCCAATGGACAATAGACATAACTAAAAGATCGTCTCCTAAACAATATAATATACTGGCCATCACGTTAAAATACTCGATGAAATTAACACTATCCTCTCAAGTTTCTGTTCAAGGAAAACTTCCTCCCCTTTCTCCTCCAAGTTTAAGATAATTGTTTATTGAAGTAGATCAATTACACTTTAAAGCTAGTTGCTATGTGTTGCCTTTTAATATTCAGGTTATTCCAGTGAACAGCGGATTGTAGCTTAGAAATTTAAAGAGGGACAATTTAAACTAAAGACAAATGGCTTTATAACGGTTACTGACGTATAATAAGTAGAGACAGCTTATATGTTTTAATGGGTTATGCATTTATTGCGCAGTAAGACTTGTCTATATCATATGATAGGTCAATTATACAGCACAGTCTGTTGACAGAATATTTAAGATGTACACTTTGTGTCTGATGCTAGTAATTGTATATAGCCTATCATATTAGCATCAGGTTATTAGATTTAGTTTACAAAATATTAAAAAGTTAGACAACTTGTGTTCGTGGATCCTTGGATGAGGATTTTATATTTCTTTTGATACATGGGTTTATTACTCGTGCTCAACTAACACACGGAGACACGTACGTACACGTACACAATACTTTGTCTAGGGATGGCTTTGGCGATTAATGCCCAATTTCACAAATCGACGTTAACAAATGTAACGTAACAATTGTCACAGCGCTAAAACTTATGATACATTTCTTGCATTTCACCAACCTGTTTTCTTAAAATGTTAACAAGCAAGTGTTAGCGCCAAGAAACTTGTAAATATCACAGCTATAGAAGGCTATGGATGATTTTCTTAAACTACTCCGAAGCACTTTTGTTTTCATTTTCGTCTGCACAAATGGCGGATGAAGAAAATGATGAATAAAGCCGTGAGACAAATTCCTCATCGACAGAGAAAGAATTGTTAATTGAAATGGTGACGAAGTGTAAGGATATCGTGGAAAATAAGAGGACGGATGTAGTGAATGTAAAAGAGAAAGATGTCATGGGGAAAATATTGGAAACGAATTTAATTCAAATGCATTTGTCACTACTACAAGCACCAAACAGCTTGTCAGTATTACGTAAATTTAAAACGAGGTGCGAAGAACAAGTGCCTTGAACGTTTCAAGACGGGAGGTGGACAGTGTATTATCCACATAATTCAGTGAATTATAAAATCGCAAAGCTATTAATACTTGAAGCAAAGACGAGATCGCCATATTCCTTTCGATGCATGTTCTAACTCATTATTACGTAAATTTAAAACGAGGTGCGAAGGACAAGTGACTTGAACGTTTCAAGACGGGAGGTGGACAGTGTATTATCCACATAATTCAGTGAATTATAAAATCGCAAAGTTATTAATACTTGAAGCAAAGACGAGATCGCCATATTCCTTTCTATGCATGTTCTAACCTTTCTTGTACTACCGCAGTAACCTTCATAGCAACATGTTTCGACAGACTATACCTCCGTAAATTTTTTTTTTCGGATAGTTCCTCAAAATAATTTTCCTCATAGGCCGTACTCTATTGCGAATGCCATTTAGATGGTCTTAAATATAGCAAATCGACATCAACAGCTGAGTTTATGCTCGCCATCTTGACTATTTACAATTGTTAATGACTTAACATCAGAAATTTGTCGTGTTAGTTTAACAAGAGATTTAACACGAGTGTTACGCTAACACTTGTTGGTGAAATGCAAATTTTGTTTAACTATTGCTAAACTCGTGTTAAGTCTTAACATTTGTTGGTAAAATCGGGCATAAGGTTTACACCCAAAACTATATTTTCAGTGAAATATTAACAGAAAAACTGTGGTAGACCTATTTTGGTATATTCTTCACGCCAAAGCACCATTTTCACGGTCATAATTTCTGTGATTGTTCCCGTATCATTAAATTGCTTTAAGTAACCATATATAACTTATTTTTCAGTTAATTACGTAACAATTAGTTTTGACTTTCTTGTAAAAGATTCAAGTGCCAGAAGCTGTTGTACGAGGTACCTCATTGGTTACGTCCTGTAAGTGCAAGCTTAAAAATAGAGATGGGGTTGTGTGATAAAAGTCTGTGCTTTGTTTGTAGAACGGAAATTGTAAATTTAGAAGCTTTGGTCCAAGTTATACAAGTTACTGGACAATACATAAGTAGGAAGTTATAGATGAGCACGGAGGTGATTTTTGAAGGTCGTATGAGTACAGGTTAAGTCATGTTACTAATATAACTGATCTGTAATTTGTAGAATTTAAAGGTTTGTTTAAATAGCTGTGTATAGGGCGTTGAAACGTGTGAGTATGCTATGTAGTGCCAAGCTATAACATAGCGACCGGATTTTGAACATTTGAGTAACGCTTAAACCTGATTTTGTAGCCAGTTCCGTTTGAACCTATAAAGAAATTTTTAGAAATTTATCTTATTAATTTGAAGTTAATAGGAAAGAGTTCGTTTTTAGTAATTGACACCAGTGGAGAAGGTCAGCTGTGAAGATACGACCTACCGACTAGCTCTTAAAAAATTTCATTTCAGGTGTTACATGTCTACTGTATTTCCGTATTGCCATTGTACCTACAAGGAAATATACATATTTGTTTAACGTAGGTTGTACCTAATACCCCAGGCATTGAAGAGGTTCTGGAAATATGACATGAATACAAAACGGAATGCGAATGTTTTTCGCGATATTAAATTTAAACAAATAAGCTTGTAAATCTAGAATTTAAGAATACGGCGAAGGTCGCGAAAATGACATTTTGTGAAATTTATGTGGGCGAGACCAAGTTTCAACGACAAAGGTGTTTAGGAAATGCTGGACTATTCTTTCCAAAAAGGCACTGTCAGGTGGAAAAACAAGCATTTCCAACTGTACATTCATTATAATTGTTCTCAAGTACTAACAAAAAAAAAATTCATGAAAGTGTATTGAAATACCAATAATACCACATTATAAGGCTTAAGGCTTTTTATTTGTAACTTATTTGCCTGGTGCCGGTACAATGGATCTGGCTTTCAGGCTCTAAATTTACATGGGTTTATAATTCTGGGTATGGCTTTTTATTGTCTTTGGGGTTCTTCTAAAACCCATACGGCGACCTGTTCTGAGGCCGCCGAGAACCAGTTTTATCTAGTTATTTGTCTCTGTCTTTCTTTCTCTTGTTTTTATATTTACATATTCACACTGCGCTTACCCTGCGCGCGCGCGCGCGCACACACACACACACAGACACACACACCTGGGCATACCACGTACGTCCCAATATCACACGCACTACGCTGTACAGACTTGGCTATGTACAATATTTACAATGTTCGCAGTTAGGCAGTGCGGCAGCGGATAGCTGACTCCTGGGCTGCCGATGATGGTGGCCTGTGCCAGGGAGCGTGGCCTGAGCCAAGAAGAGTTGGGCGCGCATAATTTTGCAGTCGTGTTGTTTTTTTATTCTTGTTTTTCTTCAATATGCTTTGATTCTGGTGTGTTTTCGGTGTTTGTTTTTGCCTTTCCCAATATTGTGTATGGTGGGGTTTTGATGGTGTCGGATGCGCGCCCAGATGGAAGAGGTACGTTTGTTGATGGCCTCGTTGAGGTAAGGGACGCGGGTTTCTTGGTGAATGGTGGCAGCTGTTGTTCGGATAGGAGCAGCCAGGATTTTGCGTAGGGATAGGTTCTGTAGGGTTTGGAGATACTTTAGGGCGGTGTTGGAGGCGTTGGCCCAGACCACGCAGACGTACAGGACTACGAATAAAATAAAGGATCTATATAGGATGATCTTCGAGCGAAGCTTTAGCTGTTTGCTCCTAAATATGGGGGTGCACATTTTTAATCGCTGGCGCCCTTTGTTGGCGCTATCTCTTAGGTAGGTGGTCCAATGCATCGTGCGTATCAACGTCACACCGAGGTACTTGACCTGCTGACGACAGTGCAATATTTGACCATCGACCGTTAGGTCCATTAACAAAGGGCGCCGCTTTGGACAATGTATAAGCTGGCATTTGTTCGCATTAATTTTGAATTTCCAGTCATGAAGCCATGAAAGGAAGCGGTCAATGTACCGCTGCATCTCTAAAAGTCCATAACGATGATTTTTATGATGGTTGTATATTGCAGTATCGTCAGCATACATTGCAACTTTGCATCTGGCGTCCACGGGGAAGTCGTTGGTGAAGAGTATATACAGGAAAGGTGACATAATAGCCCCTTGTGGTACCCTCTCCTTTGAGGAGGAGCGACCCACTTGGACGTAGAAGCGCCTGTTTTTTAAAAAATTATGCAGCAATGGCAGTGAATTTTGGAGGCCGGGAAACTCTCGGTGTATCTTGTAAATCAGGCCGTTGTGCCAGCACCGATCAAATGCGGCTTCTACGTCCAAAAATAGCGCCAATGTTGAAGCCCCATTGTTAAATTGCTCGGTGACGTCATCTACTAGTCTTAAAATTTGAAGGTGTGTTGAGTGCCGTTTTCTAAAGCCAAATTGTGAATTTGAAATGTCAAGCGCCGCAATTTGTTTTTGGAGTCGAAATAGAATTAGTTTCTCGAGCAATTTACCAATAGTGGACAGGAGACTAATGGGGCGGTAATTTTGAGGTTGCCTGGTGCTTTTCCCATGCTTAGGGAGCATTATTACCTTGGCTCGTTTCCAAGTGTCAGGGAAATAATTTTGCTGCAAACAAGCGTTGAAAATGTTTGTAAGTTGCACCAGGGCTTTTCTCGGGAGATGTTTGAGTTCCTCATTAGTCACCCTGTCCGGGCCGGCGGTTTTCCCATTAGGTAGCTTTCTAATGAGCTTGTACACCTCCTGCGGCGTTGTGAGGGGGCAAGTGTTGCTCATGCCTCTGTGCCACCCAGTTTTGTGTCCAAGTCTGGACATCCCGTGGAAGTAATTGATTTACTTATACAACATTTATCTTAAACATGGAGCAGAAAAAAGAATAAACGTTTCTTGATCATAAACTGGAGAAGATAGTATTTACTATCGCAAGTATTGTAGTGTTATAT
The DNA here is from genome assembly GCA_030765055.1 of Mantis religiosa. Lineage (NCBI taxonomy): Eukaryota > Metazoa > Arthropoda > Insecta > Mantodea > Mantidae > Mantis > Mantis religiosa. Next base: position 154,990,720 of record CM060954.1, read on the forward strand.
ACACTGTATTATATTGTTTAGGAGACAATCTTTTAGTTACATCTAGTGTTCATCGGAGAGGAATCCTGCTTGACACACAGTATCATCAATCTTTGCACTAACTGCGTATTGCTGTCTAGAGATGGCACCAATCGTAACATCTTACTCGGCGGATTATCATTTATAGTAATATATAAAGCTTTTAGATATACTCTTACTCTGTTCATTGCTTATTGCTTAGATTTTATTTAATTTTCTCCCTGTAGATATAAAGTAGATACAGTAAGAACACAGAGACAGTAACAAAGGAACAAATAACTGTATGCGAGAAGGGAAGTCTATGAAACTAAATATTTAATCGCACTTTTCGAGATCTCGTTGCATTGGTTCTTTGATATTTACCTTAGGTCTTAATGTCATATACTTGGATCTTTTCATATGAATATTCGGTTGGGAATCTTGTTTTCAGATCTGGCTCTTAGTTGGTCAAGCAAGGCACAGCTGGTTAACGTCGTGTGGCATGTGAGTGGATTTGGGAAGTTTATCAAATAATCTTCTCTCAGACTTAAGCCGCATTCATACGTCTTTCACTCCCCGCATATCTGGTGATTTTATTTTAAAATACTCCGAACCTCATTCACATGGTTTCTTCCCATTGACACATTCTTCAACAGTGTATTACTACAAGCTCATTCCTCTACTTCGTGTAAATCGAGTTATACATTTACTCAAGTAGTTTCTATCCTCTCTTAATTATTCTGCTTTTATTCCTTTCATAAAATCCCTATTCCTGTAGCTACCTGTAACGTGAGAGGTCATGACAACAAATATATTTATTTCCTTACAGGAGCATACAGTAAACTTTGAGCAATTATCAAATATCTTAGGAGCTGTAAGCTAGCTTTGAAATTACGTCCTCCTTGCATGACACCACATGTATCCACCAGACACCACAGTCACTCTGAAAACTGCCTGTGTACAGTACGGCTGCTCCATCTCCGGCTGTGACGTTTGGTGGGTGCAGCAGGTGGAGGGGGAAGGTTAATAGGATTAACGTATAATAATGAGTAATTGAAGACATATGGTCAGAATTATCTTAATTAGAGTGTAGGACTATATTAGCTTCAAAACATTGAAATCCAATTTGTAATTTCATTATCATTCAAGATATTCTTTACAACATCACTCTATTCGAATATTTCGTTCACACCTTTCACGCACACCAACTGCTTCTGTTGGTGGTACTGGGAGTCTGTACATCCGGTGTCGTGGTCAGGAAGTTAAAAATGTCTGCTAGCGCCAATCAGCGTTGTCACTGCTAGGCGTGGCTTGCAAATCCAGCACCGTGTTGCCGCTGCAATTTTGTGTGGACCACGTGGTTTTTGGTTGCTCTTGGATCCCGCGCTGGTGGTTTGTTTAAGTTTTTGTTTGTGCGTAAATTCCCATTTGTAGAATCTGTGTCTAATTATTATCGCTATTATAGTAATATGGCTATTGGTTGGTCCGAATTCAAGAAAAAAATCGTCTCTTATTAGAGCCAAAGCCATGAATTTATATTCAGGCTACGTGAGTACTTCGAGAAGGATTGGGACAATGGTGGACCTCTACTACATGTAACCAAGGTGCTGGACAGAGTTTGTGACGCCTTGAAGGTAGGAAAAACCTCCTTGAAGAATGTGACCAAGGAAAATTGTCCAGGTGATTTAAGTTCGCCGTCTGCAGTTCTACGTATACCGGGAAAGCAAAGCCAACGACGCAGCTTTTAAACTTGACTTGATGCATTTCAAAAGTATGCTTTAAGGCGACACGTATATCAATATTATATTTGAGGGGAATTCCCCACTCGTGCAAAGTTTCTGTGTTCTTTAAAGAAAGCTGCTATATTCGACGGCGGAAAAACCAGCCAAAGTAAAGGACTAAAAGAACTAGGTTTTCAGTTTAAACATTTTTTTCTGGGAGTAAAGCTTTAATGGAAAGAAGTGACATTGCTGCATGGAGAGACAGATTTTTGCGGGAAATTCTAAAAAGCAATCGCGAAAAGGTGATATGGCCTAATGAAACGTGGGTACATACAGGACACACTAAGCCAAAGGCATGGACAGATGACACTATTGCAGCAACAATGAAAGTGCCAGTTGGAAAAGGAAGCAGTCTGATTTCGCTCCATGCTGGTGGTGTACGTGGTTTCATTCCAATAGCAATGCTCATATGTTTGGAGAAACTAATAAAACTGTTTATTGTCCTATTCAGTGTTTACGTATTTTTTTCGGCCCGTGACAGTCAAATGTTTAAAGAACTAGCTACTGCGGAATACTTTTCAAATATATTAAATGCTCTTTGCAGCATCGTACGTAAAAGCATTTTAAGATGGCATCATAGGAATTTTCTAGTTATTCATGTACAAATTATTATTTCTAAAAGCTCACATTCCTGTATTTAATTCTTGTTAATATTGTGACTTTGTGTGTTCGTAGAATTAAAAGTCCGAGTTGTAGAAATTTAAAACGTTCTTTACTTGCGCAGAAATAAACTCACAGTAGCAAGTTACAGCAGAATTACGTCACATACACATTCACAATCTACCAAGGTCGATGATCATACAAACAGCGTTCTGATTGCATCAGCTCTCGTTACAACAACACTCTACAACTGTTTACTCCTTACTGTGTTTACTACTGTTCACGACTGTCACTTGGCGAGTCGTCGCTTCCTTAAATACCTCATCTGATAATTCCAGACTGTTCCAGAACAATCAAGAAACAGAATAATCTCTATCAATCAAGATGTCACCAGAAATTTCCATTTATCTCAGTTTGTTTCGGCAGATATTTATCTGCATGCTATCTTTATCAGTTCCTTTCTGTAAACAAGCCGCGTTATCGCTCCACACGAAACTTTTACGCGCGTAGCCGCGACACTATTTGTTCTTTACAATAGAGTTGGCTAGAGATGATTCAACTTTAGGAACCACTTTCTGTGTGATATCTTTGGCGTTACGTTTACTTTGCAGGTTCAGAGCATAAAGAACAACAACTTCCTATATCGCAACATTAGAAGAATTTAAAAACTCAAAACAATAAACCAGAAATACTTCGAAAATGCTTGTATAAATCCTAAGAGGTCTACAATGTTGTGTTGTACGGTTTTGTCTATCTCTTACGTTTGCCGTTACACAAAACTCACACAGAAGAGAGAAAAGAACATTTCATAAGCTTCTCAAAAATTAAAAAATATATTAGCAAAAATTGTTATAAGAATGTATAAGAAGTTCGTGAATAGTCTTCAATATAAATGATGTCACGTGCCAAGGAATGTTTTTTGAATTGCTGTTCATTGGAATAATATGAAAATTAAAAGGCAACACACAGCAGCCCGCTCGCAAGTGTAATTGATCTACTTCTACAAACATTTATCTTACACTTGGAGCAGATAAAAGAATAAACCTTCCTTGAACAGAAACTCGAGCAAATAGTATTAATTTTATCGAGTATTTTAATGTTATAAACATTATATTACATTGTTTAGGAGACAATCTTTTAGTTATATTTATTGTCCATTGGAGGGGAATTTTGATTGACAAGCATCATCAAATAAACAATCTTTCCACTGACTGCGTGTGCTGCGTACAGATGGCACCACTCGTAATATCTTATTGCGCGGATCATCATATATAATTACCAAAAAACTTTTAGTTATACTCTTACTTTGTTCTTTGCTTGTGGCTTAGATTTCATTTTTTCTTCTTTCTGTAGATATAAAGTAGAGATAGCATCAATACTGAGACAATATTAAAGGAACGAAAAACTATATTCTAGAAAAGATGTGTATGAAACTAAATATTTAATGTCACTTCACGAGATTTTATTGTTTCATTATTATTATATCTTTGTTTGCAGTTGGAACTTTTGTATGTGAATGTCCAGTTGGATATTCTGAGACATAACTTGTAAACGTCGTATGGTATGTGTGAGAAGACTAGAGAATATTATCAAATGATCTGCTTTAACCTATACACATAGATCCTTCACTCCCGGCATATATATTGACTTTATTTTAAATTATTCCAAACTTTATTCACATTGTTTTCGCCACACATTCTTCAACAATGTATTATTACAAGCTTACACCTCTACTTCGTTTAAATCCAGTTAAACATTTACTCAAATTAAGGTCTTTGCTGTCCTAATTATTCTAGTTATTCTAATTATAGTAGCGACAGAAATCAGGACAACAGATATTTTATATCCTTATACGAGCATACAGTAAACTTTGAGCAATTATCAAATATCTCAGGTACTATGTGGTAGATATGAAATTAAAATTCTTACAGGAAATTCAACACTTACTGTTATGACAGTACTTAAAATAATGTAAAGATAAAGAATAAAAATCGAAAATGTGGAGTTATAATACGACGTAAGCTCTACGTCACCACCACACTCATAAACAATTTGTATTTCTTTTCTGGTGTAAACTTCCACACGATCACATTATAATTCGATTCTAGTAATCCGTGAGTTTAGTTTTAATATCTCCGGTACAGGTAGCTATTTCCGCTCGACGTATAACAACAATCCCGTCTTAACTAAATGTCTTATAGTTCCGTATTTCTGTAACTGCCCTTCGCGGCTGCGATCTCGCATGTCAATTGTTGAATATTAATTGTGTTATAAGAACTCCAAATGAAGACCGGCCTTCTGTTATTTATCTCGTCCCAGTCTTTGTATCTCTCATTCGTACACAGTCAATTGCTCACCATAACAAAACCCTTTTCCACACTCCGTTATAATACAAAACAAGTTGCAGTGACACAATGACATAGAAATCTTAACTCGTGACATACAGTTTCAGTTTCATAATGCAATTCTTATTACACAGAAAATTTAAAAATATGTTTATTTCATCTGTTTTAATGTACATATATATCCTCCCAATATAACTATATTATCCAGGCAAATATGAACAAACCGATATTAAATTTGAGCCCATACGTAGGATGTCCACTAATTAATATTACTAACGCTTGTTTATTCGCTTCTGGTTACTGTTGTGATTGTAGACAAAATATTCTTCACTTTCCGCACTATTAATATCCTTTATACGTCTTCTAAGTTCAAAGCTCCAATCTTTTGTTTCTCGTGATATGAGAACATTTTTCCTTCTTCTGTATTTCCTCTTGTACCTGTAACGTTTCGTGTAATGAAGCTATTTCTCTTGGAGAGGAATAAGCATTCTTAAACGACTGGCTTGACAAAACATAAGATAAGAAATGTTTTAGTTATATTGATCGTCCGCTAGGAGAGACGTTTTGGTGGACAAGCAATGCGAACACAAACTGACCTCATCCTGCTGTCTAGAGATGGCGCCACCTGATATATTTTATTGGCAGGAAGAATATCTATAATTATCTACAACGTTTTATAAGAGAGTGTAACTATGTTTGTTAAATATAGCTTGGAATTAATTCTATTTTATAGGGTACAAATAATAATTAATTATACTTTAGTCTTAGCTAATAGAGAAGAAACATATCATTAAATGTGTGAATGACACTCTTCTAAAGTAATAGCACTTTATTCATATGTGGTATTAAACATCAGATGGATGCTTCAAGCTCTAACGGCTTGAACAATTGAACGTTTGCCCAGGACACACATGCGTATAGAACCACTGACAGAATGAACGACTTGTACAAGATAACTTTCGAGGGGAGTTTCAGTTGTTTACTCCTAAATATGGGGGCGCAAATCTTTAATCGCTGCCGTACTTTGTTGGCGCTATCTTTTATGTGGGTGAACCAGTTCATTGTGCGTGTCAAAGTCACGCCGAGGTATTTGACTTACTGACGGCAGTGCAATACATGACCACCGACCGTTAGGTCCATAGCCGAAGGTCGCCACTTTGAAAAATGGATAAGCTGGCATTTATTTGCATTAATTTTAATTTTCCAGTCACAGAGCCATGAAAGGAAGCCGTCAATATACCGCTGCATCTCTATTAGGCCGAAACGAAGTTTCTTATGGTGGTTGTATATAGCAGTGTCGACAGCGTGCATGGCTACTTTGCATCTGGCGTCCACGGGGAAGACGTTGGTAAACATTATGTACAATAGCGGGGACATTATGACCCCTTGCGGGACGCCAACGCCCACTTGAACGTAGAAGCGTCTGTAAAGTTGTGCAGCAGTGCTAAAGGAATTTTGGAGTCCGGGAAACTTTCGGTGCAGTTTATAAATCAGGCCGTTGTGCCAGCACTGATCACATGCAGCTTCTACGTCCAGAAATAGAGACTACCAGGAGTTTGCAACCACCAAGGTTCACCCAGGCTGCCATGGCTCCAAGCGAGTGGTGGAAGCTAGACATCTCTGTGGACCACACTTCTCCTCACCAAGATCGCCGTGCCGCCGAGCCATGCACTCTAACGCTGCCAATGGTGGCAGCGTAACAGGAGCATAAGCAACTTCATTTTCTAGTGAAGTAGCTCTTCCCCTTCCCAGTCTGCCTATTCTATCAGTCCGAAATATTTGGTAAATATTTGGAATGCGACGTCAATTTTGTTACGCCGCAGGTAGCTTTCAAGTTCGTGCTGCTGCCTGTAGATGCCGTCGGCATTCCACAGGAGTCCGCGAGTTACAGATGTGCCTCCCCTTAGTTGAGCCATTTACTCGAAGATGTCCGTCAAAAGCCATATGAGTGCTTCTAGTTTCACACAAGTGCTGGTGCAGCTCTTAAATCTTGCGATTAAGGCTGTACCTTAGTAGCAAGTTTCTGTAAGTTGAGCTCTTTAAACAGAGTAAAGTGCTCTTGGAGGCCTCCTAGGTCACCAGATGGCGCCTGGGAGGGGGGAGCTGTTGAGGGTTGGCAAGCAGGTGGCGGCAGTGGTGCGCTTTGTCCCCTCATGGCGCCTGCAAATGAAACGCCATCTCTGACCAGGGCCGGGTTGGCAATGGGTCGTGAACCTGGTTCTGCACTTGGAGGTACCCTGGCTATGGCTGCCAGTTGGCGGCGGTGGCGTTCGTTGCGGAACGTCTCGAAACCCCTGTAACTGGCAGGATGCGTCTCCCCACGGTTCGCACAGCGGAGTACAACGTCCTGCATTGCCTTCTTTGGGCAGTCAGCTAAGCGGTGAAGGTGATGCTCATGCCTCTGTGCCACACAGTTTTGGACCCAAGACTGGACATCGCGTTCTAACTCGGGGTTCTTCGCTAGGTTTTCTGTAAATCTTATTTCCAGACAGTCTGCAAAAACCTCGGCTTTCTCCTCAGAGGAGAAGTGCAGGCCGAGGTGAGTGTGTAGCGCCTCAGTGCCTGAGTTAGCGTATATAAAGTGCTGTTATATCTATTTATTTTAGAAGACTTCAATTCTCACACATAATAATTTGTCTCTTCGTTATTAGCTAAGACTAAGCCAAAATTAATTATTCTTTTCACCTTATAAAACACAATTAAGCTCAAGCTATGTTTAAAAAGCATAATTACCGTTTCTTATAGAAATTTATATACAAAATAATAGAAATTCTTCCCCCCAATAAAATATGACAGGTCTTGCCATCTTTAGACAGCAGCATGAGGTCAGTTTTTGTTCGCATTGCTTGTTCACCAAAACATGTTTCCTAGCGGACGATCAATGTAACTACATCATCTCTTTGTCAAGCCACTCTTTTAAGAATGCTTATTCTTCTCCAAGTTTAAGTTGTATACTTAGAGAAATAGATTAATTACACGTTACGTTTCAGATGAAAGAGGAAATACAGGGGAAAGAACTGATTAGGAAATGTTGTCATATCAAGAGAAACAAAAGATTGGAGCTTTGAACTTTGAAGACGTATAAAGGATAGTAATACTGAAACTGAAATCGAACAACGGATAAACCAGCGTTAGTAATATTATTTAGTGAACTTCCTACGCAAACAACAAATGTATGTGTAATGCACATCGTCAAATTTAATATCGGTTTGTGTTCTTTATAATATATAAGAAGTGTAAATTGATACATTTTATCAGATGAGGGAAATATATTTTGAAGTTTTGTGTGTAATAAGAATTGCATTATGAAGCTTAAACTTGACGTCACGTGTTAAAACAGAGTTCTATGACATTGCGTCACTGCAGTTTGTTTTGTATTATAACGAAGTGTACCAAAGCGTTTTGTAATTGTGAGCAACTGACTGTGTACGAAAGACAGATACAAATATTGGGACGAGATAAATAAAAGATCTGTCTCCATTTGGAGTTCCTAAAACACAATTAGCATTCAACAATTGGCATAAGAGATCGCAGCCGCGAAGGGCAGTTACAGAAACACGGAACTATAAGGCATTTAGTTAAGACGGGATTGTTGTTATACGTCGAGCGGAAATAGCTACCTGTACCGGAGATATTAAAACTAAACTCACGGATTGCTAGAATCGAGTTATAATGTGATCGTATGGAAGTTTACACTAGAAAAGAAATACAAATTGTTTATCAATCTGTGGTAGTGACGTAGTGATTACGGCGTCTTATATCAGCACATTTCATATTTTTATTCTGCAATCATATTCCTTTAAGTACTCGTGAGTTTATTATATCTGAGTTATTGGCATAACAGTTAGTGTTGAATTTCCTGTAAAAGTTTTAATTTCTAATCTACCACATAGTACCTGAGATATTTGATAATTGCACAAAGTTTAATGTATGCTCTTATAAGGAAATGAATATATTGTTGTGAAATCTGACGTTACAGGTAACTATAGAGATACAGATTTTATGAGTGGAGTAAAATCAGAAAAATTAAGAAAGCAAAGTACTTACTTTGAGTAAATGTTTAACTTGATTTACACGAAGTAGTGGAGTAATCTTGTAATAATAGGTTGTAGAGGAATATGTGAATAAAGTTTGCAATATTTTAAAATAAAATCACTGTATATGCGGGAGGTGAAAGACGTATGAGTGCTGGATATATTTGAAAGCTTATTTGATAAGCTTCTCTGCTCTCCTCACACATACCATATGTCGTTGACAAGCAATGTCTAGCTTGACCAACCATGGATCAGTTCAGAAAAGATCCCCAACTGGATATTCATACAAAAAGTTCCGAGTATATGACATTAACCCTTTGAGGGAATAGGAAAGAACCTATGAAACCAGACCTCGAAAAGTGTGATTAAATATTTTGTTTTATAGATTTCCCTTCTCGCATAAAGTTTCTCGTTCCTTTGATACCCTCTCTGTATTCTTATTATATCTACTTTATATCTACAGGTAGAAGATAAAACAAAATATAAGCAATAATCAATGAACAAAGTAAGAGTGTATCTAAAACTTTATAGATAATTATAAATGATAATCCGCCGAGTTAGATGTTACGAGTGATGTCATCTCTAGACGGCAAAGCTCAGTTAGTGGAAAGATTGTATATTTGATATTGCGTGTCAAGCAGGATTCCTCCCCAAGGGACACTAGACGTAAATAAAAGATTGTCTCCTAAACAATATAATTTAGTGTATATCACACTAAAATAGTTGAGGTAATAAACACTATCTTCTGGAGTTTATGTTCAAGACAAATTTATTCTCTTTTCTGCTCCATGTTTAAGATAAATGTGTATAAGTAAATAAATTACTTTCCGTTGTACATACAATAGAGGTACAGGCCAATGAAGTGATAGCGAAATGTTCATAAAACGTTTATCAAGTATCCATATTGAACGAAACGGTTTTGCCATTTGGTGGCGTAATTGTGAAACAGTGTTCACAACATTATATAGCCTCTGTATCTGGAAAATAGAGCTTTCACATTGGTTCGGACCGGAACACCTAGTTGCCAACGTTGCCTTAAACCTCACTTCGTCACTCACTCCATTTTTCTGTATTCAGGGATCTCTAAACGTGTATTTTCCCGGAACTCGCTATCAAATGTTTTGGCTACTAGCTGCTGTGTAAGTAGAAATATACAGAACCTTCACTTGTTCCAGCTTTGAGACTAGAAATTCCCATAACTTCAGTTGATGATACAAAATCTATATAACGCTTTGTTTCTGCAAATTCCAAATCTATAACAAGAGATATCTCCAAAATTGATTATGTGATAAAATATTGTATAATATTAATTATACTTTTAAAGAGACCTACACTTTTTGTGGTGTACGTTTGTCTATATGTTACACACAAACAAATTGTGAGTTTACACAAAATTCTTTTCGAATAAAGACGTCTTTACCTGATATTACCAGAAAATCAGTATAACAAAAATATCGTAAATATATGGAATTTTAGTGAAAATGCAACATTTCTGTTTTAATTAATGCCGTTATACACAACGACATTTTACTAAAAATATGTTTTACCTTATCTAACGAGTATCTAATTGCATATAATAATTTAATACTTTCACGTAACTGGAAAATCTTACAGAGATAAACAAAACTTAATTATACAAAGCTGCAGATGTCCTTAAACCTCAAAATTTATATATGTCAAATAATGAAGTTAACTGTTTTAAGATATTATTTGTTGTTAGATTGAGTTTTCGAGTATTTATGCTTTTGTCATATTTGATATTATCAATGTTTATTCTTATGTCGTGGCAATACAAAGAGAATGCAGTGTCAAAGTCATTACATAGCTACTAGCTGTTAAAGGGTTTGATGTACTCTAGGTCTACTGCATTTCCCAATTTGTTTTACCTATCTATATAATAAACATGAATTTGTAAATCTTCGTAACCGCAAAACTTCGAAACGGCTGGGCCAACTTCGCTAATTCTTTTTTCAAATATTTGTTTAACTTTGAGGAAGGTTCTTATAAACAGAAAGATTGCGCAGAAAAACGGAAAAAACACATTTTTTTCCTTCCCATTCAAACCCATTATGATGTTTAAACAAAAGATAACCGAATCAGAAAATGAAGAAACAGTTGAAATTTGCTTAGTATTTTTGTAGTTTATTATCATAACGTTAAGGTTAATACAAACTATTTGAATGTAACCGGAATTTCGCCGCTTTCTTTTTCTACGATATAAAGTTTATCTGTTTGAGAGCTCTCAATTAGTGCGTGTTATTTCAAAGTTCCTCTATTTATCTCTGGTTGGTTGCTTTATTTTATGAGTTTATACTCAGTTCAAGATTCATGTCGTCTATAAGACGAGGGCGAGCAATTTAGGTCCAAGTACTCCAGATGGTATAAAGCAAGCTAATTTTCGGTGTAATCGAACTGTACAGGAAAATAAAGAGTGGAATGGAATTGTAAGGCCTAGGATATCACAAACACATGATTCAACTAATAATCTTGCAGGTTTGAAAGAAGCTGCTTTCAGTTACCATGTTTTAGTTGACTACAGTACCAACAAATGCGTTGTTATTGGATCTGTGAACTCAGTTTGTCGCCGATATTGTAAGACATTGAAATACAAAAAAGAAGCTACTGGATTGTGTTGTACAAATTTCAAAGTGAAATTAGTGTCACATTGGTTCCGCCATTGTACTCATTGGTTTCAGCTAAAGGAATGGATTACACACATTACCTAACAGATATACAAAAATATGACATATTGAAGAAGTCTACAACGGCAAAGGTTTTGCAGCAATTTAAATTGATAATGTGGTATGGATGCATTAGACCGAACCATACAAGATCTGCGGAACAATGGTTAATGATTTGGTAGTGAGATGATTTTATTAGCAGGAGATTTCCGTCAAACTTTGTCTAGGTCAGCGCCAGCTGACGAACTTAATGAATTAAATTTGAAAATTTGAAATGAAATTACCGGTAAATTGAGGACGTACAAATTAGTTAAACCAAGATGATGCCGTCCACTATCCACAAGAAATTTTCAACCCATCGGATTTTCCAGGAGACTTCAGAGGTCTCACTTTAAACAGCTCGGTGATCATACTGTTGGAAAATATCAGCCAAACACGTCTTTATAACGGCACACGGCTAGTAGTGAAAAAATTACTGAACATATTGATCGAAGCAAGCAATCTGAAGGGAAAGTATGAAGGAGAAGACGTTTTGATAACACCGTTACAATAATTCCTACCGACATACCATTTGTACTGAAACGACTGCAGTTTCTAGTGCGGCTTGCTTTCGCTATGACCATAAATATATCACAGGGGAAGTCATTGAGTGTTTGTGTGGTTGAACTTGAAAACCCTTGTTTCCCGCATAGCTAAATGTGAAGGAAAATCATTAGTTTGGTAATCAAATCACTTCACGAATGTATGAACACAAAGCACAATCAGCAAATTACTCTTCTAAAACCCATGAGCGCAGAAAGCCACAGGTGTGTACTCAAATATCTTATACTCTTCAAATATCTTATGCACAGTCATTTATATATATATATATATATATATATATATATATATATGGCACCAATTTTGCGGTTTGAACAAAGTATTTTGAATCAAGCACTCGAATTAAAAAGCGGTAATACAACGCTCGCTCGCTCGTGCTGGCTGGCTGTATACAGCCAGAAGGTTTTTGCTGCGTGCCCACCCATTAAGGGTTTTACCGCAGGTAGGATTATTATTGAAAGATGTAGGATGAAGGTGATGTAGGTTTTTGATTGGGAGTTAATTTTGAGGTTACCAAAGTACCTTCGGATTGAAAGAGAGGATGCAGTACTTAGCACCAATTTTGTTTTGTTTTAAATATTTTGTAATTTAGTTGGGGAGAAATTTAGATGCCAAACAGCTTGGAAGAATTATGAGGAGCTCAGCTTTAGCTGCTGATAGGTTTAGCTCCTGTGTTATCTAGGGTGCCCGCATGCCATACGGGGGACCCGATGCAGTCTAGATCGGCGTCTAGTGGGGTCATAATTTCCCAATGATCTGACAAGGGCGCTTCTGTGAGATGGTAAACTGGCGTATAATTTTGAAGCCCGGCGCCTAATTTCATCCTCCACGTATGGAAGACCCGATGCTTCGTGGAGCAACCTGGTAGGGAAATAACGTCCCACAGAATAAATAGACCGCAGTCCTTTATTCTGTGCACGTTGAAGCCATGCTAAACAGCTGTCTGCTGCCATGCCCCAGATCTCGCAGGCATATAGCATCACCGGGATTACCAGCGCTCGGAAGAGGTACAACTTCATGCGGACTGGCATCGAGGTCGACCCCAGCATTGGGTACAGGGAAGCAATTGCTTCCTGTACCTTAGCCGAAAGGTCCCTGATGTGCCGGCGAAAAATTAAACCTCTATCCAAGTTGACTCCAAGGTACTGGACAGAGTTAGACCACTCTATCCTTCGACCTCGGTAGCTGAAGTTGGGGCAGGCTGCGGGGGTGTGGCGCTTTGTAAAAAGTATGGCGTGGCTATTGTCGGGATTTACGGACATCCGCCAATCGTTACTGTAAAGCGCTCATTTTTCTATTTACTTTAGCAGACTGCCATTCTCACATAGAATCATTTGTTACTTCATTATTAGCTAACACTGAACAATAGTTTATTACTGCTCTTGCTTTATAACACACAATCAAATGAAAGCTATATTTAATAAATAAAGTTGTCATTTCTTATAATACTTTCTGTACAATTATAAACAATTTTCTTCGCAATGAAATTTTACAAGTAGTGCCATCTCTGGACAGGATGTTGCGGTCATTTTCTGCTGGCATTTCTTGTTCATTAGAATATCTCCCCTGGCGGATGATCCATATAATTAAAGCCACGTTTCTTATGTTTTCTGAACCCACTTTCTGAGAATGCTTATTGCTCTGCAACTTTAGTTTCTATATTTAGAGAAATAGTTTCACTACACGTAACGCTACAGATAGAGGAGGAAATACAGGGGAAAGGAGTGTCAATACGATGTTCTCTTTCACGAAAAACACTATATTGAAGCTTTGGATTTTGAAGACGTATAAATGAGAGTAATATCGGAACCTAAAGTATAGAATATTTGCTCTACAATCAAAACAGTAATGACCAACGAATAAACATATTATAATTAGTGAACATAGTTGTTAGTGAACATCCTACGTAAACAACAAATGTATAAACTCAAATTTAATATCGGTTTGCTTATCTTTATCTGGATAATAAAACTTTTTACATTTAAAAAGATGAAGAGATAGATTTGTAAATTTTGTGTGCAATAAGAACTGCATTATGAAGCCGTAACATGACTCCATGTGTTAGATCAGAGTTCTACGATATTGTATCACTGCAATTTTTTCTTTACTGTCGCGGTAACGTGCAATGAAGTTTCGGCGCAAATAGATAATAGATGGATAGGTTTCACGTAGATAACGAACTTGTGTAAAGATAGCGCCGGCAAGCAAGATAACTGAGGCAAAGTCCTCGCCGGGTAGATTAAGTTACGTTTTTGGAAGGTGATAGAATGTTCGAAATATGTAACTAGATGCCTTGGTTTCCAGAAACTTCTAGTGATTGACAGATCAGTCTGGTGATCATGAATGTAGGTATAAAAGGTATTGTGACACGCTAGCAGCACAGTTGTGGTTGTGAAACAACCAGTATTGTTGTAACGAGAGCAAATGTAATCATCTGTCACGGTTTGTTATTGTCGTCTACCTTGGTAGACTGATGGTGTATGTAACGTAATGCTGCAGTAATCTATAAGAGTATTTCTACGAAAATAAAGGAAAATTTTAATTTCTTCAACTCGGCCTTTTAACTCTACGAACCCACAAAGTTGCAACTGGTGCCAGGAAGTGGGACGACATCACCGAACATTACAGCCATGGAGAAGATGATGGAAATGAAAGCCGAACTGACTTCGGAAATGAAAACGACAAATAACAGCCTAGCCGCGGAACTAACAACAGAAATGAGAGCAGCGAACGACAGTCTGGCCTCGGAAATGAAGGTGGCGAACGAGGTTCTCACCGCCAAATTTGAGGAACAGTTGACCGGCGTGAGGGATGACGTCGCAGAGCTGCGCAAGCGGATGGGTCAAGTAGACGAGCACCTTAATGATTTAAAGGAAAAGGCCGACAATAACGCCAAGTCCCTGAACGCCATGGTATAGGACATCGTCGGCAGGAGGTTAATGGACTTGAAGGACGACGCACCGGGATGCGACGCAACACCTGCACGCGTCAAAACTCCTAAATACGACGGCGCGACAACTTTCTAAGTCTTCCGCCGTCAATTCAACACGGTGGCCAAACACAACAAGTGGTCGCCAGAGGAAGAGGCCGCACAGCTAATAGCTATTCTCCAGGGCGAACCGCGGAAGTCCTGAACGCGGTACAGACAACGGTGGCATCCAAGGACGTCTGGGAGGCCCAGATGAATCGTTTTGGAAACCACTACTTAGGCGCAGGTTACCTCAGCCAGCTAAAGGCAAGATCACAGCAGCCAGGGGAGACGCTGCAGGAGTTCGACCTGGCAGTTGAGCAACTGGCTAGCAATACCATAGTCGACCTCCCACCAGAGGTCGTGTGCCGGGAAACGGCCTACACATTCGTTGACGAGGTACGAGAGACGGAGGTTCGTCAGCGCCTAACGCTCGGCGATTATAAAACCATCCACGAGGCGCTAACGGCAGCATTAAGGATGAAAGCGGCTAAGGTAACAGCTATCCCGGCGTCGAGAACGAGAGGTGCCCGCTACACCGGAGACAGCAGACCAGCCGAGGGACGCCGGCAAAGTCCTACTGGCCTGTGTTGGGGGTGTGGACAGCCCGGGTACCTGGAGAGAGGCTGCCCGCACAAGGAAGAGCAACCGGAAAACGAGTAAAAGCCGTCGTGGAGAGCGGCACATCGGCACCGTTACCACCATCCCCTCGAGTGACACTGCGCGCCGTCACCCGGCGTATGGATCACAGCCTCATCGCGGACGGTTGGGTGAGGGGGAAGCCGTACCGGGTACTGGTGGACACCGGGGCAGCCGTGAGCATCATTAGAACTGACGTGGCGAAGGGTTTGCCGACAAGAAGCCAAGCCGACCATACCAGCTTGTGACGACATCAGGTGACACCTTGCCTGTGGAGAAGGAGGCCCTGCTTAAGTTGACCTTGGGAAGGAGTGCCGTACGTCTGTGTATGTTCGTCTCGAAGGTGGCTGAGGAGGCGATACTGGCATTGGAACTCCTCAGGAGCCATAAGGCGACGGTTGACGTCGGAAGGAAGATCGTGCGGCTCAATGGAGAAGAGGTAATACTCCGGCAACCCGATGAGCGCCTTGGAATCCGCAGGGTCATCTTGAAGGAAGACGTGGTGGTCCTCGCGAGAAGTGAGGTTGTGGTGACGGCGCGACTGGACATGATGTTGGACCAGATGACCCCTGTTCACGGACTCTGTGTAGTCACGATATTATTGCCGTGCCGAGAGGAGGTACAAGTGAGCCTGCTCAACCTGGCAAACACCGATCACGACGTACAGGCCGGAACGGAGCTGGGGATGCGCGAGCCCATGGTCAGCGTGACAGCTATTGACAAGATACAGGAGCCGGTGCCCACACAACACCTGGGGCCCCGGCTGGAAGGATTATTGAAGAGGGCGGCCGACCAGCTGACCGCAGAACAGCTGGAGGATTTTCGACAACTAATGAGGCGATATCAGCGCGTCTGCAGCCAAGGGGACAGTGACTACGGCCGCACGGATAAAATGCATCACCACATCGACAGCGGAAACGCCAGGCCCATTCGGCAACAACCTACACGCGGTCCGTTGGAGAATATAGCGGCGCTACGGGATATGGAAGATGACATGAAATCCAGGGGAGCGATTGAAGACTCTGACAGCCCTTGGTGTTCCCATGTAGTTCTGGTGACGAAGAAGAACGGCGAGCTACGCTTCTGCATAGACTACAGTAGGTTGAACACTGTCATCCGGAACTACAGTTTCCCCTTACCCCGGATTGATGGCACCCAGGACACGCTAGCTGGTGCACAATGGTTCTCGATCCTGGACCTGAAGTCGGATTACTGACAGGTGGTTGTAGTTCTGAGAGACAAGGAGAAGACTGCATTTTCGACAGGTCAAGGGCTTTGGCAGTTCACAGTTATGCCCTTTGGCCTCTGCAATCCACCTGCCACATTTCAACGCCTCATGGAATCAGTAATGAGAGGATTGACATATGACACATGCCTGCTATATCTGGACTACATCATCATCGTCGGCAAGATGTTCGAAGACCATCTCGACAATCTGAGCAGGTTCTTACAGAGGTTGCAGGCAACCAACTGAAGCTGAACGCAAAGAGGTGCTAGCTCTTCTGCAAAGAAGCTAACTACTTGGGCCACATAGTCTCACCAACCGGAGTGGCTATAGACCCGGAGAAAACCCAAGCCGTGAGAGATTGGTCTTGGCCAAAGGATAAGCGAGAGTTGCGCAGTTTTCTGTGGCTGTGCAGTTATTACCGTCGTTACATAAAGGGGTCCTCAAACATCGCCAATTCCATTACTCGCTTCACAGGGGAAGAACGGCCCTATGTGTGGACGGATGACCCTGAACACGCTTTCCAGTACCTGAAGAAGACACTGTGCAGTGCTCTTATTTTTTGCGATTTCCGCAGCCCGGCGGTGCTTTCATTGTGAACGCCGACGCCAGGGATCATTGTATTTGAGGCGTCCTATTGCAAATTCTGGAGGTCCTCGAGCGGGTGATAGCCTACTACAGCAAGACGCTATCCAAGACGGAGAAGAACTACTGCGTCACTCGGCAAAAATTACTGGCAGTAGTAAAACCTTGGAGCACTTCCACAAGTACCTGTACGGTCAGCCATTCCACCTGAGGGTTGACCATTCCACCCTAACCGGGCTATTGATTTTAAGAACCTGGAAGGCCAGACAGCACGTTGGGTTCAGAGGCTGCTGGAGTACGACTTCACCTCTGAACATCGTAGAGGGAAGAGCCACGGCAACGCAGAAGCTATGTCTCGAAGACCCTGCCCAGAGGAGTGCGGCCAATTCACAAGAGTGGAAGAAAAGGAGCGTGCCGCACCAGTCCGAGCAGTCACGGCAGTGCCCGCGGAGGGCTGGCAGAGCGCAGGCCAGAGGAGGGAGCAGCTGGCGGAAGCAGACTTAGGGCGACTCTTCAGAGAAGTGGAGGAAGGGGCAAGACCAACCTGGGAGGACGACGCCCCGAGGAGCGCCACCTGCAAGTCTTGCTGAACCCAATGGGATTCATTGAAGACAAGAAAGGGCGTGCTGTTGCGCGTATGGGAATCGCCTGATGGGAAGACGCAGAGGTAGCAGTTGATACTTCCCCGAAGTAAGATCCCGGAAGTCTTGGAGGAAGTGCAAGCCGGTACTTCAGAAAAACAGCTGGGAGCAAACCTGACGATCAACAAGCTCCGACAGCGCTGCTACTGGCTGAGGCTCGGAGCATATGCTAAAAGATGGTGCCGTCAATGTCAGGCTTGCGCAGCGAGTCGCGGCCCCCAGACTGGGAGCCGGGGTCGCATGCAGCAGTACAACGTCGCAGCGCCATTCGAAAGGATCGTCGTTGACATAGCTGTACCACTTCCCGTGTCTAACCAAGGCAACAAGTACGTGATGGTGGTCGTGGATTACTTCGGCAAGTGACCGGAAGTGTATGCCATTCCGAACCAGGAGGCGAAGAGAATCACGGACTGCGTTGTGGAGCAAGTGCTCTGCCGATTTGGGGTGTCGTTAGAGCTCCACAGCGACTCGGGCACTAATTTTGAATCCAACCTGATGAAGGAGGCACTAGAGAGTCTTGGGGAACACAAGACCCGTACCATATCCCTACATGCACAGTCGGACGGCATGGTCGAGAGATACATCAAGACCTTAGAGGAACAATTGAGGAAGGTAGTGGCCAGCCATCAGTGAGACTGGGACATTAAGGTGCCACTGTTCTTACTGGCCTACCGCTCGTCAACACACCATACCACTGGGATGACGCCAGCCAGTTTGATGTTTGGCCGACAGTTACACCTCCCCTGTGATCTGGCTTTTGGAAGAACTCCGGACCCAAAACAGCCAGCAACCGAGTAGGTGGAGCACCTAGTGGACCATCTCCACGACATGCATGAGGTGCCTCGTCAGTATATCAAGATGGCGAGCGACCGCATGAAGACCCGATACGACAGGCAAGCAGACAGCCAAGGGTTTCAGCAGGGTGACCTAGTCTGGTTGTGCTGCCCTACTAGGACCAAGGGACGCCGCCCGAAGCTCCAGCGACCATGGCAAGGATCGTAGTGGGTAGTGAAGAGGATTAACGACTTGGTCTACCGCATCCAGAAGGTGACCCGTGGGAAGATGCTGGTGTTACACCTGGATCGTCAGGCTCGCTACGATGGTGCTGTTCGGGACGACTGGAGCAGTGTCGCGGTAACGGGCATTGAAGTTTCGGCGCAAATAGATAATAGATGGATAGGTTTCACGTAAATAACGAATGTGTGTAAACAAATACTGCCGGCAGGCAAGATAACTGAGGCAATGGCCTCGTTGGGTAGATTAAGCTACGTTTCTGGAAGGTGGTTTAATGTTGGAATTATGTAACTATAATTGTTGCATCGTAAGTTGGTGATTGGCGTTTTGCCTCCCCGTGCTATTCAGCTCGAAAACAAGGAGAGGGGATAAACACGTCAGTGACACGTCATTGCGGTCGCCTCGCAACCAACAATCCACCAATCAAAAGGAAACTGTTACCATAGCAACCCGGCACGCGTATCCTACGTTGCGGACTCTAACACACTACACCACGTGCTCTATGCATGACGCTAGTCTATCGGCATGTTGAGGTTTGCAATAAGCAGACACTGCTACTATTGCTGCTTCGCGTATGAATCAGCGGTATCACAATACCGTCGTCGTTCGTTGCCCTTTAGTATGGGACGGTATGCGTTGTTGGAAAGGAACAGGTGTGGATTTAGTTTCAAAGAATATCTTATGAGGTTTTCTGGGTGAATGACCAACATTTTCAGTTTAATGACCAACCCCTCTTACCTGCCTTTGTCTGTTCCAGTTCTAACATGAATAACCCTTACGGTACTTAGGGTATTTCTCCCTGTCATCACTGCCAAACTAAGAGTGTACTGCTTCAAGTAGTGAATGTTTCACAGAGTGTAAACAGCTTTACATTTTCGCAACATAATTTGTGTGTTTCGGTGATCAACTTTAGTGTTTCAGTGTAACTTTAATATTTAGCTAATTATCGTTACTAACGACTGTCACAAATACTTGTGCTACAGAAACAGACAGAAGGAAATTATCTTTGAAGATCACAAAAATGTTTTTGGGAACGGAATCCCAATTAACAGTACAAGAAAGGGAAATTATATGTGCGTATTCAGGACCTTTTAAAGAAGTATGAATTGCTTGAACCGGTAAAAGCAAACCGCAGTTCCTAAAATATATAGTTAATGAAATTTCTGCAGAAAAAGGCCACAAATTTATTACACTTCCTCCCTACCATTGCCATTTTAATGCAATAGAGTTGATTTGGGCCCAAATAAAGGGATATGTCACCCGAAACAATATATATATTTCACTATAACATCTGTTATAAAAGTAACAGAAGAATCTATAGCAAAAGGAAGTGCTAAAGGTTGGGAAGATGCTGTTTGTCACACAAAAAGTTATAGTAGCAGCATTGGAAAACGAAGGCGTTTTGTAAGAAAGTGGAAGAACTCATAATTTCCGTGGGAGATTGCAATAGCTCTGACGACGATGGCGGCGGCAACGACGACGATGATCTGAAAAGCAGTACCAATGACAGCAGGGACTCTGAGATAAGCGGCATATTCCCGTTTGAATAGAATGCATAATTCTGTGCAGGTATGGCACTTTTGTTTTCTAAATCTTAACTACAGCTGAACATTTATTTTCTGCTCATTCCCAAGATTTCGTATACTGTAATTAGGTAACTGCTTACTTAAACGTGTAGACAGTCTTACGGAAGTCTTATGTTTAATACCGCAATACGCTTATTTCTCGTAATATGTGCATGTGGTTTACCGCAGCCGAACTTCCTCCTCCCCTTGACTCACCATCTTCGTTGCCTAGCACGTGGAGGGGAACGGTAAAGTGGCAACGGTGCTATCCCCTCTCCTTCCCAACTCCTTCAACTGTCAATCACCAACTTATAATGCACCCATAATAGGTGCCTTGTTTTCCAGAAACTTCTAGTGATTGACAGAACAGCCTGGTAATCATGAATGTAGATATAAAAGGTATTGTGACACGCTAGCAGCACAGTTGTGGTTGTGAAACAGCCAGTGTTGTTGTAACGAGAACTAATGTAATCAGCTGTCACGGTTTTTTACTGTCATTGACCTTGGTATACTGCTGTAATCTATAAGAGTGTTTCTACGAAAATAAAGGAGATGTTTAATTTCTGCAACTCGACCTTTTAATTCAACGAACCCACAAAGTCACAATATTATAACGAAGTGTAAAAAAAACGTTTTATAATTCTAAGCAATTGACTGTGTACGAAAGAGAGATACAAAGACTGGGACGAGATAAATAAAAGAAGATCGGTCTCCGTTTGTAGTTCTTATAACACGATTAACATTGAACAATTGACATACGAGATCGCAGCCGCGAAGTGTAGTTACAGAAATACGGAACTATAAGACATTTAGCTAAGACGGGATTGTTGTTATACGTCGAGCGGAAATAGCTACCTGTACCGGAGATATTAAAACTAAACTCACGGATTGCTAGAATCGAGTTACCATGTCTTTCTTTTTACTATCCATTTATCAGCAAATATGTCTTACAGATGTTTGTTATTGAGACACTTAGTAACAGTACACATAACAATTGGGGTAGCCGTGAACGACTGCTCTAGCTAAATATGGCAGGATCACTATAACACAAGTTGAGGACTTTAAGTTTAATAGGTATCACTCGTCTGGGTCATCTGTACTGGAGAGGTCAGTCAGGAGAAGATGTTGTGGCAGTCTGCGCTTGAGGCGAGGTGGTTGGCGAGTGCGAGCGGCGAGATTGTACGTAAGAGCTCCAGGGATGTCCTGGAGATGGGAGAAGAAAGGTCGTGCCAGCTGGCGGATGTACTTGTGAACTGGTAGAAGACCAAACTCTTGATGAAGTTGTTGGTTTCTGATGAATCATGGAGCATTTGTAGCTGTACGCAGCACCCTGTTTTGTAATACCTGCAGTCGGCGGAGATTAGCCTTGCTGGTGCCACCCCAGACTGGAGCTGCGCAGGCAAAAGAGGGACGGACTAGACAGTTATAGAGAAGAAGGGAGGATTCATAACCAAGTGAGGTGTGCCTGTTGAGTAAAGGGTACAGTTTAGAGAGACGTGCAGACGCAAGTGTAACAGACTAACAGATGTGGGCATTCCAGGTTAGTCGAGTGTCAAGTAGCACCCCAAGATACTTCACTGGCTCACTGGTTGGTGAAAGTTGTTCCCCGGGCAGCTGTAGTGAAGGAGGATCCCTATAAGGAAGTAAAGAGAAGATCTTAACCTCTGTCTTGTTAGTGTTGAGGGAAATGCGCCAGTTAGAGAACCAGTGAGCTAGTCGATCAGCGCAGCTTGTAGTTCGTGAATAGCATGACAGATATCGGAGTGAGAATAAAAGATAGCAGTGTCATCGGCATATAAAGCTGTGCATATTGGAGCTATAGCAGGAAAATCATAAGTGTAGAGATTAAAGAGGAGTGGTGCTAGTACTGAACCTTGAGGAACAACTGCTAAGATGGGCCGTCGGTTAGATGTGAAACCAGCGTTGCGCACCCCAAAAGTTCTATCTGTGAGAAAACTTGCAATGATTTTTAGAAGATAATAAGGGAGGCCAACGCGATGTACTTCAAGTAGTAGCCCAGTGTGCCACAGCTTATCAAATGCCTGGGCGATATCTAGGAATGCTGCTACAGTGTAGTGTCTATTTTCGAAATGATAGACTGCGTGATTCTAAGTAATTTATGAGTGGCAGCATGCTTCGTGCGAGAGCCAAACTGAAAAGGTGGGAATTATTTGATTGTGAATCAAAAAATGAGAAAGACGTTTATGAATAATATTTTCAAAAAGCTTAGAAAGGGTAGGTAATAAACTTGTTGGTCTATAACTTGAGGGAAGGCTTTTAGGCTTGTTGGGCTTGTGGAAGGCTATAATTTCAGTATGTTTCTATGTGGATGGAAAATAACCAATGCGTAGAGCAGCATTGAAGATTGATGATAAATAAGCCTGCACGTTGTTTGTTAAATGTCACAGCACAACGTTGGGGATAAGGTCATGACCAGGAGACTTCTTAATGGGAGATCCGTGGATAAAGCAGGACAACACACGAGGACTAGTGAAGAAAATTCTGTTGTGCGCCGTAGGACGAAGCTGGTATTCAAGGAGTTCTCTGTCCACGGAAGAGGGAATATGATAATGCAGGCAGGTGTTCGGCGTAAATGTGTGCTCATAATGAGTAGGTAGAACGTCACACTTGGCAGCACAGTCACTCAAAAGTGTTCCTTAAACTTGTAGAGGTGGAATCACTGTCGGCTCTCGAAGAATCCCCTTAGTAATGTTCCATAAAGTAGGATCGCCGGGGCGGATATTGGCTAATTGTCACTGCTACTCCTGAAAGCGGTGCTGGTCTTTTGCATTCCGTACTTGCCGAATCAGACTATTTAATCTTTGATGTAGCCAGGGTTGACGATAACGTTGCCACAATCGACGAATGCGATGTTTCTCTTGGATGAGTTGAGTAATATGGTTAGGCAAGGATGGGCAATGGCGAGGTTGACTGTTTCGGATAGTAGAGGATCGTACTTTGGAAGTGAGGGCAGAGGCAAAAAGGTGAACGTCAGTGTCAATAGCATTCGCAGTACCCAGTGGATGAGATGTGTGGAGTGCAGCAACTAGATGTGTGCGAAAACAGTCCCAGTCGACAAAACCATTGATGAGACGCGGAGTTTGTGGCCAGATGTCAGGAGTGAGGTTAAATGTGGCCAATACTGGACAGTGATCGGAATCGAGCGCTGGCAGTGAAAAAATCAATGCAGGCAATCGTATATTACGATGTGCTCCAATGTCTAAACTGTCAGGAGCTACCTGTCGGTTGCCAGAATAGTAAATTGGTTCCGTGTGAGCCAGTATGTGAAGACCAGTGTCATTAATAGTGTGAAACAGTCGGCGCCCATTTGGGTTTGTGACCCTACAGCCCCAAGAAGTATGCTTGGAATTCAGATCACCTAAGAAGAGAGTACAGTTTTCTGCTGGGAAGAGTACAGAGAAGTATTGCATGTTAAGCTTCCTTTTTGAGGGCTTGTAGGCACTCATGAGAATGAGATCACTGCTATTGCGAAGAGAGAGTTTAACGCCCACGACCTCGAAGCCGGGTATCTCAGGTAAGAAGATTTCATGATGAGACAGAGAACACTTAACTAACACAGCTACTCCCCGGATGCGGATGATGTAGTCCGATTGAATCTATAGATGCTGTAGCCTGGAATAGAGAAACGTTCATTTGGGACAAGATAAGTTTCGGTGATACAAGCAGCATCTATATTGTGCAAAATCAAAAAGGCAGCAAATGAGGCGCTTTTAGCGCGGATGCCCTTAGCTTTCAGTTTAAGAGAGTGAGTGATGAAAGAGATGGCCTATTACACGCCAGCTTGCCAGAAAGAACACAGAGGAGCATTTTGGAACCATTGGGTGAGTTGCGGTAAGAGAGGAGTGAGGAAAGTGAATAAAGAGTTCAGAAGTTGAGTGAACAGACTATTTAACAGAGCCGAGAGAGATGAGGAGTCTGAGGGTTCTTGTTGTGCAGTAGCACGTCGAGTTGAGGAAGCAGAAGTTACAGAAGCATAGGTTGCCGGAGAAGAAGTTGGAGGTACTGGTGATATAGCTGGTGGTTGTGAAGGTTGCTGTGCAGGATTATCAGATTGCCGTAGTGAGCGGGTGCGATGAGAATTGCCGGGTTGTTGCCTGGTGTTGCTGTTTTGGGTCCGGGATTTCAGTTCCAAATAATGCCTACACCCACGGTAGTTAGTTGGATGGTTCTCATGGCAGTGCACGCACTGAGTTGGAGTATCCTTTAGTTTAGTGCACTGTGAAAAGTGATGATTTTCAAGACAGCGAACACATCTTGAGTTCAGCTGACAATAGTTCTTGGTATGACTATAATTCTGACAGCGAGTGCCCCGCGGAATGTCAGAGGTACGGCTGTGGTGTTCCACCTTCACAACAATGTGGAACAGGCGAGTGAGGTTGAGAATAGCTTTACCATCATCGTCGTTTAATAATTCCACCGCGCAGAGAGGAATGGGTTGTTTCGTCCGGTTCAGAAGACGAGTGACCTTCCGCACTGAATAGTTCTGTGAGCATAGTTCGTCCTTATCAGTGAGCGAAGGAGGGATGTCACGTATATTTACAGAAAAAAGTTTATCTGTAGGATTTCTAAAAGTGTAGTATTCCTGTTGCATGTTGCTGAAGTATGTCGTAGGTTTGCGGAAGTCATCTTAAGTAGAGGGATAAACCGTAAGGATGGACCCGCGAAGATCTGTATGAAATTCAGAGGTAGCATTACTTTTTAGGTCCTGAAGCAGTAATTGATAATTTCAAATGTTGCGCAAGCAAATTGGTGGAAATTGTTCCTTGGGCTCGTGGCAGTGCTGGTCTCGTCCATGGCGTTGTTATCGTCTAATAATTCGAAACGGTTGGGCGTAGAAACAGAGTAAGCGTAGCGGGTGGCTCTTTGTTGTGGTGGCGTGGCAGTGCATCTGCACTTACTCGGGACGGCTGCAGGAATAGCGTGTGGGGCCACGCGACTGGAGCTTGCTGCGAGTGAACTGTTAGATGGGGCAGTCTCATGCATGGTAACGTCACTGGTCGTTCTAGCGGTCACTGTAGCAGTAGATGACGTGGTAGGATATAGCTGTGACGGGCGTAAGGGAGATTGACGTATTTGTGAATTAGAATTGAGAGTAGGAGTGCAAGAAACCTGGGATGGCTGCGTAGACATTGGCTGAGTTGGCTGTAGAGCCGTTGGTTGCTGTGAAAATTCTCTAGTGGTATTATACACCATATCGATAGCTGAACGTAAGAGATGGCCGGTAGTGTCCGGTGTGAGAGACATAACAAGTAAGGGGGAAAAGAAACAGAGAGAGAAAGTGAAACTCACTGTGCCGAAAGGGCACCAGTACACACGTTAGCGAATAAGCTTCCTGCACTAATAGTGACGGTTCACAAGAAGAAATTTTGCTCCACGTTTAAACACAGCGTAATCTGAAACACACGGAAGCGTGCACAACAAAACACGTCCATCCGCTTCGTATACTGCCCTCAACTCCCACGGATAAAAATCATTAAGGTAGAGGTTAGCTGTGAATTCCGTCTTCCACGAATGAAAATGATCACACTCTACACTTAAAACTTACCCTCACTCGTTAAGGGTTTATTTTATACTTTGTCTTGATGTCTCAGTGTTAAAATTGAAGCTTAGGATTACAGAAATACGATAATTCTACTCAGCATTATCACACGCAAACATGACGAAGTCACGGCCTCCTTGAACCTCGAGTTATAATGTGACCGTATGGAAGTTTACACAAAAAGAAATTATCAATCTGTGGTAGTGACGTAGAAATTACGTCGTCTTACGTCACCACATTTTCGATATTTGTACTTTATCATTACGTTAAGTACTCGTGAGTTTATTATGTCCCAGTAAGTGATATAACAGTGAGTCTCGAAATTCCTGTACAAATTTTAATTTCAAATCTACAACATAGTACCTAAGATATTTGATAATTTTAAAAGTTTACTGCATGGACGTAAATATATTTGTTGTCAGCCCTAACGTTACAGGTAACTATAGAGATACAGATTTTATGAAATAAATAAAAACAGAAGGAATAAAAGAACAAAGAACTTACTTTGAGTAAATGTATAACTCGATTTATACGAAGTAGGGGAGTAAGCTTGTAATAATAAATTGTTGAAGAATGTGTGGCAAAAATAATGTGAATAAGGTTCAGAATATTTTAAAATAAAATCATTAGAGTAAAACACTTATGAGTACAGGTTAAATCTGAAAGCAGATCATTTGAAAAGCTTCTGTACTCTCCTCACACATGCCATACGACGTTAACATGGTATGACTAGTTTGACCGACTACCAGGTCAGAAAACCAGTATTTCCAACTGGATGTTGATATAAAAAGTTCCAACTAAATGAGTTTAGAGTTGTTAATACACAATGAACCTGTGAAACAAGCGAAAAGTGAGATTAAATATTTCCTTTGATAGACTTCCTTCCTGAAGTACAGCTACTTGTTCCTTTCGTATTACCTTTGCGTTCATACTGTATCTACTTTATATCTACAAGGAGAAAGCAAATGAAATGTAAGCCATAAGCAAAGAACAAAGTAAGAGTATACCTAAAGGCTTTATAGATAATTATAAATGATAATCCACGAAGTAAGATGTTGCGAGTTGTGCCATCTCTGGTCTGCAGTACGTAGTTAGTGGAAAGATTGTGTATTTGATAATATTGCTTGTCAAAAAAATGACTCTCCAAAGGACTATAGACGTAACTAAAAGATTGTCTCCTATGAATATATAATATAATCTTTATAACGCTAACATGCTCGATGAAATTAGCAGCATCTTCTCGAGTTTCTGTTAAAGGAAAGCTTATTCTCTTTTCTGCTCCAAGTTGCAGAAGTAGATCGATTACACTTGTAGTTGTTGATACTCTATACAGGCGAATAAAGTGAAATGTTTAAAAAGCGGGTTGCCATGGTTGTCTTTTATTTCATGTTATTTCAATGAACAGCAGAGAGCGGCTTAAGAATTTAAAGATGTAAAATTTAAAGTAATGATAAAGAATAACTCAGAGATGGTTAATGAGATAAAATAAATAGATATAGCTTATGTGTTCTATTCAGATATGCATTTGTTGGCACTAATATAATATGTCAATTAGAGTGCATTGCTTCACAGACTGTTGCCAGAAAATTTGAGATATACACTTTGTGCTTAATGCTAGTAAATATATTAAACTTATGATATGTTGATGAAATTGCTAGATATTCTTACAAAACAAAGATTTTCACTGTTTGTATTCGTGTATAGTTTAATTCTTTTCCACTTGTTAACTACGATATTTTACTTGTTTTGAAATATTGGTCTATTACTCGTGCTGAACGTACACACTGAGACACGTACATAATCACATGGAACTTTGTCTAAAGACGCTTTTAGCGGTTAAGTGGACACACATAACTACATCTTGGTTTAAATATTAAAATAAAATATTGGTAGAACATTTCCATATAAAATATAAGTAGAAATATACTAAACGATGATTCGATCGAGCATGCATGTAAAGAATATTTAGTCTACAATCACAAGAGTAATAATCAACGAATAAACAAGCGTTAGTAATATTAATTAGTGATCATCCCACGCAAACAACAAATGTATATGCAAATTTAATAGCGGTTTCTTCATTTTTACCTCTACAATAAAATATGTTAAGAGTATAAATTTAGATATTTGAAGAGTTAAAGAAGACAATTTATTTGTAAATTTTCTGTGTCATAAGAACTGGATTATAAAGCTGAAACTTGACTTTACGGGATAAAACATAATTCTATAACATTGAGTCACTTCAATTTGTTGTGTATTATAATGAAGTGTGGAAATGTGCTTTGTTATTTTGTGTAATTCACTATGCAACTCCTTTAAAGTATCTTACCTTCAGTTTTTGTTTCCTGATGATCACCCGTCGATAATTTTTGCATATATGTCATAAGTGACAATAGGTATATGGGGCAGTGAAACTCGTGATTGCAGACAGAGAGAATGACTTACATTTAGGTAATGCCCTTCCTCTCTTAGCACAAACACTATACTGCGTTATAGGACTATACCTATTTACTATTGTACCATTAATACCAAGCCAAGAGCGAGAACAAGTCATCCGGGTTCTCCCGGACGGTGGGTGGAGCGCCACGGTACCTATCCGCTGTGCGGAGTTACCCGTGCGGTCTTATAGGATTGCTCTTTTCTCCAAAGCTTGGATGTCCTTGTTAACTGATGGACCTGATTGGGCCTCAGCTAGTGCTCCTGGCGGCGGGATGAGCTTCCAGGTAGGAGGCCAGTGCCTTAATATGATCTTGATCCAGGAGAAAGGTACAAGCGTCCCAGACTTATCCTTGGAAATCAGTAACTTCAAGTCCCTTTCCCATAAATCAAACATCCTTATTCTTACACAAATCTCAACTTTACTCGCCACCATCTAACCACCATCCCTTATAAATACCCACCACCATGCCAGTAAGGGTCCTAGTCCCGGTATGGCAAGAGTAGAAGGGCCCTCCTTTGCGGAGGAGGATAACCCTTCAACTACCCCAAGGCGTGTCTCCAGTGCCTTAAACCGCCACGCTAGGGGCGGCCTGCGTGTAAGGCGCGGCCAGGAGCGAGAGTTCGGGTGGTTGGGGACCGTTTAGTTTGCGGTTCACATTGGGGTCACACAGGGGGATGTGACTGCCGGGATCAGCCGACAGGCCAGATCCAGCCCTAGTGTGGCCGGGACAGAGTGTAGTGTTGAGGGGATGAGAGGCTGGTCTCACCACCCAAGGGCGTCCTTGGGGAGGCGGTAGCTCTTTCTCCTCCTGGACACGCGGTAGTCATGTTGCCCTAGTGTGTTAACTAGGTAGTTAGAATGGGATGTAATCCTGGCATTACAATGTGCGCGAGCGCTCACGCACAACGTCCTCAACGTAAGGTATGCCAGAATGGGAGTGTAGTATGTGTGAAGGAGACACACGTTCGGTATCGTAGATCATCGTAAGCGCCCTGTTCTGCACGGCTTGCAGTCTGCGGATGGTGGTACGAGCCACCGATCCCAAGACCTCGCATCCACACAGGGTCAGGGGCGGGATGATCGCACGATACACCCGTAGTTTCAGGCTAGTGGGCATGGTCGATCGGAATATGGGGTACAACTGCCTGAGCGCTGCATGGCCGAGCTGTGGAGTGAAGGTGAGGCCGCGGTCCAGTCGGACACCCAGTTATTTGGCAGATCGGACCCAAGGGATCCTTCTATGCCTCAACCGCAGGTCTCCTTCCAGGCGCCAGCGGAGGACCTTCCCAAGCAGAAGGGCAGAGCTCTTCTATGGTTTGATGGCCATCTTCCGCCTCACTTCACGTGCCGATGGCTCGGAGTGAGTCCTGCAGAGTAGGGAGTCAGTAGCGGACGTTTTGTTCCGGGCCAGGATGAGGACGTAGTCAGCATATTGGCACAGAACAGTGCGAGGCTCTGTTGGGAAGTCAGACATGTAGGCAGCAAAGAGTAACGGCGGCAGTACACTGCCTTCCGGGACTCCCGCCGCTATGGGTCTGACAGAGGAGAGTTTGCGTTCAACCCGCACCCTAATGGTTCGATCCCGGAGGAAAATAATGATCAGGGTGAGGTATGGGGTGGGGAGTTGTGCTTCCTTGAGCTTGTACAGCAGGCCCTGGTGCCACGTTGTGGCGAAGGCCTTGTCCACATCCAAGAGCACCGCGACGGTTTTGAGGTTGTCCTGGAAACCCAGGGAAGCTTTTTCTACTAATCGCAGTGGCTGCAGGGTCGTGGAGTGGGACCGACGGAACCCGAACTGGTGTTCCGGTAGGAGGTGCGTTTCCTCGAAGAGAGGAGTCAGGCGGACCGGGAGCAATCGCTCAGAAACCTTGGAGACGATTGGGAGATAACTTATATACCGGTAGCTGGAAGGGATGAGTGGATCTTTGCCGGGCTTTAAAATGCAGACCACCCTCGCCTCCTTCCAACAAGTTGGAAGGTGGCGGAGGTAAAGGCATGCATTGTAAATCCGCGCCAAGTGGATCACAGCTCTTTTGGAAGGTTTCGGAGCACGAGTGCCGTGGCACCATCATGCCCCGGGGATTTATTTGCTTTGAGGCCAAATTTGGATTGCCACCTGTCTGGGTGTCCAGAGGTCCAGAGGTAGTCCTAGTCGGGCGGGGCTTTCCCCGTCCGGGTGTCATATGCCGCAGTACCTAGCCGCTTTGCGGCTTAACCTGCGAAATGAACTAGTAGATCCATGTTCTGCTGGGGTGTTTGAATTTGTTTACTGTTTGAAATTTTGGATAGGTTTGGTATGGGTTGCCCCTCTTTATCGTGGGCAGCTGTACTTAATCGTTCTCCCTTTTTGGGAGACACGAATTAGTTTTTTGCCCCGTTTTGGATACGGGTTGTGTAGCGCTTGGTCCTTTGGCGTAGAAGTTGTTCCCAGAGTCATCTGGGGTTTTCCTTGGGTTACCCAAGGGGTCCCAGGACGTCTCTTGGCAGTCTGAAGGACGGCAAGCGCCTTTGATCTCTCGGGTCATACCTTCCCAGGGAGTTCACTAAAGGGTTGGGGTGAATTTGGATTTTCTCGTACATTGATCGTGCCCTCTCGCGAATGACGTCGACAATGTACGGGATCTGGGAGTGCTCATGTAGGATATGAGCCGGGAATCTCCAGCCTGTATCGTAGATGATGCGTAGTGCCTTGTTCTGCAGCGTCTGGAGTCTGACGAAAGTGGTTTTTTATTAGTCACTGTTCCCCAGATCTCACAGCCGTACAGAATCATAGGCGGAATGATCGCCCGATACAGTTGGAGTTTGAGACGGATCGGCATGGTTGATCTGAAGATAGGGTATAGGGACCGGAGTGCGACGTGCCCCAGCTGGACCTTGCCCTTGACGTGTGGAACGTAAGTTAACTTACGGTCCAGCGTCACCCCGAGATACTTCGCCGTTTGCACCCAAGGGATTCGACGGCGCCGTAAAACGAAGTTCTGCTGCAACCGGTTGGCTATGGTTTTCGCCAGGAGAATAGCAGAGCTCTTCTCCGGGTTAATTGCCATTCGCCATTTTGCGCTCCATTCGCCAATGGCCCGGAGCTGGGTTTGGATTTGCCGGTAGCTGTACCGTGTGTTCCTATTGACTGCGAAGATCATGAGATCGTCCGCATACTGACAGGTCTGGGTGTTGTGGTGAGTTGGGATGTCGGCCATGTAAGCTGCGAAGAGCGCCGGCGACAGCACGCTGCCTTCCGGTACTCCAGCGCCAATGGGCCGCTCGGTGGACAGCTTCCCCTCCATCTTTACTCGGAAGCTTCGGTTTCCTAGGAAACCGGCCACCAAGGAAATGTATGGACGGGGAATTTCATGCTCCAAGGAGTTTGTAAATGAGTCCTTCATGCCAGGTAGTGCCGAATGCCTTCTCCACGTCGAGCAGCACTGCTGCCGTTTTAGACCTTTCCTGGAAACCCAGGGAGGCCTTCTCGGCAACCCGCAGTAGCTGCTCGGTCGTGGAGTGGCCAGAACGGAAGCCAAACTGGTGTTCCGGGATTAGGCCCCTTTCCTCCAGATGAGGAAGGAGCCGGGAGAGGAGCAGTTTTTCGAATACCTTCGATAAAACTGGGAGAAGGCTGATTGATCGGTAACTGGAAGGAAAAACCGGATTTTTCCCCGGCTTTAAAACGCACACCACGCGCGCCTCCTTCCAGATAGCTGGAAAGTGGCGCATGTATAGGCACGCGTTATAAATCCGGGTTAAGTGAATCACGGCTCTTCGTGGAAGGTGCTTGAGCATTTCCGCTGTCACACGGTCCTGCCCAGGTGCTTTGTTGGTTCTTAGAGAGTTAAGCGTGGTCGCTAACTCTCTAGGGGTAACGATGGGAATGTGGAACTCCTCGTGGTCAGGGGGCGGAGCTTCTAGGAAGTCCTCCACCACCTGTTCCACGAGGTCAGCATGGTCATCGTCCATTGGCTCTACCCTGGGTTGGAATTGAGCCTCCAGATAATCTGCTAGCGCCTCTGCCTTTTCTTTCGACTCGTAGACGAGTCGACCTCTAGGGCTATGTAGGGGATGCTGGTATACGGTTTTGTCTTTCCGCAGGCTACGGACTATTCGCCATGGTTTTCTCTCCTGGAGATTGGTTTGCCTTAACATGTTTTCCCAGGCCTCTTTGCGGTGTGCTCTTAGGAGTCGTCTTGCCAGGGATTTGAACCTCTGGTGTACTTCTCCTATCCCGGGATGGCGAAATCTCTGCCACAGCTTTCTTACGGCGTTTTTAGCCCTTATGAGTTGTTTGATGGGTCCTGGGATATCTGTGGGGTTTGGCGTGTCTATTGGGATGCGGTGTGTGTGAGCACGTACCGCGTTGAGGATTGTTGTGGAGAACTCCCCGGCTGCCGCCTCGAGTGACTCCACAGAGTCGATTCGAGGGCAGGCTTCCACGGAGTTTTGGATGTGAAGAATGGCGGCATCCCAGTCGACTTCATCCACCCAGTCAGCCGTTGCCAGAGCTGCGACGGTAACGTCTGAATTGATCACAACTGGGTTGTGGTCAGAATCCAGAGCATTCACCGCCGTGAGGTCCAGATGAAATGGAATGTTCTTGGTGATTGCGAAATCTATGACGTCCGCCCTGCCACGAGGCGGGAAGTGCGTTGGACCCCGCGGGCCATGCGCATGAAGGGTTGGATCTCCGCAGATGAAGCGGTAGATGCTCCTTCCCCTATCATTCTGGGTTCGGCTGTTCCATCCTGGGTGTTTGGCATTGAAGTCACCGGCTATGCACACTCGGTGGTCTAGGTTTAGGAGTGCCCTGTAATCCGCTTCATAGAAGGGATGGTTGGGCGGGTCATACACCGCCACAAGCACTAGGTCTGAACCGCCCAAGGAGAGCCTTATGGCGGTCGCCTCCAAGTGTTGAAGCGGGGGGATGGTAATGGGAGTATGGGTGATGTGATTTTTGATGAATATAGCTGTACCGCCGCCCCGCCGGCCGACTCTATCGGCTCGGTGGACGGCGTAACTTGGCAGGCTAAATTGTATACCAGCATGCAGATGCGTTTCGCATACCATAAGGAGGTCAATCCCGTGGTCACTTACAAACTCCAAGATGCCCGGTCTCTGTTCCCGGACTCCGTTTGCGTTCCAGAACGCGGCTCTCAATGTTCGCTGAGTTCTTCTCAACGCCATTTACGAGCTGGAGTCAGGGAAGAGGAGCCGTGCAGTCTGTTGCAGAATGCTGTGCTTTTGCAGAGCAGGGATGCGGGGATCTGTCAGTTGCTCCCTGCAGCGCCTCAGAATGGGGAGGGAGCGATGAATCAGTTCGGCGAACCAGGCAGAAAGCTCATGGAACTCCGCTAAGTCCTCGTTTGAGACGCCAGTGTCCCAAATCGGCGCAGGTGTTGTAGCGAGGGGTGCCTCTCCCTCATTGGCTGTTGAAGCCACTGTAGCTGGAGCTGGTGGAGGGGGGAGAGCAGTGGCGGCAGGGCCGCTCTGTCTCCCCGCAGGTTCTTGGGCTGGTTGCCCGGCCGTTGCTGCCGCAGTTGCCGGCGGTTTCTCCCGCCGGGCTGCGGTGGCCTTCTTCTGGCGAGGAGGCCGCTGTGGCTTTGCTGCAGATGCAGCTGGTGGTTGTTTGGCGGTAGTTCCAGAGCTTACTGGCTGGGTCGCTGCCGGAATCTGGCTTGCCTCGGCCTGCTGCAGCAGCTGTTCCTGCTTGCGCAGCGCCTGGGCAAAACTGACTCCAGGCCGAACTTGTGCTGGCTCCCTGTTTACGTTCCTACCCTGTCTTGCCTGCACTATTCGCAGTCTAGCGGGACAGCCGCCGTAGATGCCTATGTGGGCCTCTCGGCAGTTGGCGCACTTTTTCTCCTCTCTGGGGTTCGGGCATTCGTTGACGTGGTGAGGGCCTGAACATCGTATGCAGGCGGTCTTCCTCTCGCACGCATGGCTCGAGTGGTGGAAGCCCAAGCACCTGTAGCATTGGGCTGGCCCCTCTCTGCCATGGTACGGTTCGATTCTGATCTTGGTGTTGTGGAGGTGGGACACCTCATCAATTTTGGGAAGACCTTCGCCCTCCTTCTCCACTATTACGAGGAATAGTGGCATGGGAGTCCTTACGGGCTCCTTGCCTTCCTCGCGGACTTGCTTGGTCAGCTGGACCACGGTACGCGGCGTAATGCCGTGTTCTTCCGCCAGGCCCACCTTTATGTCCTCCGGGTCGGTGTCAGAGCCAAGACCTCGGATGACTCTGCGCACCAGGTTAGGTCGCTGCAGCGAGAACGTGTGGAATTCTATCCCCGCTTCGCGCAGCACCCCCCTGGCGGCTTCATGGTCCTCCGGGGTCGTGGTCTTTAGGATCACCCGACTTGGAAAACGGGTGGCCTGGAAGCTAGCCTGGAGCTTGGCCCTCAGTTCCCTCATTACCTTTATGTGGTTGGGGAACGGGTCCGACACAATTGGCGGGATTCTGGCCGCCTTTTGTGTGCGGGAGCTCTTGGCGTCCGCATGCACTGCAGGGGTGCCGGGAGCAGCACCCTCCGGCTTCGAACCGGAGGGCCTCTTGCGCCTTCCCTGCACGGTGACAAAGCCTTCGGCGTCTGTGTCGCTCTCCGGTAGGGGAGTTGTGACGCCCTGGAGGGGAGTGATGGTGTTGGAGCTCCCTGGTTTGGGGACTGGAGAGATCGGGACAGCTATCCCTTGGTTAAGAAGGCGGGAGGCCTTCTTCTGTTTCTTTTGTGCCTGGGCCTTGGCCTTCACGAGGTTCACCCGTGGGCCGGTAGAGGATGAGGATGCAGAGGTTCTACTAGTCATCTCGTCAGGACTTACCTGGCGGCTGGTACTTGGCTTGTCTGAGTCTGTAGCAGGTGCCATCCGGCTCCCCACAGAGGGTCGAGCGCTGTTACACGCGCCGATTGGGGCGGACCCCGGGTCCCAACCTAAGTCGGGACCCTTGGCTTTGACCTTGTGGGCCTGCAGTTTCGTCTGTCTGTCTGTCGGTCCCAAGTACTGTGTTCCTCTGGACTCTGGAGTTGCTGCTCGACGCGTTAGCTCTAGCAAGTCTGCTAGGAGAGGGTTGGCTGGGCTGCTGCTGCTTGCCAGTGCAGGAGAAGGCTCTGCTGGCTGGAAGAGGGCAGGCGCTGCTGTGCCTGCAGAAGAAGGCTGTTGCGCAGGCTACGCTGCGTATAGAGAATGCGCTGCTTCGCCGGGCTGCTGCTTCCTTTATGGGCACACTCCAGAGCACGCGTTTTACAGTCCACGTGCTCGTGCCCTGAAGAACTGGCGCAACCGGTCTAGAATGCTGCTTCTCTCGACGAATGGACTGCACTGAAAGAACTCGAGACGGGCGATGCCGAGCATTCGAGTGACAAGCGTCGAATGAATCACGTGTCTGGGTGTGACAATGGTGATGTGGAAGATATCGCGTGGTGGAGGGTGGTCCTCGTAGAGGTATTCCACCGCCTCCTCCACGAGTTCGTTGAACTCGTCGTATAGCTAAAGATTATTTTCACATAATAAGAAACAATGAAATCTAAAGTGTATCTAAGGAACATAATGACTATTTGTTATAAAATGTTACACATAATAAGAGATCATCCTTGCCGAGATAAGATATTACTGGTGGTGCCATCTCTTGGCAGCAAGACACGTAGGTAAAATGATCGTATTTCTGCTAGCGTTACCTCTAAATTAAAGTTGTTCTCCTTGTAGACAATCGATATAACTACCAGCAGCAGCAGCAGACCAGCAGCAGACCAGCAGAAGAGTCGAGTCGTCCAGGTTTTCCTGGACGGAGTGTATGCTGCCCAGCACCTAGCCGCTTCTAGCGTCTTTATCTGGGCAGTGTAGAAGAATTTTTAATGTCACAGGCGATTGTTTTGGGCAGTGGATATGTCTAGCCTTGGTGAGCGCCGTCGCCCCGTGGAGGGGTGATGCGCCAATGCTGGCTGCGCACTTCCGCCTGCTGGGAGGCTTCTGAGCACAGTCCGCTAAACAGGCTAGAGGGAAAGGATCTGTGTTATTGTATAGGGTATTTCCTAGCCCATTACTGGGCTTAGGAAGTTGGAGTCAGGGGAGTGTGGCCCTGTTTAGTGCTAGGTACCCAAGGCATCTTTGGGTAGCCGATAGCTTGGTCTCCGGCGAGGAACCCTATGGTCGTAACGGCCTAGGGTATTTACCAGTATGTTGGGGTGGGAGTCCAGCTTATCGTAGATGGTGCGGGATCTCTCCCGCACCACGTCGACGATATACGGGACTCCAGAGTGAGTATGTAGGATGTGAGACGGAAATCTCCGCCCGGTATCGTAGATCATGCGCAATGCCCTGTTCTGGACGTACTGGAGTCTGCGAATATTGGTTGGAGCCGCTGATCCCCAGACTTCGCAGCCGTACAGAATCAGGGGCGGTATGATCGCCCGATACAGGCGTAGTTTGAGGTGAGTAGGCATGGTGGACTTGAAAATGGAGTATAGCTGAGTTAATGCTGCATGCCCTTGTCCGGCTTTGACCCGGATATGAGGTGCGTAGGTGAGTCCGCGATCCAGGTGGACGCCAAGGTATTTGGCAGTGGGAACCCAAGGGATTTGCCTCTGCCTCAACCTCAGCGACCAGTCTGGTCGCCTAGCTCGGACCTTAGCCAGGAGAAGTGCAGAGCTCTTCTCGCGGCTAATGGCCATTCTCCACATCTCACTCCAACGGCCAATGGCTCGGAGTTGGCGCTGCAGCGGAGGATGACAATATCGTAAGTTTTTGTTACGTGCCATTATGAGGACGTCGTCAGCATATTGGCACGTAACAGTCTGTGGTTCCAGGGGTAAGTCAGACATGTAGGCCGCGAAGAGTATCGGGGACAGTACACTGCCCTCCGGGACTCCCGCGGCTATTGGTCTGATAGATGACATTCTTCCTTCCACTCTTACCCTGAAAGTGCGGTTTCTGAGGAAACTGCTAATCACGGCAAGATAGGGAGGAGGTAGGTTGGCCTCCCTGAGTTTGTACAGTAGGCCTTGGTGCCAGGTTGTGGCAAAGGCTTTCTCTACGTCTAACAGCACCGCGACTGTCTTGAGGTTTTCCTGGAAACCCAGGGCTGTCCTCTCGGCCAGGCGCAGTAGCTGTAGGGTCGTGGAGTGTCCATGACGAAAACCAAACTGGTGATCGGGTAGGAGCTGCCTTTCCTCGAAGAGAGGGGTCAGGCGGGATAGGAGCAACCGCTCAAATAGTTTTGAGACGGTTGGGAGAAGACTTATGGATCGGTAGCTAGACGGAAAGACCGGATCCTTGCCGGGCTTCAGAATGCACACCACTCTCGCCTCTTTCCAGCAGGCTGGGAAGTGGCGGAGGTGGAGGCACGCATTGAAGATCCGCGTCAAATGGATAACGGCCCTCTCGGGAAGGTGCTGGAGCATGAGTGCGCTGACACCGTCATGTCCAGGGGATTTGTTAGGTTTCATTTTTCGGATTTCAGTAGTCACCGCCTTTGGGGTGACTATTGGGATATGGATCTTCTCATGGCGCCGCTGTGGCTCCTCATAGAGGTCTTCCACAGCAGCCTCCACGAGGTCAGTGAAGTCTTCGTCCTGGGGGTCCTCCCTCGGCTCAAATTGACTTTCCAAATGATCCGCGAAAGCTGTGGCCTTGTCTTGGGGCTCGTAAGCGAGTCTCCCTCGAGTGCCATGCAGCGGATGCTGGTACAGAGTTTTGTCCCTCCTGAGGGACTTGATGATCTTCCAGGGGTGCTTTTCCTGGAGGTCGACGTTTCGGAGTGTGTTCTCCCAGGCCACCTTACGGTGGGCACGAAGCAGCCGCCTTGCCAGGGATTTGAACCGCTGGTAAACTGCTCCTATCCTGGGATGACGGAAACGCTGCCATAGCTTCCGAACAGCTGCCTTGGCTTTTAGCAGCTGCCGGATCTCGTTTGTGATGGACAGAGGATTATGTGTGTTGGTGGGTATACGGTGAGTGTGTGTACTCACCGCTAGGCGTACCTGCTGGGAAAAACTCATCGCCGCAGCCTCCAGCGCCTCGACGTCGTCGATGCGTGGACGAGGGTCGATGGTTTGGTTAAGTTTGAGGATGGCTGCATCCCAGTCTACCTCTAGCTCCCAGTCTGAGTTTAACAGAGCTGGCATGGTGACATCGGAATCGACCGTGACAGGGTCATGGTCTGAGTCCAATTCATTCACCGCCGAGAGGTCCAGATGAAATGGAAAGTTCTTGGTGATCATGATGTCGATGACATCCGGCCTGCCACGAGCCGGATGGAAAGTTGGACCTCTCGGCCCGTGCGCGGCGAGATTTGGGTCTCCGCTTATGAGGCGGTAGAGCCCTCGTCCCCTCTGGTTGCTTGTGCGGCTGTTCCAGAGCCCATGTTTCGCGTTGAGGTCTCCTGCAATGCAAACCACTGGGTGTAGGTTGAGAAGGGTGGTGTAGTCAGGTTCAAAAAACTGGTTGCCAGGTGGATCATATGCCGCTACCAGCAGGGTGTCCTGTCCGCCGACTGAGAGCCGGATGGCGCAGGCCTCCACGTGCTGCAGGGCAGGGAGAGGAACAGGTGTGTGCGTGATGATGTTTTTCACGAGTATCGCTGTACCGCCACCCCGCCGACCGTTTCGATCAGTGCGGTGGGTGACGTAACTTGGCAGCGAGAAGTCTGTACCAGCCTTCAGGTGCGTCTCGCAGATCATGAGGATGTCAATCCCGTAGGACTGTACAAACTCCAACATTCCAGGATGCTTGTCCCGTACACCGTTTGCGTTCCAAAACGCAGCTCGTAATGGCCTCCTGACTAGTCGGGCGGCCATTACACATCGGCGCACGGGAAAAGCTCCTCGAGTGTTTGGAGGAGGATAGTGTGTTTTTCGAGGAAGTCAAGCCTCGGGTCTTCCATTTTCTCCTTGCAGTCCCTAAGGATGGGGAGAACTCTCAGAATGAGGTCGCCGAACCACAGGGAAAGCTCCCTGAATTCGTCGACATCCCTCGCAGAGATGGTCCCCCCGAAAGATGCAAGCGTCGCTGCAGGTGCCCTCACTGGTGCATGCGCCCTGTTTGGAGCAGGTTCTGCTGCTGATTCCGGCGCTGTGGCCGGGCCGGTTGACTCAGCTGGAGCCACCTCCCTGGTGGGAGGGGCTGCGGCCTGTGTGGCAGGCTTGGTTGTCTGGCGCGCCTTGCGGCCCTTTCTCGGACGCTGTGGACGTGGTGCCTCCTGTGGAGGTTTAGGTGTAGTGGGCTGAGGAGCCGCTTGCTCTGCCACCTGCAGAGTGCGCTCTGCCCTTCCGAGAGCCGCCGCGAATGAGACCCCGGGACGGACAGTAGCCAATCCCGCATTGCCTCCGCGGCGGTTCTCTATGATCCTTAGACGCGTCGCACAGCCCTTGTAGGTGCTAACATGATCCTGGCGGCAATTTGCACATCTTTTCTCCTCAGGCGCTTTTTCGCAGTCCTTCAGGAGGTGGGGACCCGCACACCGCAGACGTGCAAGCTTACGCTCGCAGGCCATGCTGGAGTGATGGAACCCCATGCACCTGTAGCACTGCACAGGCCCACCCTGTCCGTGAAAGCGTTCAACCTTCACTACAGTGTGGAACAGCACCCGAACAGCGTCGATGGGCTGAACCGCCTCCCCAGGAACCTTGTCCACCACTACCAGGAAGAGAGGCATTGGTACACGCACAGAGCCTTCCTCTGTGTGTACGATCTTCCTCAGCTGGGCGACAGCTGAGGCCTTTATGCCGTGCTCCTGCTCCAGAGCGAGTTTTACCTCCTCTGGCGGGCACTCGGAATCTAGTCCCCGCAGAACCCGTCTTTCGACGTTGGGCTTCTGGGGGGAGTAATAATAGAACTGTATCTCACAGTCTCTTAGTACTTGCTTTGCAGCCTCAAAATCCTCGGGACTGCTGGTGGATATGAAGACCTTGCGAGGCTTCCTCTTGGCCTCGAAGGGATGCTTCAGCGTGGCCGCCAGCTTTCGCATAACAGCCACGTGATTTTTAAAGCTATCCGCTACGATAGGCGGAAGCTTGGACCCCCTCTTGTTTAGGGGTTGGGGCGCCTGTACAGGTTGGCCCTGTGGCTTAGGGCCAGAGTTACTCCGCCGTCGCCCTTGGACGACGGTGAAACCCCCCTGGTCGGCGGTGTCATCCTCTGACTCTGAGTCGGGCAGAGGGGGAAAATCGGTTGTGGGGACTGATGCCTCTTGGACCGTAGTAAGGCCCTGAGGAGGTGCTGAAGCTTTCCTCTTTGAAGACCTTGTCTTCGTGGCTGTAGCTGCCACGGGATCGGGTGCAGAAGAGGTTGAGGGTTGTTGCCCATCGTCCGGCGTTAGTCGGGTCGCCGCAGTTGCCCTCCGGCAGTCCGCAGAGGACCGGACCCCCCTGAGGGAGGCGCCTGAACGAGTCATTGACTCAGGGTTTTGGACCATTGGCCCGAAACCCCTTGGCTACGGTCTTGCGGACCCTGCTGTCACGTAGTCTGTCAAGTCTTTTAGTCGGAAAGATAGAAAACAGTAGGAGAGGAGTAAGAAAAATCTGCTCTATTGCTGGTTGCTGGCTGCTGGAAATCGTATCTTGGCTGTCTTGGCTGAGAAGAGGGCCATGCGGCGCTGCCGCGCCAGCAGAAGAAGGCTGTTGCTGCTTCACACTCTACGCTGCGCAGAGAGGAGAAGGCGAGCCGGGCTGCTGCTTCCTTTATGGGCACAGTTCTGAGCACGCGTTTTACATCCACGTGCTCGTGCCCTGAAGAACTGTCGCAAACCCTAGAATGCTGCTCCTGTCGACGAAAGAAGTGTCTCGAAGAAACTCGGTGCACGCGTAGCGGGGTAGCAAAGCTGTCCAAATACACCCGTCGATAAATCTGGCTCACAGATAGAACGTCCACCAAAAGAGTCGCGAATGCGAATCGAATCCATCGATATAACTAAAGTGAAGTAGCCTATATAATATGTTTATAATAGAAACTTAGACATTAAATTAACACTACTAATAAAACTCGCACAAGTAACTATTTTGTTAATGATCAGAACTATAATGAAGCATTAATATTATAGACATATTGTGTTTAATAATAAATGGATATAATGTAACACTTATTCCTGTCCGATGTATTTTAAATGTGGATTCTTAACACATTAAAGCTAATTTTTAAAGTGGTTGTGACTAATACCTAAGAAATTGAAAAGAAATAGAGATATATTGACATTTAGCTATAAAGTAAACCTTCTGGTTACTCATTGTGGAGATAAGTAATCTTCCTAACATTATTTGTTATTCTTTGAAGCTCTGGTTTGATGCGCTTTTATATAGTAATGCAATTGTTTCCTTTTTTTTTTTTTTTTAACTTGTTATGAAGAGAGAAAGGAGTTCTTATGATCATCACAGAGTAAGCAGTTCCTAAACAGTTTAAGCAATTTTAAGAAATAATTTGTACAACATTAAGCACAAAAGATCAGTTGAGGTTTTATGTACACTCATGCAAGGAGGACACCGGCAAAGAAATACAAATTGTTTATGAATCTGTTGTAGTGACGTAGAGCATACGTACTCCAATATCATCTCATTTTCTATTTTTGTTCTTTATATCTACATTCCCTTAGGTACTCTTGACTTTGAGTTACTAGTATGTCAGTGATTCATGAATTTCCTGTAAACGTTTCAATTTCAAATCTACCACATATTAACCAAAATATTTGATAAGTGCTTAAAGTT
The DNA here is from genome assembly GCA_030765055.1 of Mantis religiosa. Lineage (NCBI taxonomy): Eukaryota > Metazoa > Arthropoda > Insecta > Mantodea > Mantidae > Mantis > Mantis religiosa. Next base: position 155,033,071 of record CM060954.1, read on the forward strand.
TACTGAATGCTCCTTAAAAGGAAATAAATATATTTGTTGGCATTATCTCTGACCTTACAGGTATTTATAGAGATACAGATTTTATGAAAGGAATAAAAACAGAATAATTAATAGCAGAGAAACTTACTTTGAGTAAACGTTTATCTCGATTTACACGAAATAGATGAGTAAGCTTGTAATAATACGTTTAAGAATGTGTTGCAAATATAATGCCATGAACGTACACATGGAGACAGATACATAATCACATGGAACTTTGTGTAAAGACGCTTTTAGCGGTTAACTGGACACCCAAAACTATACGTTCGATTAAATATTAACATAAAAATGTTGATAGAATATTTCTGTATATTTTCTTCACACCAAGGCACAATTTGCGCGGAAATGTTATCAGTGATTAGACCTGTATCATTAAATTGCTTTAAATAATCATATATTTAACATATGTTTGAGTTAATTAGGAAACAATGTGTGTTAAATTTCTTGTAAAAGTTGCATATAGCAGGAGTTTCGTACCCGTTTCATCATAAGCATGTGCTGTAGGTATGGTGTTTAAAATAGAGATAGGGTTGTGTTATGAAAATCTGTACTTTATTTGTTCAAAGTAAAGTGTAAATTTACAAACCTTGATCCGAATTGATCAAATGTTCAAAATATGAACGTAAGACTTTGACAACTATAGTATATTATCCTACAGAATTCGTCGCTACTATGGTTTAAGCGTAGGCATTTCTTCTCTATTTGTATAAGTAGCTCGCTCGCTCGCAGATACTGGTAGGATTGTGTTAGCCTGAAGATTGTTGCTGTGTGCCCACCCAGGATAGGTTTAACCACAGATAGGATTTTCTTTTCGGGATGGGTAAGGATGACTGTTTTCTTTGAGGATGGTGGATTGCATATGAGGTAGTCTACTGACTTCTCTACAAAAATATGCGGACCAACTAACAACCTGGTTCAACACCTGGCGGCTTAGCGTAAATCCCACAAAATCGCAAGCCATCACCTTCACCAGGAGAAGGGAAGACAACGTCCCGGATCTACGCATTGCTGGCAGTTCTGTCCACTGGGCAACAAAAGTGAAATATCTCGGCGTCATTCTTGACAACAGGCTTACATGGCAATCGCACATAGAATATGTGCACAACAAGATCTCCCGTAGGATGGCCCTACTCTATCCCCTCTATCATCGCAATTCCTGCATGTCCCTTCACAACAAACTCTTGCTCTATAAGCAAGTCCTTCGTCCCGCCATAACCTACGCTTGCCAAGTATGGGGCATTGCTGCAAAACGACACTTCAAAAGACTACAAGTCCTCCAAAACCGTTTTCTCAGGACATCGGTTAACGCTGGCTGGTATATTCCAAACGTGAATATTCACCGTGACACATCCATGCCCACCCTACGTGACTATATTCTCTCTCTATCACAAAAATTCTTCGACTCTCTCCCGCAAAGCTTCAATACTCTCATACGAGGTCTCGGAGAGTATGACATAGACCCTGGCGAAAGCTACAAACGACCCAGACTTCTCCTCACCAACTGAAATCACCCAATCTTCAAAATTTATTAAACCATCCCCTTTCTAAATATCACACACTATCTTCCACTAAATAAAAAATTCACAAACACTATCCCACAATTTTACCACCACCTGCTATTAACCACCACCTTTCTACCAGCAAAGGACCTAGTCCTGGCATGGAAACAGTCAGGAAAGCGCCGCCGCCGTCTAGAAGGATGGAGTCAACATCGCCTCTTCAGAGAGACCAGCCTAGGACTACGCAGCGGCAGAGCAAGCGGATTGCCAACATCGGGAGGGACCTTAGGGAAGCTCCCGGCAACACGCTACTCTACCGACCTCGCAGAAAACGCTGCCTTCTTCTGAGGGACAACACTCAGCTGCCTTCTTCTCCAACTTCTAGAAGGGAAAACTACAAAGGTAGCGGGGCGACTCACGACCTGAGCCATCCAGTCCTTGTGACTGGGTAAGGCGCATTCTGTTTAACAGGTGTCCGGTCCTCTGAGTTGCACGCTGTTCAGCACCCGCTGCCTAGAGGTAAGAACACCCGTAGGGCGGTTGATTGCACTGCACCTTCGGGTGCAGGGCTGTTAGTTTACCTGCTAGTACCTCTTTCACCAGCTTTTCTTTCTTCTATCACTTCCAACTTTTCCATAATGGCAGACGCCAGTGTTACTCCATCCACCTCGACCCGTACAGGGTCTGATGAACCGGCTGCTACGGCCAAACCAAGCACCTCCACTGGAGGATTAAGGAAGAGGAAACCTTGCCGACAACGCTACGGCGGTAAGGGCAAGGTAGTCCTTCTAGAACAAAATTCTGACCAGGGCGCCTCGCGGGAAGCTGTTTCTCGTGCAGGCAAAATTTCGGAGTCTGACTCCGACGACGAGCGCAATAGTGTGCGCAGCTTTCATTCCAGGAGCGGGAGAACATCCGTGCTCTCCTGCAACTCAGCTTACTCTTCGGCATCTGAGGGAGGCCGGGAGCCCAGCTCTTCGGACCTCTCGTCGGATGGCGAGGGTGAGGAGTTCCGTGAAGTAAGGTCACGGAGAACCAAGAGAGCAGCAAGACTGGCTGCAGAGGGCGTGCCCTCTGGCCAGTCTTCTCGACCCACCTCCGGTCAGAACCAGGCTGGAAGTCAAAGGCGGCACATACCGCCTATCATCGTGGACAACTTCTTGGGGTCGGTAGGCTTCCTTAAGGAGGTTATGCCGACCCTCGAGAACGAGTGTTCGGTGAGAAGGAATAAGAGCCGTTTTGTCTTCCACGCTAAGAACGAGGGGGACTACACCAAGATTCTGCTACAACTCAAGCAGAGGAAAATTCCTCATTTCACCTTTGGCCTGAATAAGGCCCGTGATGTACGACGAGTCATCCGAGGGTTACCCGCGGACACTTCCGTGGATGACATAAGGGCAGACCTCACCCGCCAGGGTATCACCCCTAGAATAGTGAAGCAGCTCACTCGACCTGCTCCAGATCGCCAGGGAACTAAAGCTCCCCTTCCCCTGTTCCTAGTTGTGGTGGAGCGGGTAAACGACCCCGAGGTCAAGTTGGATGATGTTCGCACCATCTGCTACCTCCGGGTCACTCTGGAACCAGCCAAAGGCTCTGGCGGGCCCCCACAGTGCTACAGATGTCTGGGATTTAACCATTCCAGCCTCTTCTGCCACCGTAATCCTCGCTGCTTGAGGTGCGGTGGCACCCACCCCAGAGAGGACTGCCCCCGTGCCATCACGGAGGACCCAACCTGCGCCAACTGCAAAGGAGGGCACATAGCGTGCTATGGAGGTTGCCCTACCAGGAAGGCGGTTATTGCCTCTAGGAGACCAGCTCCAGGGCCAATAACCCAGAACACCCGTTCTGAGCCAGTAGCGGAGAGGGCAACCTCTTCCATAGCACCACGGCAACAATTGCCTGGCTCCAATAGTGTCCCATCCTTTGCTGAGGTGGTGCGCAAACCAGCCGGTGACTCGGCGACATTGCGGGGCAAGACACAAACCCCCAAGAATGCACACACACGCACAGAAAAAGCTAAAAAACAACACAAAGCTCCAGCCCCACCTAGAGCCACTCCCAGAAGGGAGGAGGGTCGTGAGGCGGCCAGAAGAGCGGACTCGGATTCTGAGGCTGGGAGCGGGTCTGGTGAACCCAAGCCCGCTCGACAGATTAGGGACGAGAAAGCCAAAGGTAAGCCAGCCCCAAGACACTCCTCACCTTCGAAGTCCCAAACTTCAAACACTACGCCCTCCACCTCACCACGGTCGGAGTTGCTGACGTGGCTGTATCAGCTGTTACAGTCCCACGGTGAGCGACTCTGTGAACTGCTGGTGCGGTATACCTCCACGACAGACCCCGCAACCCGCATGGTGACAGCCATGGAGGGGCTCGCCCTTCTAACCTCCTTTACCAACCCGGCCCAGAATGGCAGCACGAACTAGGTCAAGTACCTCGTTCAGGTTCGCGTTCTGGAACGCGGCTGGAGTGGCGGTTCAACGGGACGAGCTCCTACATTTTGCAAGATCCAATGTTTTGGACCTCATCTTGGTGTCGGAAACCCATCTCCGCCCCCAGATCCCCTTCCATCTCTCGGGGTACCACTGTCTCCGAACGGATCGCGCTGGCCGCCGAGGAGGGGGCACAGCGATCCTGGTGAGGAGAAGTGTGGTCCATCGAGCTGACCAGCTTCCACAACTCCAAACACTTGAAGCCACGGCAGCCTGCGTGAACCTTGGCGGTTCTGAAGTCCTGGTAGTATCAGCCTACCATCCTCCCCGCTCACAGTTCATAGCCAATGATTACCAATCCATTCTTTCTTTACATCCCAATGTCATTATGGCCGGGGACTTTAATGCCAAACATCAGCGTTGGCATCATGGTCCCCGAGCGGATAGGAGAGGCAGTGACATTATCCGCATGGTAGATGCGGACCCTCACCTTCGAGTTGAGGGCCCATGGCAACCCACTCATTACCCGCGTGGTCGGGGTCGCCCATCTCATATCGACTTCGCTATCATCAAACGCTTTCCATTTCATCTCTCACTCACTTCGCTTAACGCATTACATTCAGATCACAACCCAGTACTTGCTGAGGTTAATACACGGATTGCCAATCACGACGTCACGGTTCAATACCGGGATGTGGACTGGGATTGCGTCAAAGTCTGCCTGAATGACTCCATTCCTCCCAACCCCAACATAACCGACATTCCCTCCCTTGAGGATGCGGTCTCGTCCTTCACCTCAGTCGTGAAGCGAACGGTCCGCAACCTTACAGTTATCACCCCAGCTCCACTTCATCCGGATGTTCTTCCCCTTGACATCCTACTACTCATTCGCCGTTCATGGGCAGCAAGGCGGCTCTACCAGAGACACCGCACGCCTCATAATCGAAGGCTTCATCGGCGACTGTGCCGAGAGGTTCGTGCCCGCCTCCGTGAGCACAGAGTGCGCGCGTGGGAGGACACGATGTCTCGTATGAACCTCGAGGATGGAGACGTGTGGAGGGTCATTAAAAGACTTCGGAACCGCCAAGGGACACCAAACTCCCCACTCCAGGGTACCCAAGGCCTGACCTACGAACCACAGGCCAAGGCTACGGTGTTCGCCGACTACCTTGAGAGGACCATGAGGCCTAGAGAAGACCCCCAGGACCCAGCCTTCTCTGACCGCGTTAGGCAGGAGGTACGTCGATACTTTCGGCGACCCCCGGCTGAGGCGGACAGACTCCCAGTCATAAGACCCAGTGAGCTTCAGGGCGTACTCCGGCGCCTCAAACCAAAAAAGGCAGCGGGACCTGATGGCATAACGCCACTCATGCTCCGCCACCTTCCCTTCAGGGCCGTGTTATTTCTAACCAAAGTCTTCAATATGTGTCTCTCTGTGAGTCACTTTCCACGTAGTTGGAGAGAGGCTCGGGTGATATGCATCTTGAAGCCAGGGAAAGACCCGGTTAATCCTGCCAACTACCGCTCCATCAGCCTCCTTTCTGTTCTCTCGAAAGTTTTCGAGAGACTTTTCTTAGCCCGCATGTCCCCCCTTCTGGGTGACATACAAGCTATCCCTCCTCACCAGTTTGGCTTTCGTCCTGGGCATTCCACGTCTCAGCAGTTGCTGCGCGTGGTGGAGGCTGCAGCCCTGGGTTTCCAGGACAAGGCATTCACCTCGGCGGTTTCTCTGGACGTGGAAAAGGCTTTCTCTACGACCTGGCACGCGGGTCTTCTGTACAAACTCATCCAACTGGAGCTACCCACTCAAGTCATACACCTTCTTCACTCTTTCCTAAAACATAGATTCTTCACTGTCACAGTGGCGGGAAAAACATCTACACGAAGGTCTATCCGCGGCGGAGTCCCCGAAGGTTCTGTGTTATCCCCGACGCTGTATAGCGTCTATGTGGCTGACCTTCCCACTGAACAGCACGTCAACATAGCACAGTATGCTGACGACGTGCTGCTATTCTCAACAAACAGACACCCACGCAGAACATTCAACCCCATCCAAAGATATCTAATCCTCCTCCAGGAATGGTGCACGCTTTGGCGATTGTCCATTAATACGGAGAAAAGCCAAGCGATATTGTTCACCAAGCGCCGCTTTCCCGCCAACTTCCCCCAATTTACCTACTTCGGGCAAAGGATCAGATGGGAGAATTCAATCAAGTACTTGGGAGTGAAGCTGGACAATGGCCTAACTTTTCGGGAGCACATCCAGGAGCAAGCTCATCGGTCGTGTGGTGCCGTGGCATCACTATACCCTGTGCTTCGGTCTGCGATGTCTGTTCCCCTAAAGTTGCGCCTCTTTATGGCTCTGGTCCTCCCTATCATGCTCTATGCGTGCGAAGTCTGGGGTATGGCCGCAGGCTCACATCTAGTTCTGCTCCAACGTGCACAGAATAAATGTCTTCGGATTATTTATTCTGTCTGTACAAGGTTCCCCGTGAGATTACTTCATGAGGCTTCATCCCTCCGATATGTGGAGGATGAAATTAGACGCCGGGCGACAAAATTTTTCGAGGGTTTGCCCCAACATCAGAGCGCCCTAGTCAGATCCCTTGGGGATTATGTTCCTCGTGAGCGTCGCTATAAGCGATACCGGTTACCCCGCATGTCTTGCGGTCACTACCGGTAACCACATGATCTCCATTCCAGCCTAAATTAAATTTCAGCTACTCCAAAATTGTCATTATGGAATATTCAAAATTATTCAAACCTTCTTCCTAGTTTATTAACTAACCCACCAGCGGTGCTCGCTGTCCGTAGCACCCGGTTCATCATTCCCTGAGGAGCAAAAAGCTACCTCCCTACACAAATCCCACTTAAATTACACCCCTCATTCTGCAACATCCACATCCCGCCACTACGTGGTTAAGCTCTTCCCAGAGCAGGTACACGATTTGACCACCCTTCGGGCTGTTCCAAACAGCCTGCCAGATTTGTGTCTGTCTGTCTAGAAGGATACATCCCTCCCGGCAAACCCATAGTTGCTGGAGAACTGGACCAACTGTTCACTTCCACTGCTGCCACCCTGGCTATGGGTGACTATAACGCCAAAAGTCCAGCCTGGAATTCCAACATCAGAAACGCGCGTGGAGTAACCTTGGAGCACTACGTCAACAACAGATGCCTCGTGGTCCTCTCACCCTCATCTCCCACAATTCACCATGGTGATCGCAGCCCGCCGGACTGGCTAGACATAGCCCTAGCCAAAAATGTCCGATACCATCCACGGCTTTTCACTCTTCCCGAACTATCTTCTGACCACTATCCTGTCCTCTTATTATTTCAATCTCGTCCAAATTTCAAGGCAAAACGCCTATTGCCAAACCCCCGGCGCACCAACTGGGAGGAGTTCAGTGAGATAATGGCAGCAAATCCACCGACCTTCAACAGATGTGAGACCACCAATGACGCTGACGCTGTGCTCATGAAAATTTCATCCAGCATCACGGAGGCAATTACCAGGGCTACACCACCTGCCCGCAACACCCATGGCACAGTCCGGAAGCTCCCACGCCACCTGCGCGATCTCATCGCAGCAAAAAATAAGGCTCGGCGCAAAGCACAGCACTCAGGTTGTCCCCTGAATCGCAGGGAGTATAACAGATTGAGGCGTAATCTCAAACTTGAGCTACAAGAGCATGCCAATGCAGATTGGGAACGCTGGCTCTCTACCCTGGACACAGAAGACCAGTCTCTCTGGAGAATGTCCAAAGCTCTGTTACGCCTCCCGGCTCAGGACAAACCTCTTCGCCATGGTCACACCATAGCACAGTCTGCCAGAGAAAAAGTGGGACTGATGGCCACTTATCTGGAATCCACTTTCCACCCAGCCAACACCTGCAATCAGGACCACATCCGGCAAACTAACGAGGCAGTTAGGGCCTACCTCTCCCGACCACAAAATCACGAACAACCCCCACCTACAAACCTGATTGAACTGCAGCAATGCCTATCCTCTGTCCAACCTTTCAAAGCAGCAAGCTACGACAACATTCCATACAAGGCGCTCCAAAAACTACCAAACTGCTGGAAGAAAGCCTTAGTCAATCTCTTCAATGATCTGCTACGACTGGCATACTTCCCGACCATCTGGAAACATGCCAAGGTGATCACCCTCCCGAAACCAGGAAAGGATTCCTCTACTCCGGAGGGTTATCGACCTATAAGCTTGCTCCCCAGCTTGAGCAAGATCTTCGAGAAAGTCATCGAATCTCGACTTAACGAATCATTGGAGACGCTAGAGATTCTAAGACCAGAGCAGTTTGGTTTTAGGAGGCAACACTCCACAGTCCACCAACTTCTCCGCCTAGTGGATCACATCATCACTGGCTTCAATAACCGCCACTTCGTCGTAGCCCTGCTTCTTGACTTAACTCACGCCTTCGACTCTGTCTGGCATGCAGGCCTGCTCTATCGCCTCATACAATATAACATTCCTTCCTACCTTATTCATCTTATCAACACCTATCTCCATAACAGAACCTTCAGTGTCACTATTGAGGAAGTCACTTCCGACACCTTTCCAATTCACGCCGGCGTACCTCAAGGCAGTGTCCTTGGACCCATTCTCCTTCTCATCTACATAAACACCTTGCCATCCTACCTCTGCTGCACGCTTTACCAGTTTGCAGACGACACTGCGATCGCCACCAGCTCTGTACGCCATGAACTTGCAGTGCGTAGACTACAAAAATATGCGGACCAACTAACAACCTGGTTCAACACCTGGCGGCTTAGCGTAAATCCCACAAAATCGCAAGCCATCACCTTCACCAGGAGAAGGGAAGACAACGTCCCGGATCTACGCATTGCTGGCAGTTCTGTCCACTGGGCAACACAAGTGAAATATCTCGGCGTCATTCTTGACAACAGGCTTACATGGCAATCGCACATAGAATATGTGCACAACAAGATCTCCCGTAGGATGGCCCTACTCTATCCCCTCTATCATCGCAATTCCTGCATGTCCCTTCACAACAAACTCTTGCTCTATAAGCAAGTCCTTCGTCCCGCCATAACCTACGCTTGCCAAGTATGGGGCATTGCTGCAAAACGACATTTCAAAAGACTACAAGTCCTCCAAAACCGTTTTCTCAGGACATCGGTTAACGCTGGCTGGTATATTCCAAACGTGAATATTCACCGTGACACATCCATGCCCACCCTACGTGACTATATTCTCTCTCTATCACAAAAATTCTTCGACTCTCTCCCGCAAAGCTTCAATACTCTCATACGAGGTCTCGGAGAGTATGACATAGACCCTGGCGAAAGCTACAAACGACCCAGACTTCTCCTCACCAACTGAAATCACCCAATCTTCAAAATTTATTAAACCATCCCCTTTCTAAATATCACACATTATCTTCCAATAAATAAAAAAAAAAAAAATTCACAAACACTATCCCACAATTTTACCACCACCTGCTATTAACCACCACCTTTCTACCAGCAAAGGACCTAGTCCTGGCATGGAAACAGTCAGGAAAGCGCCGCCTGCAAGGCGGCCAACTTTCCAGCGACGCGTACCCGTGGAAATCTAGAAGGATAGATTACCGGCTCTACACACAGCACAGTGGTGTCGTTGAAGGTGAACCTCCTCCGCGGAGGAGGGGCCTTCGACGTTTTGCCATTTCGGGACATCGTCCCTTACTGGCATGATGGTGGTTATTTAATGATATGACGGTGGGTGGATGGTGGCGGATATTATTTAAGGGTTGATTGGTTTATTTGTTGGAGGTGAAATGTAATGAACATCTGGAGGGGATTGTATGGGTCTATGGAGGTGCAAGCACTAGTCTGGGTCGCTTGTAGGTTTCACCGGGGTCTAGGTCATATTCACCCAGACCACGGATTAGGCTGTTGAAGCTTGAAGGGAGCTTGTTATAAAAATTTTGTGATAGGTTAAGGATGTATTCTGAGATTTTTGGGAAGGAGAGATCTGCATGGATATTGTCGTTTGGAATGTACCAGTCGGAAGCGGTTGCTATCCGAAGGTAGCGGTTCTGTAGGACATGTAGCTTGTAGAGATGAGATTTTGCTGCAACTCCCCAGACTGTGCAAGCATATGTTAGTGCAGGGCGGAGTATTTGTTTGTAAATGAGCAATTTGTTCTGCAGGCTCATTGCAGATTTCCTATTTACCATGGGATATAGCATGGCCATCCTTCTGGACACTTTGTTTGCCACAGTGGTGATGTGCTGTTTCCACGTCAGACGCCAATCCAGGGTTACTCCAAGGTATGTAGCCTCCGAGGACCATTGTACTTCCTCTCCAGCCAGGCGGAGATTGGGTACGTCTTGTAGAGTACGGCGGGTGAATGTGACTGCTTGAGATTTTGTTACATTAATCTTCAAGCGCCAAGTGATGAACCAGGCAGATAGCATATCAGCGTAACGCTGCGCCTTGGTTACGGCATTAACGTGTCGTTTAGATGAAACCGTTAATGCGGTGTCATCAGCGAATAGATAGAGGTTACAGCCTATTAGGGTAGGGAGGGTGTTTATATAGGTGAGGAACAGGAGGGGACCAAGGACACTGCCTTGTGGTACCCCTGCTTGAATACAATAGGGTTGAGAATGGATGTCATCCCTAGCGACGACAAAGGAACGGTTTTTAAGGTAGGTGTTGATGAGTTTTATAAGGTATGCTGGGATATTGTAGTGGATGAGCCGATGGATGAGGCCGTCATGCCACACCGAGTCGAATGCTCGAGAGATGTCTAGGAATAGTGCTGTAACGTAATGCCGATTATTAAACCCGCGTATTACATCGTCCACGAGGCGGAGTAACTGGTGAGAGGTGGAATGCTGACGTCGGAAACCAAACTGCTCGGGTCGTGGCACATTGTGTTGGTCCAGCAGATGTTGAAGGCGGGCCTGCAACACCTTCTCGAAGATTTTACTGATGGCCGGCAGCAGACTGATGGGTCGGTGACTACTAATGTTTTTGGGGTCCTTTCCTGGCTTAGGAATGGTGATAATCCTAGCGTGTTTCCACGCAGCAGGGAAATGAGCTAGTTGTAGCAGGCTGTTGAACAGGTGGACCAACAGTATTATCCATGCTGCTGGTAGTGCTTTAAAAGCAGCATACGGCAAGTTGTCATACCCTGCTGCTTTATAGGGGCGCACTTTTGTCACAATACTCCTCACTTCTGCGACTGTTGTTAAATGCACATCGTCCGCATTAAAGGGAGTGGAAAGAAAAGCTTCAACACGTTCCACTATTTCATCAGAGAGCTCCTGATCATGAGATTCTGCTGGATGAAAAGTGGAGGCTAGATGTTCAGCCATTAAATCCACTTTTTCTCTCGTTGACTCTGCTGTCCTTCTGCCATTGGTTAGAGGTGGATCAGAAGAAGGTATTCGCAGCAGCGCCTTGGACATGCGCCAGAGTGATTGGTCCTGCGGATCAAGAGCGCATAGACGACGTTCCCACTCGTCATTCCGGAAGTCAGCGAGCTCTAGTTTGACTAGGTGTTGTAGTCTGTTCCACTCCCTTTTGTGTACGGGATTACGCGTGTTTTGAAACCGACGCCTAGCTTTGTTTTTATCAGCTATTAACTTCCGTAGTTGTGAGGGAAGTGGCTTCTGGGCACTATAGAACTTGCGCCGTGGTGGAGTGGCTTCAGCCATTGTAGAGGTGATGGTTTTTGCTAGGTTATCGGCTTCAGCTACGCAGGTGCATGGTGTAACCTCAGCTGATTTTGTTGTCATTATCTTTGCATACATGCTCCAATTAGTCAGACGAGGATTCGGACTATTTGGTGGAGCCTTGGCTGTTGCCCTGGCTTGATATAGAAAAAGGATGGGGTAATGGCCTGAAGAAAGTTCCGGGATGGTAAGGATTTTTGGGTGACCTCGAATATGCTGGAGGATAGCAATATCCAACCAGTCAGGTGGTCGGCGATCCCCGTAAGTTATGGTTGGTGATGATGGAGCAAGTACTACGAGATTCCGCCGTTCCAGGTAGCGTTCCAGCACCATGCCTCTGTGATTTCTGATTGTGGAGTTCCACTGTGGACATTTGGCATTTAGGTCACCCATGGCAATTGTTTGGGCTCCTGTGGAAAACACTGCGTCCAAATCGCCCTGCGATATTGGTCTGCCAGGAGGAATGTAGAGGGAGAAGATGTTTAGAGGCCCTCTATTTGTGGTCAACTGTATACCAGTTGCTTCGAGAGCCACTGTAGTTGCCAGTTGTAGCCGATGATGTGAAATGTTGCGGCTTATGTAGATGGCCGTACCACCATAACCATCTGCTCGGTCGGTGCGATGGCTGAGCATGCCAGGGATGGAGGCCTTCTGGGCACTAGAAAGATGTGTTTCTTACACCAGAAGAACCTGCACTTTGTTGACCGCTATGAAGTTTGTGATTTCAGTTAACTTGTTCCGGATACCATTGGCATTCCAGGAACAAATTTTGAGTCCAAGGAGGTCTGAAATCCTATTAGTCCTGCCTGCCATATCGTCCCATAAAGATGAATACAGTGTGGACTAATATTGTTTCGGGTGGAATATTTTCTGGACGCTGTGCCAGAGCTTCGGCTAGGACGGTGGCAAAGTCCGGTTGGTGATGTACAGGGATCCTGCTCATCAGATTTAGGAACTGAGCATCAGGGATGGTGGGTTTTAGCAGGGGTTTGCTTGGAATGGTGGTGGTGGGCGGGGTATGTGCTGGCAGGCGCTGCTGGGCTGGTTGCCTCAATCCACTATTGGAGGGACGTGGACGCTGCACGTTCTCCTTCTGGGCAGCTGGTCGGGCACTTGCAGGGCGATCTGGGTTGCTCCCCGACATGGCGTGCTGTTTGGGGGGTGTTGTCTCATCAGCTACAACTCTGGTAGTGTGGTTTGTAGCGACTTTTTGTGTATTACCCTGGCAACTGGCCAATGGTTGCTGCGGGGTGTTATGCTGCTTAGTTTTCAGCGCCTCTGCATACGAAGAGTGTTGGATTCGGTTAACAGGCGGCAGGCCTGGGTATCTGGTGCCCTTGAAGGCTTCCTTTGGAAGGCCCATTGGGTTTGGCACCTTTGGTGCAGCGTCGAATCTACTCCTCTGCCCATTTTTATTGAGCAGCATCTCTACTCTGGCTTCCTGCCATACCGGGCATTTGGCGTACCTGCAGGAGTGTTCTCCGCCGCAGTTGTAGCATGTGGGTTTTTGGTTGGCTAAGCCCACTTTAGGACATTCTGCCCTTTTGTGTCCTGACTCACCACAGAAAGAGCAGACAGGTTCCAGCCGACATCCAGCAGCACTATGGGTAAACTGCTGGCAGTTGGTACATTGCAGGGGTTGCGCCGGAGGACGATAGGACTCCACGCGGATGATGGCGTTGAACATCCTCGTCTCCTTATATATGGCTTGAAAGTTGCCTTCTTTCCTCAGAGCAACTCGAAAGTGTGGAAGTAGTTGAGGATTTGGACTACGATTTGATCGCAGTTGTCCAACCCTCTCCACAGGATAGTTAAGGCCCCTGAGCATTGTGGTGACGTCTGCCTCTGTGATGTACATGGGCAGATCCTTCAGGGTGACATATAGCAACTTCTCCTCAGGCAAGAGAGTAGTAAGAAATTGTATACTACTCTCTGTGAGAAGTTTACGGAGCGCCCGGTGGTCATCGGGCGTCTCTGGTAAGAAGGCAACAGTGCCACTCATGTTGCGCACGGAGTACTTCAAGCTGGGATGTTTATCAGCAAGAAATGTTGTGAGATCCCGTGCTTTGTTGGGGTCTCTCAAGAAAATAGGTGTTGTCCTGTTAGATCGGTTAGGAGCAGTGGTTGTGGTAGATGTGGGCGGTGCCTGTGGTGCTGGTGTAGGAGTTGCGGTGGCACATGAGTCGTCATCCATTGGGATGTCTCCAACTTGATTGCTGCATCTGCGCCGCTTGGTGTTGACTCCAGTAGAGGTTGATGCTGTGGGCTCTTCGGGGGAGAGAACAGCATAGGTGTTTGAAGTGTCAATTTTTCTTGTAGTAGTGTTTGGCTCTGGTTTGGCAGAGCGCTTGGTGACAGTGTGCCATGTTGTAGTAGAGACTGCCTGATTATGTTTGCGTAACAGCTCAGTTATGGCACTGACACGGTTACGATGAGCCATGTATACTTGGAACTCAGCAATTGCGATGGTTTCGCTGGTTCCCAAGGCTGATTGCACTAGCTCATCAGCCTTGTTTAGGTACAAGTTCCTTGCATCTAGCTCCTTAAGGAGAATGGCATATACTTCACTCGCTATAGGTAGCGACGGATTTGTGATTAAGTCATTTCCTAAAAATGTACGAATATCACCGCCTTCTAGATAGTAAAGGATGGAGGCGTCAATTGTCTCGGTAGATGTGGCGTTTTCTGCATCCATTACTGTTATGTTTTAGCAGCCAATGGAAAGCAGTAATACAACCACCAATCAGGGCGCGTGTGGCAAATATACTGTCCAATCACGACACCCAATGTATACGCCAATCACAGGCAGTAATATAACCACCAATCAGGGCGCGTTTGGCAAATGGAATGTCCAATCACGACACCCAATGCAAACGCCAATCACAAAACTTCACAAACTAAAAGTTGTTGCACTGGTTTTTTGCGCGCAAGAAGGACCTTCACGCCCTACTGCACTTTAGTTTTTGTCTAATGCACTTTTGTACAATGTGTAAGAAAAGGTTTAACGTATATTTAACTTACACATCGCTAAGTACCACTTCTGAATTAACACGTGCAAAAGTAAATAGCACATCTTGTTACGCGACACTTATAAGTTGTAGCCTCCACTTACTGCCGGTTTTCACAACGATGCACTATTTGTTGTCAGTACTGCTGCATTATGGGCACATGTTGTTTCACTATTATGGTTCGGATTACCCGTTATTGATGCACTAATTACGCGCACTCTACGTACACTATATTACGCGACTTTTGCTCACTTTACATCGAGCGCATAACAAACACGTCTGTTCACCACGGATATCCACACTCGACGTACCGGCTCTTTGTACAAAGTGCTGTTATATCTATTTACTTTAGAAGACTGCCATTCTTACACGTAATAACTTGTTTCTAAGTTATTAGCTAAGAGTGCACTACAATTAATTATTGGTTTCACACTATTAATCACAATTAATTTCAAAGCATGTTTAACAAACATAGTTAAACTTTCTTACTAAACGTTGTAGATAGTCATACATATTCTTCCTCCCAATAAAATATGACAGATAGTGCCATCTCTAGGCAGCAGAATGAGGTCAATTTGTGTTCGCATTGCTTGTCCACCTAAACGCCTCTCCTAGCGGACAATCAATATAACTACAACGGCGTCTCTGTGTGGACGATCAATATAACTAAAACATGTCTTATGTTTTGTCAAGCCACTCTTTTAAAAATGGTTATTCCTCTCCAAGTTTAAGATGTATATGTAGAGAAATAGTTTAATTATACGTAAGGTTACTTATGCAAGAGGAAATACGGGGGAAAGAACTGAAAATGAAATGTTCTCATATCACGAGAAACAAACGTTTAGAGATTTGAAATAGGAACACGTATAAAGTATACTAATACTGAAACAGAAAGTAAAGAATATTTGATCTACAGTCACAACAGTAATGACCAACGGATAAACAAGCCTTAGTAATATTAATTAATGAACATCCTAGGTATGTGCTCAAATTTAATATCGGTTTGTTTATCTTTATATTGATAATATAATTATATATTATATAATTATATTATATATTATAATTATATATTCTTACACTATTACAGCTACTCACGGTAGACCTCCAATAATAATGACAATTTTAGACACAAATAACTAATTACTGTCCGTAACTGAAGTAGCCAAGATCACGCAATGATTTATTAAATGCTCTTTCTTCCACAGGAACATAGAATAATCCTTCCACAAATGACATTTTCAAGATGGCCAAACCACAGAATATCAAACCAAAGCAAATTTAAAAGTTGTAGTGGAACCTGAATCAATCAATCGCCTTCGTGATCAAGTACGACAGCGCCTCTATTTTCGGGTGGCAAACTAAACTCTCTTGTTGCCATATCCCCTATCTCGGTTTCAAACAGGAGAATTGAGCAATGAACCAATGAAACAAATTATGGGAAAACGTGGTTAAATATTTAGTTTAGTAGACTTCGTTTCTTGAATACAGTTTCTTTTTCCTTTGATTGTGTCTCAATATTTATACTTTATCTACTTTATATCAAAACGTAGAAAACAAATGAAATCCAAGCCATAACCAATAAGCAAAGTAAGAGTATACCTAAAAGCTATATAGATAATAATCCGCATAGTAAAATGTTACGAGTGGCGCCATCTCTAGACAGCAATACGTAGTTAGCGGAAAGATTCTATATTTGATGACATTGCTTGTCAGAGAAAACTCCTATTCAATATATAATAGACATAACTAAAGAATTGTCTCATAAACAATAGCATGTAGTCTTTATAACACAAAAATACTCGATTAAATTAACACTGTCTCCTCGAGTTTTTGTTCAAGGAAAGCTTATTCTCTTTTATGATCTAAGTTTTAGGTAAATATTTACAGAGGTAGATTCATTACACTTTAAAGCGCGTTTCTATGTGTTCCCTACTAATTTTCCTATTATTCCAATGAACGGCAGAGTGGATCTTCGAAGTTTAAAGCTGGAAAATTTAAACTATAAACAACAAATAACGCTGAAATAATTAAGGACGTAAAATAACTAGAGATAGCTCATGTGTTTTAGTGAGATATGCATTTGTTGTGCAGTAAGATCTCTCTATATCATATCATTTGTCAATTATACAACATTGTTTCACCGATTGTTGCCAGAAAATTCAAGATACACAGTTTGTGTCTCATGCTAGTAAATATGTTAAGCCATACATATTTTAATCAAATTATTAGATATAACTTTACAAAATATTAAAGGCTGACACAATTTGTATTTGTGGATAGTTACATTAACCGATAGGATTCCACTTATCGTATCTGTTCACAAGCTTTGAAATTCCTTCTGCATAAAAATCACCCGCTTGTGCCTCTGTGACCGCATCTTTGAGCTCTTCGTTGCCATCAAACCGCTGGGACCCGAGCCATGTCTTCATATGCATGAAGAGGTGATAATCGCTTGGCGCCAGATCTGGGCTGTAAGGTGGATGGTTGACAACGTCCCACTTGAAGGACTCAAGTAGGGCTGTTGTTCTGCGAGCAGAGTGAGGACGGGCGTTATCGTGCAAAAAACGATACTGGAAGTCACGATGAATAGCTGCTGCAGAATATCCTTTGGCTGTAAGAAACCTTATAACAGCACGCACTTCACATTTGGCGGGGTTTTCTATTGCAGCACACATTTCAAACGGCCACAAACACTAAACTCGCACAGATACGACGTTCACTCGACCACGGCTTGATGACGACTGACCTGCTGAGTGCGTGAATGCACAGATGGCGTCGCTAGTCCCCCCACTACCCGCACTGTGACCGATCGGAGGCTACTTTCTGAACGGCCCGCGTATATAGGAATGTGGAAGTGATTTTTGAAGGTCGTAAGTTGTCCGTAATTTGTAGAATTTAAAGGTTTTTTCAAATAGCTGCACATAGGGCGTTGAAACGTGTGAGTATACTATGTAATGTCAAGCTATAACAGAACGACCGGCTCTTAAACTTATGAGTAACCTTTAAACCTCTAATTTTCTAGCCAAATCCGCTTGAAATTTCCAGGAAATAATTAGAGATTTACTTTGTTCATTTGAAGGCGATAGGAAAATGTTCGTTTTTAGTAACTTACACAAGTTTCAGGTCACTTGTTAAGACATATGACCGGCCGACCGGCTTTTATAAGATTTAAGTTGAGGTGTTACACGTCTGCTGTAGTTACCTGTTGCCATTGTACCTACAAGGAAATATACATATTTGTTTAACGAAGGTACAATCGGCCGTGAGCTGCCGTGTAGTGAAGGTCGTGCCTACCACGCGATACGGCGACGCTGTTTTGCCTGTTGTGCGGTGTGAGGTTAAGCGGTCGAATTACGGCTTTTGTTCTCAACGACTCTCAGTTATTTTATTTCTTATTATTCTTTCCTTGGTGCCTCAGCGTGCCTGAAGCTTGAGGCCGGATTTTGTTTTTGTGTTCATACGGTAATAGTGCTACTGTTAGCATGGAAATCTACGGCAGAATAAATACACTGCGAGTGAAATTTGAGATCACTGCGATGAGGCCAACGGCATTAGAAGTTCATGAGTTTGTAGCAGATACCTAGAAGCTTACTGCTGACCAGGTGGATACGCTGCAGTTAATTGCGCAGGATCGAGCAATTTATATAAAGCTCATTTCGGTGGTGCTAATTGAAAGGCTGTTAGAGATGTTTGCTGGTACCGCGGTGTTTACGTATGCGAACGTGTAGCGTACAACAGTTACAGTCGAAAGGGCCACAGGCAATACCACCACGGTGCGTGTGTTTCATCTACCGCCGGAGATACCGAACGAGGTAATACGACAAAAATTGGAGTAGTATGGCAAAGTGTATGAAGTTCGGAGAGAGCAATGGGGCAATGCGTATAAAATACAAGTGAATACTGGTGTTCGTGCTGTGAAAATGGCAATGAGAACTACGATTCCTAACACCATTATGGTTGTGGGCTATCGTGTTACAGTGAGCTATGCTGGTCAGGTGAAAACCTGCTATGTATGTGGGGAACCCATTCACGTCAAAGAGAACTGTCCCAATAGAAAGACGGTCTTACCTATACCAACACTTTTGCGCCGGTAGCCCCCGGAAACACAACAAGAAATCGAAGTACAAGAGAGTGTAATCCAGTCGCATAAGCTGCCACAAGCAACA
This sequence comes from Mantis religiosa, assembly GCA_030765055.1. NCBI lineage: Eukaryota > Metazoa > Arthropoda > Insecta > Mantodea > Mantidae > Mantis > Mantis religiosa. Next base: position 155,051,918 of record CM060954.1, read on the forward strand.
CAGATGTCCCCTGTGTCCGCCGACATAGTAGACAGTCAACCACAAATGGATCCGAAACCAACGGGGTCCGAGGATTGCCCTGAGGAGGTGACGTCGCCCGTTTGTACGGAGGCGGGAGCTCTTGTGACGGACAAGCGTAAAATTGGTGCTGCGACCGCCCCCCAGCCTACCTATATATCTTCGGGGACCAGTTCACGAAAAAAAGCCAAGAAGTCGAAAACCGCCCAGTCTGCTGGATAATGGAGTTCTTCAGTCACGCAGGACGCACCGTCGATGACGAGCGCTGATGAGTCGACTCTAGAAGACGGTGATAAATCTGCAATGGAGGTGGTGTCAGGGAAGGTTCCGGGAGATGCATTGCAATCAGTGTCTGTGACAGTAGACGCAACTGGTAGTCCTGGACAACCTCGAGTAGTGCTCGCTTCCAGAGACCCTCGTCTCAAACCACGGGACGCGCTAGCTAAAGTTTCAGTTTCTCAATAGTTGTCCGAACCATTATCATACCCCTGCACTGGTTTCTCTCTGCCTTGTATTCTGGAGTCTCATGACTACGCTACCTCGTACTCAAATATTGGCTACTGTCACTGTTAACGGCATTAAAAGTCTACGAAATCAAAAGTTGTTACACCAGTTCCTCACGACGCATGACGTGGACGTGTGTTTCTTGCAGGAGGTTAATACGCATAATTTGTCAGCTCTGTATAATTATAATCATGTAGTTAACTTGGGTCCAGAAGCCAGAGGCACTGCCCTGCTCTATCGCCGTGGTATCCAGTGTTCTGACTTTCTATTACATCCATCGGGGAGCGTCGTATCGGTTGTGCTGGATAACATTGCTCTTAATAACGTTTATGCTCCCTCCGGTTCCAATGGACGACAGGAACGTGAGCAGTTCTTTGAACAGGCGTTGACAGCCCATCTACATTCCGGCAAAGAGTGTATTATTGCAGGGGATTTCAACTGTACGCTTCAGGCTAAGGATCAGAAAGGTGCTGCCAATCTCAGTCCAATGCTTCTGCAGTTAGTGACGCAATTACATCTACGTGATGCCTGGGAGCTGCAGCATGGTAATACGGTGTAATTTACCTTTTTCCGAGGCTCCTCAGCATCCCGACTGGATCGCTTTTATTTATATGACACCTTGGGTCCCCGTTACCAGCGCATTGATGTTCATCCCGTTGCCTTTAGTGACCACCACGCCGTTACGTGTGCCCTAAAACTCACAGCTCCTAGTCTATATACCGGAAGGAGTTACTGGAAAATCAATTCAACCCTATTTATGGATGAGGACTGTCGATTGCATTTTGCTACAAGATGGGCAGCTTTAAAACACTCTTATCACCGTGCCTACCGTAAATCAGAATGGTGGGCCGTTACGGCAAAACCGGCCATCAAAGCATTCTTCAAAACAATTAGTTTTGAGAAGGCCCGCGAAAGAACAGAGGTGATGCAATTTTACAATGAGGCGCTTTGGAATCTACATGAGCAGCAGAATCGAGGTGCCGAGGTTCCTCCGGCTATCAGGAGAATAAAGGAAATAATTAAAAGCAAACAAGATCAAATGCTGCAGGGTTGCGCCATTCGGTCCCCTTTGTCGCACGCTCTCTCCGATGAACAAGCCTCCTTTTATTCATTGGCCAAGGCACGCTCTCATGGACAGGCCAAGTACATTTCATCGCTCACTGACCCTGCTACTGGTGTGGTGTTACACGGGACACGCCAGCTATTGCCTTATCTTCAGGAGCAATACCAGCGCCTATTTGGCGAGACTCAAGTGGAACCCATGGTTAGCGCGGCGGCCCTGAGTAGCCCCATGGCTCACATTAGTCAGTGCACGGAGGAGAATCTACAAGGTCCCATTACGGAACGAGAAGTACATCAAGTGGTGCAACATTTGAAACGCAATACGGCGCCTGGCCCGGATGGTCTTTCTTATGAATTTTATCTTGCATTCTGGCCGATAATTAAGGATGAGTTTGTTGCAGTGTTACAGGAATTATGGGATGGAGGCTGTTTTCCAGAACATTTCGCAGATGGAATTATAATTTTACTCCCGCGGAAACACTGCCCTCAGGCAGCGATGGACTTTCGCCCAATAACACTGCTTAATTCAGATTAAAAAATCTTTGCGTAGCTTTTGGCCAGCAGACTAAAACCAGCATTTGAGGAGGTGTTCCATGTTAATCAGACAGCTCTTCAACGCAAGAACATTATTGGTGCCCTTACGGAATTAAGAGATGTGGTCGTCCATCTTGAGCAGCACCATAGCTCCTTGGCATTAGTTAATCTGGATTTTCATAGAGCTTTTGATGCAGTTCAGCACTGGTATATCTGGCGGTGTTTGCGCGCAGCTGGGGTACCTCAACAAATGGTAGCGGCGATTCAAGGGCTTTATCGCCAAGCGTCGTCATACTTTGTAACGGCTTTTTGTCGACACCTATTCCAATACGACAATCAGTCAGGCAGGGGTGTCCCTTATCTATGGGACTGTTTGCCTTGACACTCAATCCATTACTCCAGATGCTACCAGATAGACTGCAAGGCTTAAATATAGCTGGGGAACGCCTTAAAGTAATGGCTTACGCGGATGACGTGACGGTTTTGGCCAAAGATCACCAGGATATGGAGGAGATAGCCACGGCGATTGTGACTTACAGTCAACTTTCGGGAGCTCAGCTCAACGCTCAGAAATCATTCCACTAGGCACCTGGGAACATCCACCAACATTGCTGCATATGAAGGTGGTTCCACAGACCACTATACTAGGGGTTATATTTACCTCTAACATAACAGAAATGATTTCTCTTAATTGGAACCAGAGGCTCAACGCGCTACGTTTTAACTTACATGAAGATCGCTCTCGAAATCTAACGTTGTTGCAACGCGTCTGGTACATTCATGCTTATGCCTTGAGTAAACTGTGGCATGTAGCGCAGATTTTGCCGCTCCCTAAGCAGTTCGCCCAACGTTTTGAGACCCTGCTCGGATACTTCCTGTGGATGGGGAAAGCATATCGAGTTGCTCGCCCGCAATTGCGTCTTCCTCGAAAGAGAGGTGGTTGTGGTCTAGTGGATGTTGACAACAAGTGTATGGCGCTGTTGGGAAAGAGAGGATTGTCTTCGTTACTTAGCAGTGAGTCTCCGGTTGACAAGAAGTTTTGGTATGACCAGGTAAATACCGTGGAGAGACTGACACGGGAATTTAATCGTTTGGTTGCCAAACTTCGAGCTCTTGATAATTCTGTGGAGCGACTGGAGAATTTTCTGACTACCAAGAACCTCTATCGTCACTTGACGCCGTCGATATGGAGAGAAGCGGTTTATGAAGTGGTTAACGAAACGGTTCCAACTGCAGAAAAGAGTCACGGGAGAGTGAATTCGAAGATCTGTGGCGTATGTGTGGAAGATGATACACTTGAACGTCGCTTGTACAACTGTCAGCGGGCTGACTTGATTTGGACCTCCATCCAAGACACATTACATAAACTTCGTCCAGAAGAATACTTACGTTCGGTACCACAGCTGGTACAACTGGATTTTCGTTTCAATTACACGAAATTTTACAATTTTGCTGTGTGGTTAGTTGCTGGTACACTACATTGGCTCCTGAAAGTAAGGCGAGGAGACACTGTGTTAGGAAAGCACCTACATATATTTTTGAAGGAGCAGAGATGGACCTCAATACGGAAGAAAACCTTACGTCCTCTGGAGCCATACATATATCACTTGGAACAAATGCAAATCTAATAAACATCTAAGCAAATAGAACCCTTCATTTGTCTCACAGTACAAGCCATAAGAACAAGAAAAAAATTCTTACCCGGTACCCATTCCCGTCCTAAATAAATAAACAAAAAACATAAAACAAAAAATAAAAAAGTACTTAAAAATGCAAAAAATAATATAAAAATAATAAAAAATAATACAGAATAAAGAAAGGTTCTACTTGACACACAAAAACTGAAGAGTTTCTGAAAATAGGTAATGAATACAGAGTAAGTAGGACAGTTTATTTCTGCGAATGTTTTTAGGATACCAAATAAACTTATAGCTATAGACTTTAAGAATGCCGACAAAGGTTTGAAAATGCAATTTTATGAAAATTATGCGGAGGGGACCAAGTTTGATCGTTAAAAAGGTTTAGGAAATTCTTTACTATTCTTCCCTAAAACGCACGTTAGATAGGAAAACAAGCCTTTCCAACTGTTCATGAGTTATAAATGTCCTCAAGTATTAACAAAAGTAGTCCTCGTAATGCGAGAAAATTGAAATACCCATTATGCCACATTTGTACAAAGTGCTGCTATATAAATTTACTTTAGAAGACTGCCATTTTTACACGCAATAATTTGTTTCTTGGTAATTAGCTAAGAGCAAGATACAATTAATTATTGGTTTCAATCTATAAATCACAATTAATTTCAAAGCACGTTCAACAAACATAGTTAAACTTTCTTATTAAACTTTGTAGATAGTCATACATATTCTTCCTCCCAATAAAATTTGACACATAGTGCCATCTGTAGGCAGCAGAATGAGGTCAGTTTGTGTACGCATTGCTTGTCCACCTAAACGCCTCCCCTAGCGGACAATCAATATAACTACAACCACCTCTCTGTGTGGACGATCAATATAACTAAGACATATGTTTTATCAAGCCACTCTTTTAAGAATGGTTATTCCTCTCCAAGTTTAAGATGTATATGTAGAGAAATACTTTAATTACAGGTAACTTTACTTATACAAGAGGAAATACAGGGGAAAGAACTGATAATGAAATGTTCCCATATCACGAGACACAAAAGGTTGGAGCTTTGAACTTTGAAGACGTATAAAGGATAGTAATTTTGAAACTGAAAGTAAAGAATATTTGGTCTAAAACCACAACAGTAAAGACCAACGGATAAACGAGCGTTAGTAATATTAATTAGTGAACATCCTACGTATGTGCTCAAATTTAATATCGGGTTCTTCATCTTTATCTGAAAAATATAATTATATACAGAGTATAAATATGTACATTTAAAAAGATGAAGAAGAGCATCCATTTGTAAATTTTTTGTGTAATAAGAACTGCATTATGAAGCTGCAGCTTGACGTCATGTGTTAGAACATATTTCTACTACATTGTGTCATTGCAATTTTTTTGAACTATACAAGATCTGCGATTTGTTAGTGTGATGATTTTGTTAGCAGGAGATTTTCGTCAAACATTGCCAAGGTCAGTGCCAGTTGATCAACATAAGGAACTACATTTCAAAATGAAATTCCCGGTGAATTGTGGACATACAAATCGCTAAATGCCGCTACAAACCAAGATGTTGCGGTCAACTATCCACCCGAATTTTTCAAGTGACTGGATTTGCTTGGATTGTAGCCTAACAATCCCCAATTAAAGGGCTCGGTGGTCATAATGTTGGGAAGTAGCAGCCAAACACGACTTCGTGAAAAATATTACTGAACATCTTGATCGAAGCAAGTATTCTAATGGGAGAAGACGTTTTGATAACCATATAAATATAAACATAAATATTAAATATAAATATAAGCATAACCATATAAATATGTTTATAACGCTAAAATACTCCACAGAATTAACATTATTTTCTCGAGTTTCTGCTAAGGAAAAGTTTATTCTCTCGAAGTTGCAGAATAAATCAATTACAGCTGTGGATACAAGGGAGCAGATAAGGCGAATGAAGTGATAGTGAAATGTTTAAAAAGCGGGTTGCCCTTTAATATTCAGGTTATTTCAATGAACAGCAGAGTGCGGTTCAGAAATCTAAAGATGGAAAATATAAAACTAAAGACAACGAATAGCTCTGAAATGGTTAATGACATATTAGGCCAATTATACAACATTGTTTCAGAGACTGTTGCCAGAAAATTTCTCTCATGCTAGTAAATATATTAGACTTATGATATTTTGACGTAATTATTAGATATAATTTACAAAATAAAAGCTCTCACCATTTATATTAATGTATATTTTCATTCTTTTCCACTTATTAATAACGATAGTTTATTTCTTTTGAAATATCGGTTTATTACTCGTGCTGAACGTACACACGGAGACACGTACATAACCACATGGAACTTTGTCTAAAGACGCTTTTAGCGGTTAAGTGGACACCCAAAACTATATCTTCGATTAAATATTAACATAAAAATGATGTTAGAAAATTTCCATATATAATACAAGTTGAAATATACCGAACCATTATTCGATCGAACATGCATGAACTAGTTATCGACGGGCGCTTAGACCTCTCTCACTCATACTCTTAACTTACCCCTTGCAATCGCAAATCCTCGCTCTCGCTCTGGCACAAGTGTGTGCTGACACGTCATCGGAAGATATCAAGTATCGATTATTTTTATAAATTTTGAGTTGAGGTGTTGTTACACCTGTACTGATTTTCCTATTCCCATTTTATGTACAAGCAAATATACATATTAGTTTAATATAACTTCTACCTTACAGATAAACAGTATAGAGATTGTGAAATGAATACAAACATAATAAATAAGACAACAAAGGAATTCAGATCACCGCTGCAAATGTTTTTGTCGATATTAAACGAATAAGATTTCTATTCTATACTTGAAAAAGGGAAAAGGCCCTCTGAAATAGATTCGTGTGATGTGGGGCAGACCAAGTTTGGAGCTCCTCTATAACGTGACATAAGGTTAGGAATTACTTGTTTATTTTTCCCTAAAATGTCACATGTCAAATATAAAAACAAGCATTTTCACGGCTGCATTCATTATAATTGTTTCGAGAAGCTACCAAAGGTGTTTTGAATTATAGCTTTGGAATATAAACCAGTGATGTCATATTTCTGTATAGTGCTCGTAGATCAACTTACTTTAGAAGAATTCCATTCTAACAGAAAATAAGTTTTTTACCTTGTTGTTAGCTAAAATACACTGCAGTTTACTGATGTTTTATCATGTAAGGTATAATTAAGTCTACGCTATATTAATAACTGAATGACAATTTAATAAAATAATTTGTGAATAATTATAAATATTGTTGCTTGTGATGAAATATAGCAGGTAGTGCCATCTCTAGACAGCAGGATGAGGTTAGTTTGTGTTCGCATTGCTTGTCCACCAAAACGTCTCTCCTAGCGGACGATCAATATAACTAACACAACCTTTCTTACGTTCTCTCAAGCCAGTCTTTTAAGAATGCTTATGCCTCTCCAGGTTTGAGATGTATATTTAGAGAAACAGTTTGAGTACACGTAACGTTACAAATACAAGAGGAAATACAGAGGAATGAAGTGACAATGAAATGTTTCCATGGTATCAGGAAAACAGAATATTGTGGCTTAGGGAGGAAAATAATATTGAAACCTAAGGTAAAGAATATTTGGGCTACAATCACAACAATAATGATCAACGGATAAACAAGTATTAGTAATATTAATTAGTGAACAACCTACAAAAACAACAAATGTGTTTGCTCAAATTTAATATTGGTTTGCTCATCTTTACTGGAGAATATATATGAGTATAAATATATACATTAAAATAGCTGAAGAAGAGAATATATTCGTATATTATTTGTGTAATAAGAAGTGCATTATGAAGCTGTAACTGGAGGTCAATAGTTTAAAGCGTAGTTCTATGATATTGCGCCACTGCAACTTTACTGTATGCTCCTATAAGGAAATAAATATATTTGTTGTCGTGATCTCTGACATTACAGAGAGAGAGAGAGAGAGAGAGAGAGAGAGAGAGAGAGAGAGAGAGAGAGAGAGAGAGAGAGAGAGAGAGAGAGAGAGAGAGAGAGAGAGAGAGAGAGAGAGAGAGAGAGAGAGAGAGAGAGAGAGAGATTTTATGAAAGGAATAAAACAGAAGAATTAAAAGAACAAAGAACTTACTTTGAGTAAATGTATAATTCGATTTATAGGAAGTGAAGGAGTAAGCTTATAATAATACATTGTCAAAGAATGTGTGACAAAAATAATGTGAATAAGGTTCGGAATATTTTAAAATAAAATCATTAGAGTGAAACACTTATGAGTACAGGCCAAATCTGAAAGCAGATTTCTTGATAAGCTTCTGTACTCTCCTCACACATGTCATACGACGTTAACATGGTATGACTCAATTGAACAACTACCAGATCAGAAAACGAGAATTTCCAACTGGATATTCCTATAAAAAGTTCCAACTACAGGATTGGAAAAGGAATTAATAATCAAGGAACGTATAAAACAAGTGTGATTAAATATTTTGTTTGATAGACTTCCTTTCTGGAATACAGTTACTTGTTGCTTTTATTTTGTCTCTGTATTTATATCCTCTCTACTTTATGTCTACAGAAAGAAAACAAATGAAATCTCATCCATAAACAATGAACAAAGTAGGAGTACACCTAAAAGATTAACAGATAATTATAAATGATAATCCGCGCAGTAAGATGCTGAGAGTGGTGCCATCTCTGGACTGCAAACGCACTCAGTGGAAAGATTGTATATTTAATGATATCGCGTGTCAACCAAAATTCCTCTCCTATGGACAATAGAAGTAACTAAAAGATTGTCTCCTATACAATATAAAATAGTGTTTATAGCATTAAAATACTCGATGAAATTAGCACTATCTTCATTACACTTTAAAGCGGGTTGCTATGTGTTACCTTTTAATTTTCATGTTATTCCAATGAACAGCGGTGTTCAGCTTAGACATTTAAACGCGGAAAGTTTAAACCAAATACAATGAATAACCCTGAATTGGCTAATGACATAAAATAAGTAGCGACAGGTTATGTAATTTAATGAGATAGGCATTTGTTGTGCAGTAAGACTTGTCTATATGATATGATAGGCCAAATTTATAACATTGTTTCACGTCAAGTTGACAGATAATTTAAATTATATAGTCTGTGTCTCATGGTAGTAAATATAAAAAATCTATTATAATTTGATCAAATTGTTAGATATAATTATCAAAATATTAAAACTTACACACAATTTGTGTTCGTAGATAGCTGCATTCCTGCATAATACTCCACTTACTCTCCTAGCGGACAATCAATATAACTAAAGCACTTCTCATGTTTTGTCAAGTCACTCTTTTAAGAATGCTTATTCCGCTCCAAGTTTAAGATGTATATTTAGAGAAATAGTTTCATTACACGTAACGTTACAGGTACAAGAGGGTATACAGGGGAAAGAACTGATAATGAAATGTTATTATATCACGAGAAACAAAAGATTGAAGCTTTGTAATTTGAAGATGTGTAAAGGATAGTAACGTTGAATAACAACAGGAATAGGGCAGTTACAGAAATACGGAACTATAAGACATTTAGCTAAGACGTGATTGTTGTTATACGTCGAGCGGAAATAGCTACCTCTACCGGAGATATTAAAACTAAACTCACGGATTGCTAGAATCGAGTTATAATGTGAGCGTATTGAAGTTTACACCAGAAAAGAAATACAAATTGTTTATCAATCTGTGGTAGTGACGTAGAGCCTACGTGGGCTTATATCACTACATAGGCCCAGCTTCTGATCCTACGGGTCCAGGACTAATTGGAGAAGATGCTTGCATTTAATGTATGCTCCTGTAAGAAAATGAATATATTTATTGTCGTGATCTGTGATGTTACAGGTAATTACAGCAATAGAGTATTTTGAAATGAATAAAAGCAGAATAATTAATAGGTCAAGGAAATTACTTTGAGTAAATGTTTAACTCGAGTAAGCTTGTAGTAATGCATTGTTGAAGAATGTGTCTCAAAAATAATGTGAATAAAGTTCACAATATTTTAAAATAAAATCACTAGATATACGGGTAGTGAGAGACGAATGAGGCTGGCCCCGTAGAGCATGTAGAGAACCTGCCTGTCGTGCTAGCGGTCCCGGGTTCCATTGCCGGCGGTGGGGATGGGGATTTTTCTCCGACCAAGATAATTCCTCATCTTCCCCAGAGTCTGGAAGTATGAATGAGAGTGCGAATGTATGCGTGATGTCATAATTAAAAGCCAACCGAACAAGAGTTAACACATTCGATATGTTCCAAAGGAGAACGGCCGCCGATATGACCATTACAGATAAAGGCGGGGTTCAAATGAAAAAAAAAGGACGAATGAGTATAAGTTAAATCTGAAAGTAGATCATTTGATAAGCCTCTGTACTCTCCACATGCCGTACGACGTTATCAAGGTATGAATCAGGTTTCTTTTTCTTTTATTTGTATTTTACGTCCTCCAACGTTAGGTCATATCGGACGAAGAATGAAATGTGGCTCAAATGAGTGCGGGGCTCATGGAACTTAGAGTTACCAGACATTCGTATATCAGTATAAGGGTAAACTCCGGATAAAACCTTATCTAGTTAACTCACCCTGACCGAGATGCGAACTCGTGACCTCTTGAACGTGAGGTAGGCATGCTGTCGTCTACGCTACCGAGGCGAGCATTATGACTCGGTTGACAGAGTAACAGATCAGAAAGCCAGAATTTTCAACTGCATATTGATATAAAAACGCTTCAGGAATCTCAGTGAATCAATGACGAGATCTCGAATACTGTCGTTACATATTTAGTTTCATAGACTTGCTTTCTAGAATAGAGTTACTTGTTCCTTTGATACTGTCTCAATGTTCCTACTGTACCTACTTTATATTTACATGGAGAAAACAAATGAAATATAAGCTATAATCAATGAGCAAAGTAAGGGAATAGCTAAAACTTTTATATATAATTATAAAAGATAATCCGGGCAATAAGATATTACGTGTGGCGCTATCTCTAGACAGCAAACGCACTCATTGGAAGGATTGTATATTTAATGATATCGCTTTTCAAACAGAATTCCTCACCAATAGACATAACTAAAAGATTGTGTGCTAAGTAATATAATACAACACTGAAATACTTGATGAGATTAACACTATCGTCTCGAGTTTCTGTTCAAGAAGAGCTTATACTCTTTTCTGCTCCAAGTTGCAGAAGTAGATCAATTACACTTGTAGTTGTTCATACAAGAGAGTTACAGGCGAATGAAGTGATAGTGAAATGTTTAAAATACATTACTCTGTAGTCCATATTGAACGAAACGGGTTTAAAATTTGGTGTCTTGAATGTGAAACAGTTTTTAAAAGTATTATATAGACGGTCTATCTGAAAAACAGGACTTTGACATTGGTTTGGACACTAAACACGTAGTTACTGACGGTCGCTAAAGTCACTCACTCACTCACTCATTCACTCACTCACTTTAACTAGTAACTTTATAATTTATGATCGTAACCTTAAAGTTAATATAAATTGTTTGAATGTATCCTGACACTTCGGCACTTTCTTTCTCTACGATATAAAGTTTAAATGTTTCACAGCTTTCAATTAGTGCGTGTTACCTCAAAGTTCCTACATTTATCTCACATTGATAAGTTTATTTTTTGTGTTTATGCTCAATTCAAGATTCATGTCCTCTATAAGACGTGGGGGGAACAATTTAGGTCAAAGAACTCAAAATGCTATAAGACAAGATAATTTTCGATGTAATCGAACTGTACAGAAACAGAAAGAGTGCAATGAAATTGTAAGGACTACGATATCACAAACACATGATTCAACTAATAATCTTGCAGGTTTGAAACAATCTGCTTTCAGTTAGGATGTTTCAGTTGACTACAGTACCTACCATTGCTTTCTTCTTGGATCTGTGAACTCAGTTTGTCGCCGATAGTGTAAGACATTGAAATACAAAAAAGAAAACTACTGGATTCGATTTACAAATGGCAAAGTGAAATTAGTGTCATTGGTTCCGTCATTGTACTCATTGGTTTCAGGAACAGGAACGGATTCCACACATTATCTTACAAATATACAAAAATATAACATATTGAAGAAGTGTGCATCGACAGTGGTTTTTCAGCAATGTAAGTAGATAATGTGCGATGGATGTATTAGATCGAACCATGCAAGATCTGCGGAACAATAAAAAACTATTTGGTAGTGCGATAATTTGTTAGCAGGAGATTTTCGTCAAACATTGCCGAGGTCAGCGCCAACTGATGAACTTAATGAAATAAATTTTAAAATTTAAAAATGAAAGTGTCGGTGATTTGAGGACGTACAAATCAGTTGATGCCACTACAAACCAAGATGATGCCTTCAACTCTTCACCCGAATATTTGAACTCACTAGATTTGCCAGGATTGTAGCTCTGTGATCATAATGTTGGGAAATATCAGCCAAACACGTCTTTGTAACGGCACACGGCTAATAGTGAAAAAAATTACTGAACATCTTGATCGAAGCAAGCATTCTAAAGGGAAACGTTTTGTTAACACGCATTTCAATGATTCCGACTGACAAAACATTTGAATTTAAACGACTGCAGTTTCCAGTGTGGCTTGCTTTCGCTTTGACCATAAATAAATCCCAGGAGTAGACATTGAGTGTTTAATCTTGAAAACCCATGTTCTCGCATAGCTAGTTGTGTAGGAAAATCATTAGATTCGTAATAAGATCGCTTCTACGAATGTATTAACAGAAAGTACATTCTGCAAATTACTCTTCTAAAACGCACGAGTGCAGAAAGCCACAGGCGTGTACTCCTCAAAAATTCTTATGGACTCTCATAATTATATACCTGGCACCACTTATGTGACTTGAACAAAAATATTTTCGATGAAGCAAGTCAATTAGAAACTAACATCATATTGTTCCAGAGGTCCAGAGGTAGTCCTAGTCGGGCGGAGCTATCCCCGTCCGTGTGTCTTATGCCGCAGTACCTAGCCGCTTTGCGGCTTAACCTGCGAAATGAGCTAGTAGATCCATGTTCTGCTGGGGTGTTTGAAAGTATTGGATATTTGGAATGGTTGCCCCTTTTGTCGTGGGCAGCTGCACTTAATCGTTCCCCCTTTTTGGGAGACACGATTTAATTTTTTGCTCCGTTTTGGCTACGGGTTCTGTAGCGCTTGGTCCATCGGAGTAAAAATTGGTCCCAGAGATATCTGGGGTTTTCCTTGGGTTACCCAAGGGGTCCCAAGACGTCTCTCGGCAGTCTGAAGGACGGCAAGCGTCTATGATCTCTCGGGTCATACCTTCCCAGGGAGTTCACTAAAGGGTTGGGGTGAATTTGGATTTTTTCGTACATTGATAGAGCCCTCTCGCGAATGACATCGACAATGTACGGGATCTGGGAGTGCTCATGTAGGATATGAGCTGGAAATCTCCAGCCTGTATCGTAAATGATGCGGAGTGCCTTGTTCTGCAGCGTCTGGAGTCTGACGAAAGTGGTATTAGCCACTGTTCCCCAGATCTCACAGCCGTACAGAATCATAGGCGGAATGATCGCCCGATACAGTTGGAGTTTGAGTCGGATCGGCATGTAACAAATAAAGTTGCCATTACTTACAATAATTTCTATATAATTATAAATATTGTTCCTCGAGATAAAATATTATAAGTAGTGCCATCTCTAGAGAGAAGGTTGCGGTCAGTTTGCGCAGGCATTTATTCTCAACTAAAACGTCTCTCCTAGTGGACGATTAATATAACTAAAACAACGTTTCTTATCATATGTTTTCTGAACCCACTTGCTAAGAATGCTTATTGTTCTCCAACTTCAGTTGCTATACTTACAGAAATAGTTTCACTGAACGTCACATTACAGATACAAGAGGAAATACAGGAGAAAGAAGTGACAATGAAATGTCATATCACGAGAAACAAAAGACTGGAGCTTTGAACTTTGAAGAGGTATAAAGAATAGTAATATTGCAAGCGAAAGTAAAGAATATTTGATCTACAATTACAACAGTAATAATCAAGGGATAAACCAGCGTTAGTAGTATTAATTAGTGAACACCCTAAGTATACAATACATTTAAGAATAAATATAATATATAATTATAAATTGAAATAAAATAAATAAAAATCGAACAATTAGAATAATAAAGTACTTCCTTGAAGTAAATATTTACGGTAAGGTTACACGTATGGTCAACCTGACCAGCTAGATTCAGATTAGAAAACAAAAATTTCGAACTATAATTTCATACAAAAACTTCCGACTGAATAGTATACAGTATTGGCAGTGAACCTATGAAACAAGGTGGCGAAAAGGGTGATCAAATATTTGATTTAATAGACTTCCTTTCTCACATATAAGTATTTGTTCCTTTGATACTGTCTCTGTATTCATACTGTATCTGCTGTGTATATACTCGGAGAAAACAAATGAAATCCAGGCGATAACCAGTGAACAAAACAAGAGCACACCTAAAAGCTTTATAAATAATCTTAAAAGATAATTCGCATAGTAAGAAGTGGTGCCATCTCGAGACAGCAAGACGCACTTAGTGGAAAAGTGATACATTTGACGTTATTTATTGGCAATTAATATTTCCCTCCAATGGACAATAAACAAACCAAAAAGATTGTCTCCTAAACAATACAATATAGTGTTTATAACGCTAAAATACTCGATAAAATTATCGCTATCAACTGGAGTTTTTGTTCAAGGAAAGTTTATTCTCTTTTCTGACCCAGTTTAAGATAAATGTTTGCAGCAGTAGATCAATTGCACTTTAGTGCGGGCTACTCTATGTCGGATTTTAATTTTCATATTATTGAAATGTACAGCAGAGTGCAGCTTAGAAATTTAAAGATGGAAAGTTCAAACTAAAGACAGCGAATAACTCTGAAATTGGGTAATGACATAAAGTAACTAGTGATAGCATTGTGCAGTAGGACTTGTCTATATCATATGATAGATCAATTATACAACATTCTTTCACAGACTTTTGCCAGAAAATGTAAGGGGTGAGTGAGTGAGTGGTGTTTAAGGGCCCGTCGACAAGGTCATTTGGGCCCCGAAAATGTAAGGTATAAGGTACTTTAGTGTATGATATTTTGAAGAAATTTTTATACTTTACAAAACAAAACCTTTCACCATTTATATTCAAGTATACTTTCACTCTTTTCCACTTATCAACTACGATATTGTATTTCTTTTGAAATATCTGTTTATTACTTGTGCTGAACGTACACATAGAGACACGTACATAATCACATGCAGCTTTGTCTAAAGACGCTTTTAGCGGTTAAGTGGACACCCAAAACTATATCTTCGATTAAATATTAACATCAAAATGTTGGTAGAACATTTCCATACATAATATAAGTAGAAAATATACCGAACCATTATTCGATTGAACATGCATGAGCTAGATATGTAAAATAATGGAGTTAACTATTTTAATGTATTGTTTGTTATTGGAGTGAGTTTTCAAATATTTATATTATTTTTATGTCGTGACAATGCAAACAGAATACGATGTCAGGCTATTAGATAGAGACCAACTCTTAAAGGTTTTGACTCATTCAACTCTACTGCATTTCCTAATTTCCGTTTTACCTATCAGGAAATAAACAATAAAATGTATTAACAATGTAGAAGGAAGAATCTGCAAATACCTCTTGAGAAAACGCACAACCTTAAATGCAGAAAGCCACATGTGTACAGGTCGTTATTATATAGCGGCTTCCACTTATACGATTTGAACATTACTTAATATAACAAAAGATAATGAAGAATGAGAGAGGAAATGTTGATCTTTTAAATACATAATCAATATATGCGGCCAGTGAGAGTAATGTAAGAGCAGAATAGAATTGAATAATATCTGTAAGAGATGTGCTAGTTAAGCAAACGTTATAGGTACTATATTTTAGTAGTATGGCTTGTGTAACATTTATGAAATTTGTATTGAATATTACTAAATATATATCTTTAAATGTTTAAAGAGCTTCTACAAACGTTTATCTAGATTAACACAAAGGAAATGAATAAACGCATATAAGAAATTGTTGACGAGTTAGAGAAGTTATGTGAATGAAATTGGTAATACTTTATAACAAAAACCATTGTAAGTGTATAATGATGATAAGGTTTAGTCAGTTGAGTATTAGTGTATTGAATAATTGTTTATTCTTTGTTATATTCTGACTGTGATGTTGTATTTTAACAAATGATATTGTCATTATACAAACTACACACGCAGTTCTCAGAGTGACTGTGGTATCTCGTGTTGATTCTCTTTGGTCTAGTCTCGGCCGTACATAGAATTCTATATGTATCTCACTGGTCTGCTTGGTAGTGCCAAGCTTAGATCTCCTATACAAGTACATACATCAGTCTACCTGGCGCTGTTACTACAACTCCTTTAAATTATCTTGTCTTTATTTTCTATTTTCTGATCACTAGTGGATAATTTTAATGTATTATTTGGATACCTTTTTTTGTAATTTACGTCCTCCAACGTTAAGTCATAACGGACGATGAATGGAATGGATGAAATAATGCTCAAATGAGTTGGCCGGTGTCCAAGGAGCTTAGAGTTACCCGGCATTCGTCTTACAGGATAAGGGAAATCCTCGGAAAGACCCTTACCCAGGTAACTCTACCTGAGCGAGATTCGAACTCGGGAGCTATTGACCGTGAGGCAGACATTCTACCACCACGGTACCAAGGCGGGCAATTTGGATACCCTAAGTGACAATAGATATATGGGGTAGTGAAGCTCCAAAGAGAATGCTGCTTACCAACCTGACAGAAATGTAGGTAATGCCTATCCTCTTTTCGCACAAACATTATACTGCGATAAAGGATTATACCAAGTTAATATTGTACCATTAGTACATAATCTGTATTTGGTATTCATACAACTATAAACAAAAACATGTAAGAACTCAATTCCGTGCTGGCGGGCTGTTTGGAACAGCCCGAAGGGTGGTCAAATCGTGTACCTGCTCTGGGAAGAGCTTAACCTCGTAGTGGCGGGATGTGGATGATGCAGAATGACGGGTGTATTTTAAGTGGGGTTAGTGTAGGGAGGTAGCTTGTCGCTCCTCAGGGAATGATGAACCGGGTGCTACGGACAGGTTCCGAAATGAATACAAGCAGAATATGTAAGACAACAAAGAAATTCAGTTTATTGCTACAAGTGTTTTTCTCGATATTAGAGTTAAACAAATAAGGTTGTAATTCCTGACTTGACCAAGGGAAAAGTTCCTCTGTACGAGATTTGAGTAATGTATTAGAGACTAAGATTGAAACTCCTCTTTATCGTGAGATAAGTTTAAAAAGCACTTGTCCACTTTGCCCCAAAAGCCACATGTCGAATACGAAAACAGGCATTTTGAGATTGAAATCATTAAAATCGTTTACAGATGTCAAAAAAAGTATTCTACTCGCTTGATAGAAGCCCATAAAGCCTTATTTCTGTAAAGTGCTCGTACATTTACTAACTTTAGAAGAATTCCATTCTCACACGAAACAATTCCTTACTTTGTTGTTAGCTAAAAGTATACTGCTGTTAATTAGTGTTTTAAAAATGTAAAGCATAATTAAGTCCACGATGAATGAATAAGCGTAATTACAATTTAATATAATACTTTGAGAATAATAATAAATATTGTTGCTTGTGATAAAATATGACAAGTAGTGCCATCTCTAGACAGCAGGATGAGGTTAGTTTGTGTTCGCATTGCTTGTCCATCAAAATGTTTCCCCTAGCGGACGATCAGTGTAACTAAAACAACGTTTCTTACCATATGTTTTCTCAACGCAGTTTCTAAGAATACTTATTGATTTCCGAGTTTAAGATGTATATTTAGAGAAAGTTTCATAACACGTCAGGTTGCAGATACGAGAGGGAGTACAGGGGGATGAAGTGACAGTGAAATGTTTTCATGGTATCAGAGAAACAAAATATTGGAGCTTAGAAAGGATAATAATATAGAAACCTAAAGTAAAGAATATGTGGTCTACAATCACAACAGTAATGGCGAACGGATAAACAGGCGATAGTAATATTAATTAGTGAACACCCTACGTATGTGCTCTTATTTAATATCGTTTTGCTGATCTTTACCTGTAAAATATAGGTATGTTAAGAGGATAAATTTATATATTTAAACAGTTGAAGAAGAGAATATATATGTAAAGATTGTATGTAACTGAACTGCATTAGGAAGTTGTAACTTGACGTCACGTGTTAAAACAAGAGTTCTATGTCATTTCGTCATTGCAATTTGTTTTGTATTATAACGAAGTGTACAAACGTGTTTTGTTATTGTGTGTAATTCAATATATTGAAAGAGAAAGATGGAATTATGCCGCGAGTATTAAAGACGTGCTGTTTCTTTGTCTACAAATAGATGGTTCCCATTCAATAAATGCTCAAGTCAAATATATTTCATAGACGCAAGACAAATACCTTTCCCTGGTGGGCGACTTTTCATGGAATTGTTAGAGATTTTTATAATTACTTTTACTAAAATAATTAGTTTATCTTTTTTGAATAGCGTATGAGATCTTTTTCTTTCTGTATGACTTAGTGTAACGGCAAAGGTAACACATGAACAGAATCGTACAACACAAAATTAGGATCTCTGATATATGTTATGATATAGGAAGTTGTTATTGTTCTTTATGTTCTGGAGATACAATGCGAAATTAATAGCAAAAACATTAAACAGCGAACGATTCTTAATTTTGAGTCGCCCCAAGCCAACTCTACTACAAGGAAAGGAATAGTTAATAACAAGAAGTAAATACATCAAAGTGAGCTTTTATAAATAATAATTTGTACATGAATGACTAGAAAAGGCATTTGATATGACTTTAAAATACTTTAACGTGTAATAATGCAAAGAGCACCAAATATATTTGAAATGCATCCCCTCGCAACGAGTTCTCTAAACATTTGACTGTCACTGGCCGTAAAGAAAATAAGTAAACACGGAATAGGACAATAAATGGTTTTATTATTTCCTCCAAACGTTTATCTCGATTTACACAAAGAAAAACGAAAAAAAGGTATATAAGAATTTCTTGAAGGGTTAGGGAGGTAATGTGAATGAAATTCGTAATATTTTAAAATATAAACCGTTGTAGATATATAATAACAAGATTTAGATAATCGAATATTAGTGTATATAATAATTGTTTCTTCTTTGTTATATTCTGACAGTGATGTTGTATTTTAACAAATGATATAGTGATTACACCAACTACACACACAGTTCTCAGAATGACTGTGGTATCTCGTGTTGATTCTCTTTGGTCCAGTCTCGACCGTCCATAGAATTCTATATGTATCTCAGCTGGTCTGTTTGGTAGTGCCAAGCTTAGATCTCCTATACAAGTGCGTACATCAGTCTACCTGTCGCTGTCATTACAACTCATTTAAAGTATCTTGTCTTCATTTTTGTTTTCTGATGTTCACACGTGGATAAATTTTGTATATTATTTGGATGTCCTAAGCGACAATAGGTATATGGGGTACTGAAACTCGTAATTGCAGGCAAAGAGAATGCTGCTACCAACCTGACAAAAATTTAGGTAATGCCTATCCTGTTTTCACACAAACACTATACTGCGTTAGGGGTCTATACCTAGTTACAAATGTAGGATTGGTACACAATCTGTATTCTGTGTTTACACAAGTATCAACAAAATTCCAATTAGAAAAGTGTCCGTTTAATAATGAAATGTATTCAATATCAATTCAATTCCAGCCTGGCAGGCTGTTTGGAACTGCCCGAAGGGTGGTCAAATCGTGTACCTGCTCTGGGAAGAGCTTTACCATGTAGTGGCAGGATGTGGATGTTGTAGGATGACGGGTGTAAATTAAGTGGGTGTAGAGAAGGGAGGTAGCTTGTTGCTCCTCAGGGAATGATGAACCGGGTGCTACAGACAGCGTGACCTGCTGGTGGATGCGTTAATAAACTTGGAAGAAGATAAGTATAATTTTGAGTTTCCAGAATAAATGTTGGATAGCTGTAATTTAGTTAAGGATGGAATGAAATATATTTGCAGTTTCTATGTTATTACTTTATTTTAGAAAATTTCCTTTCACATTGACAATCATTTGTTAGTTTGGTATTGTGTCTACATGCATTATAGCGAAAGATTATATTCACACAGTAAAAACACTAAAATCTAAGCTATATCTAAGGAACATAATGACTATTTGTTATAAAATGTTGGACATAATAACAGATCATCCCTGTCGAGGTCAGATATTACTGGTGGTGCCATCTCTAGGCAGCAAGACACGTCGTTAAAAAGATCGTATTTCTGTTAGCGTTATCTCTAAAATAAAGTTGTTCTCTTTGTGGAGGATCCATATAACTAAGGTGAAGTGGTATATGTAATATGTTTATTACAAAAACTTAGACATTAAATTGACGCTACTTATAGAACTCCCAGAATGAACTATTTTGTAAACGATCAGAACTTTAATGAGGTATTGATGTTATGAGCACGTTGTGTTTAATAATAAATTGATGTAATGCAACAGTTATTCATGTTTGTGACTAATATCTAAGAAATTAAAAGGAACCAGAGATGTACTAACATTAAGCTATAAAGTAAGCTTTCTCGTTGCTCATTTTGGAGATAAATAATTTTCCTGACATCATTTGTTATTCTTTGTAGCTCTGCTTTGATGCGCTTATAAGTAGTAATGCAATTGTTTCCATTCTTTAACCTGTAGTTATGAAAAGAGAGAGGGATTTTTATTATCATCACATAGAGAGCAGTTCTTATGCAGTTTAAGTAATTTTAAGGAATAATTTGTACAACATAAAGCAGAAAAGATCAGTTGAACTTTTATGTACACGTATTCAAGGAGGACACCAGAAAAGAAATAAAAATTCTTTATGAATCTGGGTAGTGACGTAGAGGATACGTGAACATATATCATTACATTTTATATTTAATCCTTTATCTTTACATTCCGTTAGGTATTCGTGAGTTTATGCCTGAGTTACTGACATAAGAGTGAGTCTTGAATTTCCTGTAAACGTTTTAATTTCAAATATTCCACATATCAAATAAGATATTTGATAATTGCATTAAGTTAACTGTATACCCCAAAAATATGCCCGTATAATGTGAATAAAGTTGGAATATTTTAAATTAAAATCACTACATAAGTGGACAGTGAAAGATGTATGAGTACAGATCATTTGATAAGCTTCTCTTCTCTCCTCACACATGGCATACAACGTTAACCAGCTTATGACTCGATTGACAAATGAAAGATCAGAAAACGAGAATTTCGAACTGGATAATCATATAAAAAGTTCCAGCTAAATGACAATGGTTGCATATTGTAATCATCAGTGAAGTTATGAAACGAGATATGGTTAAGTGTAGTTAAATACTTAGTTTCGTAGACTTACTTTCTCGAATTCAAGTATTTGTTCCCTTGATACTGTCTGAGTTTTCATACTGTAGCGAATTTACATCTACACGGAGAGAACAAATAAAATCTAAGCTATAACCCATGAACAAAGTAAGAGTATACCTAACAGCTTCATAGATAATTATAAATGACAATCCGCGCAGTAAGATGTTGCTAGTGGTGCCATCTCCAGACAGCAAGGCGAATTTAGTGGAAAGATTGTATATTTGATGATATTGAGTCAACCAGAATTCCTCTTTAATATGCAACAGACATAACTAAAATGTTGTGTCTTAAACAATATAATATAACGTTTATAACACTAAAATTCTCGATGAATTTAACACTACCTTCTGGCGTTTCTGCTGAAGAAAGTTTATTCTGTTTCCCGCTAGAAGTTGCAGAATAAATCAATTAAACCTGTAGATACAAGGGAGACGATAAGGTGAATTAAGTGATAGTGAAATGTTTAAAAAGCGGGTTGCCGTGTGTTGCCTTTTAATATTCATGTTATTTCAATGAACAGCAGAGTGCGGCTTTGAAATCTAAATATGGAAAATTTAAACTAAAGACAACGAATAACTCTGAAATGGTTAATGACGTAATAGGCTAATTATATAACATTGTTTCAGAGACTGTTGCCATAAATTGCTCTCATGCTAGTAATTATATCAGATTGATGACATTTTGATGTAATTATTAGATATACCTTACAAAACAAAAATTCTCACCATTTATATAAATGTATAGTTTCATTCTTTTACACTAATTAACAACGATGTTTTGTTTATTTTGAAATATTAGTTTATTACTCGTGCTGAACGTACACACGGAGACACGACGCTTTAACAGGTTAACTGTACAACCGAAACTATATCTTCGATTAAATATGAATGTAAAAATGTTGTTAGAACATTTCCATATATAATATAAGTAGAAATATACCGAACCATTATTCGATCGAACATACATGAGCTAGTTATCGACTGGCGCTTTAACCTCTCTCACTCATACTCTAACTTACTCTCACAATCGCAAATCCCCGCTCTCGGTCTGGTACAAGTGTGCGGTGACACGTCATCCGAAGATATCAAGTATCGATGGTTTTTTTATAAGATTTGACATGAGGTGGTGTTACACTTCTACTGATTTTCCTATTCCCATTGTATGTACAAGGAAATATACATATTACTTTAACGAAACTTCTACCTTACAGATAAACAGTATAGAGATTCTGAAATGAATAAAAAGAGAATAAGCAGGACAACAAAGGAATTCAGTTTACTCCTGCAAATGGTTTTGTCCATATTAAACGAATAAGGTTGTAATTCTAGACTTGAAAAAGGTCCTATGAACGAGATTCGTGTGAGATGGGGGAGACCAAGTTTGAAGCCCCTCTTTAACGTGAGATAAGTTTAGGAGGTACTGGTCTATTTTTTCCTAAAATGCCACAGGTCAAATATAAAAACAAGCATTTTGAAGGCTGTAGTCATAATAAAGGTGTCGAAATGGCAGCAAAGGTGTTTTGAATTATAGCTTTTTAATTTAAAGCGGTAATGCCAAATTTTTGTAAAATGATCGCAGATCTACTTAGTTTACAAGAATGCCATTCTCACAGAAAATAATATTCTATCTTGTTGATAGCCAAAAGTACACCGCAGTTTATTAATGTTTTTATCATGTCAAGTATAGTTAAGTCAACGCTATATTAACAAACGTAATTGCAATTTAATATATTAATTTGTGAATAATTATAGATATTGTTGCTGGTGATAAAATATAACAGGTAATGCAATCTTTGGACAGCAGAATGAGGTTAGTTTGTGTTCGCATTGCTTGTCCACCAAAACGTCTCTCCTAGCGGACGATCAATATAACCAACACAAAGTTGCTTATCATATGTACTCTCAAGCCAGTCTTTTAGGAATGCGTATTCCTCTCTAGGTTTAAGATGTATATTTAGAGAAATAGCTTCATTGTACGTTCCGCTACAGATACAAGAAGGAGCACATGGGAATGAAGTGACAATGAAATGCTTCCATGGTATCAGGGAAACAAAAGATTGGAGCTTAGAAAGGAGATAACGGATTGACAAGCGTTAGTAATATTAATTAGTAAACATCCTATACAAACAACAAATGTATGTGTCAAATTTAATGTTGGTTTGCTCATTTTAACTGGATAATATATATATATATATATATATATATATATATATATATATATATGAGAGTATAAATACGTACATTTAAGTAGTTAAAGAGAATAAATTTGTAAAGTATGTGTGTAATAAAAACTGCATTATGAAGGTGTAACTTGATGTCAGGGGTTAAAGCGTAGTTCTATGACACTGCTTCACTGCAATGTTACCGTATGCTCCTATAAGGAAGTAAATGGTTTTGTTGTCGTGGTCTCTGACATTACAGGTAACTATAGAGATACAGATTTCATGAAAGGAATAAAAACAGAAGGTTTAAAAGGACAAAGAAGTTACTTTGAGTAACTGTATAACTCTATTTATACGAAGTGGAGGAGTAAGCCTGTAATAATACATTGCTGAAGAATGTGTGGCAAAAATAATGTGAATAAGGTTCGGAATATTTTAAAATAAAATCATTATAGTGAAACAACTTATGAGCACGGGCCAAATCTGAAAGCAGGTCATTCCATAAGCTTCTGTACTCTCCTCACACATGCCATACGACGTTAACCTGCCATGGCTCGTTTAACCAACTACCAGATCAGAAAACGAGAATTTCCAACTTGATATTCATATAAGGAGTGCTTGAATAATCAGGGAAGCTATAAAACAAGATCACGAAAAGTGTGATTAAATACTTTATTTAATAGACTTCCTTTCTGGAATACAGTTAATTGTTCCTGTGATTTTGTCTCTGTATTTATACTCTGTCTACTTTATATCTACAGGAAGGAAGCAAATGAAATTTAAGCCATAAACAATGAACCAAGTAGGAGTATACCTAAAATATTTGTAGATAATTATAAATGTTAATCCGCGTTGTAAGCTGTTACGTGTGGTGCCATCTCTGGACAGCAAACGCACTCGGTGGAAAGATTGTATATTTGATGATATTGTCTGTCAAACAAAATTCCTCCTTAATGGACAATAGACATAGCTGTAAGATTGTCTACTAAACAATATAATTCAGTGTTTATAACATTAAAATACTCAATGAAATTAACACTATATTCTCGAGTTTCTGTTCAAGGAAAAGTTATTTCTTTTGATGCTCCAGATTAAGATAATTGTTTGTAGAAGTAGATGAATTACACTTTAAAGCCGGTTGCTATATGTTGCCTTTTTGTGTTCATGTTATTCCAAAGAACAGCGGAGCTCAGCTTAGACATTTAAAGAAGGAAAGTTTAAACTAAACACAACGAATAACTCTGAAATGGCTAATGACATAATATAAGTAGTGACAGGCTATGTACTTTAATGAGATTGGCATTTGTTGTCCAGAAAGACTTGTCGGTATCATATGATAGAACAATTATATAATATTGTTTCACAGACTGTTGACAGATAATTTAATCTATACACTCTGTGTCATATGATAGTAAATATAATAATTCTATTATAAATTAATCAAATTGTTAAACATAATTTACACAATATAAAAGCTGACACAATTTGTGTTCCTAGATAGCTCCATTCCTGGATAATACTCCACTTACTCTCCTAGCGGACGATCAATATAACTAAAGCATTTCTTATGTTTTGTCAAGTCACTCTTTTACGAATGCTTATTCCTCTCCAAGTTTAAGATGTATATTTAGAGAAACAGTTTCATTACACGTCACGTTACAGATACTAGATGAAATACAGGGGAAAGAACTGATAATGAAATGTTATTATATCACGAGAAACAAAAGATTGGAGCTTTGAAATTTAAGATGTGTAAAGGATAGTAACATTGAATAACAACAGGAATAGGACAGTTACAGAAATACGGAACTATAAGATATTTACTTAAGACGTGATTGTTGTTATACGTCGAGCGGAAATAGCTACCTGTACCGGAGATATTAAAACTAAACTCACGAATTGCTAGAATCGAGTTATAATGTGATCGTATGGAAGTTTACACCAGAAAAGAAATACAAATTGTTTATCAATCAGTGGTAGTGACGTAGAGCTTACGTGGTCATATATCGCTACATCTTCGATTTTTATTCTTCATCATAACTTTACTTTAATTATCCGTGAGTTTATTTTGATTGAGTTACTGGCATAAGAGTGAGAGTTGAATTTCCTGTAAGAATTTAGGACAAGGAACTTACTTTGAGTAAATGTTTAACTCGAGTAAGCTTGTAGTAATACATTGTTCAAGAATGTGTCACCAAAGAAAAGTGAATAAAGTTTGCAATATTTTAAAATAAAATTACTAGATATACGGTTAGTGAAAGATGAATGAGGCTGGCCCCGTAGCTTAGTCGGTACAGCATCTGACTGCTGTGTTAGGGGCCCCGTTTCGAAAGCCGGCGTTGGGGTTTGGGATTTTTCACCGACCAAGATAATTCCTTATCTTCCCCAGAGTCTGGAAGTATGAATGAGAGTGCGAATGTGTACGTGTTGTAATGACTAAACCCTACCGAACAAGAGTTAACACCTTCGACATGTTCCAAAGGAGAACTGCGCCGATATAACCACTGTAGTCAAGGGTGTAGTATAAATGGGAGAAAAACACTTATGAGTACAGGTTAAATGTGAAAGCAGATCATTTGATAAGCTTCTGTATTCTCCACACACATACCATACGACGTAAAGTATGAATCAGGTATCTTTTTCTTTTTATTTGTAACATTATGTCATATCGGACGATGAATGAAATGGGTAAAATATAGCTCAAATGTGTCTTAGGTCCATGGAACTTAGAGTTTCCTGACATTCTTCTATCAGGATAAGCGAAAACCCCGGAAAAAGCCTTATTATGCACTGTTCACTCATAAACTAGTCTTTAATACGCGTCACTATTTACTCCAAACACTGTTCACTCACAAACTGGGCTCAACGCGAACACCACTATTTACTACTTCTATTCCCACTCTTTGCACATGGTCATTTGTAGCACACGAATAGTTGATTGTCCAATATCCAATGTATCACTCTCTACATCCACCGGCCAATCGGCCTTTACATCAAGAAAGGAGATATGGTTAAGTGGAATTAAATACTTAGTTTATAGACTTACTTTCTCGAATTCAAGTGTTTGTTCCCTTGATACTGTCTGAGTTCTCATGCTATAGGGACTTTACTTCTACACAGAGAGAACAAATGAAATCTAAGCTAAAACCCATGAACAAAGTAAAAGAATACCTAACAGCTTCATAGATAATTATAAATGACAATCCCCGCAGTAAGATGTTGCTAGTGGTGCCATCTCCAGACAGCAAGGCGAAGTTACTAGAAACATTGTATATTTGATGATATTGTGAGTTAACCAGAATTCCTCTCCAATATACAACAGACATAACTAAAAGGTTGGGTCCTAAACAATATAATATAGTGTTTATATCACTAAAATACTCGATGAAATGAACATTATTTTCTCAAGTTTCTGCTTAAGGAATAATTTCGACGGGCGCTTGAACCTCTCTCACCCATACTCGAACTTACTCTCACAATCGCAAATCGTCACTCTCGCTCTGGCACAGGTGTGTGCTGACACGTCGTCCGAAGATATCAAGTATCGATCATTTTTTATAAGATTTGACTCGAGGTGTTGTTACATCTCTACTGATTTTACTATTCCAATTGTATGTACAAACAAATATACATATTAGTTTAACGAAACTTCTTCCTTACAGATAAACAGTTCAGAGATTCTGAAATGAAGACAAACAGAATAAGTATGACAACAAAGGAATTTAGTTCACTCCTGCAAATATTTTTGTCGATATTAAACGAATAATGTTGTATTTCTAGACTTGAAAGGGCCAAAAGGACCTATAAACGACACAACACTAAACATTGTGTCCTAAATAATATAATATATTGTTTATAGCATTAAAATACTCGCGGAAATTACCGCTATCTTCTCGAGTTTCTGTTCAAGGAATAGTTATTTTTTATGCTTCTGTTTATGATAAAAGTTTTGTAGAAGTATATAAATTAAAGTTTAAAGCGGGTTGCTATGTGTTGCCTTTTAAATTTCATGTTATGCTAATGAACAGCGAAGTTCAACTGAGACATTTAAACAACGAAAGTTTAAACTAAAAACAACGAATAATTATGAAATGACTAATGACATAAAATAAGTAGCGACGGGTTATGTACTTTAATGAGATAGGCATTTGTTGTGAGGTAAGATTTGTCTATATCATATGATAGGTCAACTATGCAACGTTGTTTCACAGACTGTTGACAGATAATTCAAATTATAGAGTCTGTGTCACATGATAGTAAATATAATAAATCTATTATAATTTGATAAAATTGTTAAACCATAATTTACAAAATATTAAAACTAACACAATTTATTTTCGTACATAACTGCATTCCTGGATAATACTCCACTTACTCTCCTAGCGGACGATCAATATAACTAAAGCATTCCTTATGTTTTGTCAAGTCACTCTTTTAAGAATGCTTATTCCGCTACAAGTTTAAGATGTATATTTAGAGAAATAGTTTCATTACACGACACGTTACAGGTACAAGAGGGTATACAGGGGAAAGAACTGATAATGAAATGTTATTATATCACGATAAACAAAAGATTGGAGCTTTGAAATTTAAGATGTGTAAAGGATAGTAACGTTGAATAACAACAATAATAGGACAGCTACAGAAATACGGAACTATAAGACATTTAGCTAAGACGGGATTGTTGTTATACGTCGAGCGGAAATAGCTACCTGTACCGGAGATATAAAAGCTAAACTCACGGATTGCTAGCATTGAGTTATAATGTGATCGTATGAAAGTTTACACCAGAAAAGAAATACAAATTATGTTTCAATCTGTGGTAGTTACGTCGTCATATATCACTACATTTTCGATTTCTCTTCTTTATCATTATATTCCTTTAAATACTCGTGAGTTTATGTCTGAGTTAATGGCATAACAGTGAGTCTTGAATTTCCTGTAAAATCTACCACATAGTACCTCAGATATTTGATAATTGCTCAAAGGTTACTGTATGCTCGTAGAAGGAAGTAAATATATTTGTTGTGATCTCTGACGTTGCAGGTAATTACAGAGATAGAAATTTTATAAAAGGATCAAAACAGAATAATTAAAATGACAAAGAGCTTACTGTGAGTAAGTGTTTATCTGGAAGAGAAAGCTTGTAATAATACGCTGTTGAAGAATGTGTGACGAAAGCAATATGAATAAGACTCCGAATATTTTAGATATAATCTCCCCATATGACGTTAGCAAGGAATGGCTCACTTGACCAACTGACAGATCACAACACGAGCATTTTAAGCATATTAAGTTCCAAATAAATGTCATTGAGGTAACGAGAGGTATTCAAAGAACTTATGAAACCAGATCTCGAAAAGTGTGATTAAATATCTGCTTTGGCAGACTTCCTTTCTCGAATACAGTTGCTTGTTCCTTTGATACTGTCTCTGTATTCACACTGCATCTACTTTATATTTACACGGAGAAAACAAATAAAATCTAAGCCAAATGCACTAAACAAAGTAACTATACCTAAAAGCATTATGGATAACTATAAAAGATAATCCGCACAATAAGATGTTCCGTGTGGTGCCATCTCTGGACAGCAATACCCACTTAGTGCAAAGATTGTATATTTGATAATATTGCGTGTCAACCAAAATTCCTTTCAACGGACAATAGATATAACTAAAAGATTGTCGCCTAAACAATATAGTATATTGTTGTAACGTTAAAGAACTCGATGACATTAACACTATCTTCTCGAGTTTCTGTTCAAGGAATACTTATTCTCTTCTCTGATCCAAGCAGGGCCTGATAACTCAGATAGGAGACCAGAAGACACATTAAGGTTCGCGAAACACCCGGGGTTTAAAGATACAGTTTGAGCGCTGCACGTCAATTTTAAATGTTGTGGCTGCTAAGAGATGTCTCTGTTTACCAGCTGTATCACGGCTCAGTGTCATAAAATGTCAATTATTACAGGAGCGTGCCAATATAATAAAATGTACTAAAATACCCAATGAATACAAAAAAAAGGGTGACTGAAGTATTCTAAAATCCCTAAAATTCAACCAATACAGATTGAAATTCCGAAATTATGTGTTTTATTAGCAGTCTGTTCTGTGTATATGTTGGTTACCCTGATGGGATTGTATTTCAGTCACGTGAGGTTTTCGTGGAATTAGAGAATTTGCATGGTGAAATAATATGGCGACTATATCGGAAACGTAAGCAGGATGTACAAGTATCTTGTGAAAAAAAAGTGTGCTGTGCTTGGCTGCCCAGTTACAGGTAGAAATAAGGAAACTAAACTTTTTCGTTTCCCAATAAATCCGGAAAGGTAAGATACGTTTCAGAACAGGAATAAATAAGCATTAATTTAGAATAATGCTGTACACTTATTTTGCCACGTGAATCGTAAACTATTCTAAATAAATTTCAGCGCTGGTTACTGATTTAATAATGCAGATAAAGTGATGCCTTGCAAAAATTAGCAAATGAAACTCCTACATATAGGTTTATATGTAAAATTTGGGTATCTGAACTATAATCATACTTTCATACTGGCTCGTGATTTTTTTAAGATTTGTTATGCAACGGTTGTTTGGTTGTGTTGTAAGGCTTGAATAAATTAAACATAATAAAATGTGGTGTAAGCCCATGTCAGTACATTGGTAATTGATTATTTTTGGTAATTGGTAATCAATGAAAATATCATCTGCATACATAACAGTTTCAGCCAGGGAACCATAGCTAATTTTTATTACACATTAGTTGCATCATTGTATTACATTTGCTGCTCTGGAAAATCACCTGCATACCTAGTATTGGGATCGTACACCACAAATTTTGTTGTAAAGATGTTAATTTGAGTATGCCATACGGTCAAGATGTTTTGTGTAGAATCAATTTCATCAGTTTGTGGTAAAGTGCAGTATGCATGTACATGATAAGAGATTTTGAGAACTGTTATATTGATTCACAATTATTTTATGGAGTTGTATGTATATTCTTTATCTTCAGGCAATCACACAAGTAAGGGTTTATTAAATTGCCAATGACATAAATTTAAGATATGTTTGTGGTTTATTTCACCACAGATATATGTGTTACAAAGAACAGAACTAGATTGTATAGTGCAGGAATGTCTAAGATGCACTGAGAGGGGTCATGGTAAAATGTGTGTAGACCTGTGGTGTAGACCTTTTTATTTTTAAATTAGTACTGGAGTATTCATTCCAAATTGTAATATACATATATTTCAATGAAAATTATTCTGACATTTTGTTCTAAAGTGAAGCAGAAAAATAAGTTTAAGGTGTTTTTTTTTGTATGTTGGCTTTCAATGTGCCATTAGTGATTGCAAATTATTATACAATGTATTGATATTACTTTCATTTCATTGATGCAATATATTACAGTCTAGTAGATCCATTTCTCAGGAGATAATCCATGATTATTTTAGTGAGTGGCCTGCTTTCAATTTTCTTGGAAGTTTTTATTCCCTTAACACAAATGTAAAGCTTCCCTTTTAAATACAAAACACTTAAACTAATTATATCTCTACACATTGTACATTGATCAGATATTGCCGCTTCATATCAGAATAATTGATTTTGCTCTTATTCATATGTTTGCACTATTGGAATGTTATCTACTCTGCACTGGTGAGTGAGCGAGTGAATGAGTGTGCCCATGTGTGGTGTTAATGCAAGCACAGTTGTAATTTATAAATGAAAACAAAGTGGTATGTGAAGTTGTAATCTGTCATACATTTAGAATTACCATGCCTGTGGTGGCAAACTGAATTTAGAGCAGATAATTGATATCCTATGTACAAACGTTGTATGCATTTTAAAGCTTGTGTGCATCTAATTTCAGGTATGACAAATGGGCACATTTTTCAAGAAACCCTGACCTCCTGGCAAAGCAGCCGAAAATGGCGTTCATCTGCGGATGTCATTTTCAACCTGACCAGTTCAGAGATGAACTGCAACAACTTCTGAGGTATAGCGCTATGCCATCATTAAGACCTGGGCAAGCATCTCCAGGGCCTGTCTCAGCAACTATCCCTGACTCTGCTGAAGTAAGTAGTGCCAGTACTGATCATGTTGATGTTTATCCATCCTGCTCAAACTCTGCTACATCCACAATAAGACCTTCCTGTGCTCTCCGTCTTTTTGAACCCCAACTGTCTTCTGAGTCTGACTCAGATGTTTTGGCTACACCTTTAGATTACTCTGTCTCTGAAGATGTTCTTTCAGGTGTATCTGCAGCTAGTACACCTCTAAGTACATCTGAGTCAAAAAAGAGGAGTACGGTTTTAGCTGAAATTAATGTATCCAGGCAGAAGGAGTTGACTCCTAGGAAAATATCACTTTTTGGCAGATTAACTTCCCTGCGTAAGAAATACTTCAATTTGAAGAAAAGATATAATAAACAGACATTGACTTTGAAACAGTTCAACAATAGATTAAAAGATACAGAGTTAAGAATGGCAGATCTTCTCTCAAAGTCCATGTCTGCATCTTCTGCCCAATTTTTGACTTCTCAGGTGAGAAATGCAAAGCGTTTGCCAAAAGGTCGAAGGTGGACAGAAGAAGACAAGCTGCAAGCCCTTGTCCTTTACAAACGTTCCCCTAAGGGCTATAGTGCTCTTAGAGCACTATATCCTTTTCCTTCACAGAGTACATTGAGCTCCCTTTTATACCACATTCCTTTCTTTCCCGGTATAAATGATCACATGTTAAGAGTTCTGCATGAGACTGCATCTCATTTCGATGAGCTGCATTGTATATGTTCCCTAATATTCGATGAGATGTCCATTAGGGAACATATAGACTACAACTCTAAGTCAGATAGGATCATGGGCTATGAAGACAAGGGCACTGCAGGTGCTTCCAATGCGGTGGCAAACCATGCGCTTGTATTCATGGTCCAGGGCCTGCTTAAGAAATGGATGCAGCCAGTAGCATTCTACTTCAGCAGAGGTCCTGTGAAGGCTGAAGATCTGGTGGAGATCTTAAAAGAAGTGCTTGAAGCTTGTACAAATGCTGGATTGCATGTTGTGGCCACTGTCTGTGACATGGGCACCAACAATGTAAAGACAGTAAAAGCTTTGGGCAGTTCTTTTCAGAATCCAGTCTTTTCATACAGAGGACAAGAGGTGGTGACACTATTTGATCCACCCCACCTCTTGAAATGCACTCGAAACAGACTTCTGGAGTCTGATGTGCTGCTGTATGAGGAGTTTGGAGGCAAACCTTTAGTCCCACTGATAGCATCATGGAAATATATTCATGATGCTTTCATGGTTGATGAGCCTAGCCCCTTTAGGCTTCTGCATGCTATCACACGACAGCATGTAGAACCTTAAGGTGCCTCAAAAATGAAGGTGAAATTGGCAGCGCAGGTCTTCAGCCATAAAATGGCAGGTGCCATTTACTCCCTTGTTGCCAAAGGTAAGCTCTAATTTTACAAATGGTTCTCCTAACTAATATTTAACAGTATAATCCAAATGCATTAAAATATGCTAATAGTAAACCAGTGGAGATAAAGGGGGGGTATTAACACATTGTTATTTTTCTTAGGTCAAACACCAAGACCGTCTGCCGTTGGCACAGCAGCATTTTGTTCCTTTATGAACAAATTATTTGATAGCTGCAATGGGAGAGGAAAGGAGCCAGGAGGTCCAGGAAATCTAAGATGTCGTGTTGATTTCAGCCGAGAAAACTTGCACCTCCAGTTTTGGGAGGAGGCTGTTGCCAAAGTTGATAGTTTACAGTTTTTGAAAAGGTCTGCTAACAGTGGTGAACATTCTGATTCCAGCAGCTTATGTCATAAGGTATACCGTCCACCATCTCAAAATGGCTGGATTGCCACCTTAAATGGTTTGCGGATTTTATGGCATAAACTGAAGGAAAAGAACTTCGCCTTCCTTGAAACCAGAACCCTCAACCAGGATCCCATTGAGCACTTGTTTGGTTGCATTCGTTCTTGCTGTGGATCAAATGACAACCCAACAGTGGTCCAGTTTCTGGCAGCACTTAAGACAGCCATTGTCAACGGCATGGCTTTTAGGGATCTCAAGGGTTTATAGTGTGAATTGGAGGAAAACACTGGTGAGGTTTTAAATAATCTTCACAGCTTAGTTTTTGCCAAACCACAGTCTGTTGCAAATCAGGTTCCTAGCTCTGCTTTGCAGCAGGATCCTCCAAGTCTCAATTTGATGGTTGAGGTGGTTGAGTCCTACTCAAATGCAAAGGTTTCAGGATATATTGCCCGCAGGCTTCTTTGTCATAACCTCTGTAACAAATGTCGGATTGCACTCACAACACACTCGATGGAGAGTAGGCACTTGGGTATATATTTCGAAGAGTATAACGAACAAAGTCCAGTTCTAACATATCCATCTGAGGATTTATGTAGAGCTGTAGCTCTTGGTAGTACTCTTGTGGAAGATATGCTCAGTACCAGTAGCCACTTGCCTGGTGTGAAGCACCGTGCTACAGAAGTTATGCATGGAAACATAAACTTAGACTGGATTGGGGATGTATGTGTGGATCATGCATCAGCCATGAAAAATGGCATAATCAGCATCCTTGCCCAGCGTGTATACACTGGTGGTGCAAGAGGCAAAACAGATTATTAGGCATCAGTACCTACCGTGGAAGTACTGCACGACGTCTTAGAGTGTTTCAACATCATTGACGCATATGTAAGTTTGACTTTCATTATTATTTGTGACAGCATGTTTTGTGTGTACATTTGTGAAATATGCACTTTGAATATCATAGTAAGATTTCTTCAATATTTAAGCTTAATGAATTCATGCTGTACAGGTTTTACACATTGTAATTTCCTTTTGGTTCATTTAGTCCATATAATTAGCAGTCATCAAAAAGAGCAATACATTAACAGTTGCTTATTAGCTTTATACATATTTACTATCTCATTGCATGTAATCAAAACATTTTAAACTTTAACTCCCAAGCATTTTGTGATTGTCATGTGTACAGCATACTTACAGAAATATTGTTCATCTCCAGTATTACTTTTTAATACTTTTCCTGGACTAAGTGATCTAAAATATATGAACGGGTAATGAATTTTTTATTTTTAAAGTAGGTATCTGCATTGTTTCCTTTTGTTTGTTTCAGGGAACAGAATCTATTTGCGATAGTGTGATACTCTGTGTCAACTTTGTGTATTACTTGTCTCATTGTGTCAATCTACCCCAAGTATGTGAAGTTTCAGAAACATCAAAACTGTGGCTGTGATTTGATACAACATTCAGGGACTCCTGCCTAAAAGGTATCTAAACTTGGACGGTTAGGTGCTGATTAGCCAAAGTGTATAATCCGTAAATATGAAAGACAGCTTTCTTTTTGTTTGGCATTTTTCAAATACCTCAAAAGAGAGTAATCTCTTACAACTAGTGATGTGAAGTGCTATGCTATTTCATTTCTTTTATTTGATTGACCGGTTTATCTTTTGGTAAAATAGCACTTGAAAATCCTACTACTCTAAAGGCATTGTACCTTATTGGTGCATAGATATGTTAAAAAGTGTTAGAAATGTAGACATACCTGAATTTGAGTGTTTATGTTATGATTTGTCACGTTATAACCTTTGGTTGTAAAGATTTCCTTAAATGTCAATGTGCTGTTTATATAAGTCAGAGCCATGATATTAATGAATACCAAGATAAAGTTTTGTAGAAACAACTTCTCAAATTGGAGTTCTCAGTATTTTATGTGTTTAACATGAGGGTGGTGATGAAGAAATACATACTGGAGTGTTAATTATGGTTTTGGTGTTGGTGGTTGTAATGAGGTAATGGTGACTAACACTTATTTCATTATTACAAATGTTTAAACCTATAGGTTATGCTTTATGCTAATTACAATTAAGTAATGATCTGCTTTCCATCCTTTCATTAGCTTTTTAATGAATGTGGTATTTTTCTTGGTGATATTTGTAGCAAGTTTGATTAGAAATACTATCAACTACAAATATTCAGTGCAAATGATACAGTTTAATGTGTTTCTTATCTTTCATAATAATTTATTCTGCACTTGTGAATGATAATTCAACCAAAGTGATTAGAACTATATAAAAATAGTGCCTTTTATGAAATTTATGTCATCAGTTATATACCCTGACTCATGTACTAATTTGTCAGGTTTTCCTACACTATTAAATGCCATATGAATCAATCCCAAATTACAAGTTTTTCTCTAAATATTCTTTTGTATAGTTGTACTGCAAATAATATATATATATACTATTGAGCTTTTCAAATTCTTATTAAATATGAGCTTTAACCGAGTTGCTTTGTTGTCATTTTAAACAGATACTGCTATTTTTTTTTTGTACATAGATGTTGGTGTTCTCATTTAAAATTTATATATACATTTCTTTAGTGGATTATTTTATATGCTTTTATTCCAGGGAATTCTCCACATTCTGTGTACAAAGAAAACAGCATTTCACATAACCTTATAGTTTCCTTTCCTGTTTTCCTATACTTACAGTCAGTATTTTTGTGTTAAGAAGATTTGGAATGAGGCAAAGAGAATACAGATGTGTTGTATAACCTCAAGATCATCTTGAGTGATCTCACTCTCTCGTTTATTAAAGTTGTAATTGTTATTAAGGACAAAAATATTATTTTTCAACAGGAACATTAAAGATATGCTTTGTGGAAATCCTATTTATTCATATTTAACAGGAAAAGTTCAAGTTGACAGATGAATTCTTGAGATATTATTTTCATAAATTCATTGGACAACTTCTTTCGAAGTCACATTTCGCACACTGATGAATAGTTTATCGCACATTTCCTCAGCGTATTTGACGCGTATTATCCTAATATGAAATAGTTGATATGTGCCGTAAACTATTCATGTGTGACGAGAAGTGATTTCGAAAGAAGTTGGATTCCATCAGTCAGTGAAAATGGGACCCGAAGGGAAGGGGAGGTGAAGTTTCCAAGGCCGCAGTTTCCAAGGTCGCCGGGGTCTAAAGATTCAGGAAAGAGCGCCCTATGCGTCTTCAGATTTTAACACGGAGTTAAGCATCTGTTATTAATCTGTGGCTTCTTTACTCTCCTAACACATGTCATACAACTTTAACATGTTATGGCTCGTTTGACCAACTACCAGATCAGAAAACGAGAATTTCCAACTGGATATTCATATAAAAAGTTCAAACTAAATGAAACTGAAGTATGATAACCAATGAACCTATAAAGCAAGATCTCGAAAAGTGTGATTAAATATTTTATTTGATAGACTTCCTTTCTGGAGTACAGTTACTTTTTACTTTGATGTTGTCTCTGTATTCATACTCTGTCTACTTTATATCTACTGGAAGGAAACAAATGAAATCGAAGCCATAAACAATGAACCAGTTAGGAATACACCTAAAATATTTATAGATAATTATAAATGATAATCCGCACTGTAAGATATTACGAGTGGTGCCATCTCTGGACAGCAAACGCACTCAGTGGTAAGATTGTATATTTCATGATGTCTGTGAACCAAAATCCCTCTCCAATGTACAATAGACGTAACCATAAGATTGCCTCGTAAATAGTACGATATAGTGTTTATAGCATTAAATTCTTGATGAAATTAACACTGTCTTCTCGAGCTTTTGTTCAAGGGAAAGTTATTGCTTCATGCTCCAGGTTAAGATAAATGTTTGTAGAAGTACATGAATTACACTTTAAAGCGGGTTGCTATGTGTTACCTTTTAATTTTCATGTTATTCCAATGAACAGCGAAGTTCAGCTTAGACATTTAAAGAAGGAAAGTTTAAACTAAAGACAACGAATAACTCTGAAATGGCTAATGACATACAATAAGTAGCCACGGGTTATGTACTTTAATGAGATAGGCATTTGTTGTGCAGTAAGACTTGTCTATATCATATGATAGGTCAACTATACAACGTTGTTTCACAGACTTTTGACAGATAATTCAAATTATACAGTCTGTGTTTCATGCTCGTAAATATAACAAATCTATTATAATTTGATCAAACCGTTAACTATAATTTACAAAAAATTAAAACTTACACAATTTGTGTTCATAGATAACTGTATTCCTGGATAAAACTCCACTGAATCTTCTAGCGGGCGATTAATATAACTAAAGCACTTCTTATGTTTTGTCAAGTCACTCTTTTAAGAATGCTTATTCCGCTCCAAGTTTAAGATGTATATTTAGAGAAATAGTTTGGTTACACGTAACGTTACAGATACAAGAGGGTATACAGGGGAAAGTACTGATACTGAAATGTTATTACATCACGATAAACAAAAGATTGGAGCTTTGAAATTTAAGATACGTTAAGGACAGTAACGTTGAATAACAACAGGAATAGGGCAGTTACAGAAATACGGAACTGTAAGACATTTAGCTAAGACGGGATTGTTGTTATACGTCGAGCGGAAATAGCCACCTGTACCGGAGATATTAAAACTAAACTCACGGATTGCTAGAATCGAGTTATAATGTGATCGTATGGAAGTTTACACCAGAAAAGAAATACAAATTGTTTTTCAATCGTTTGTAGTTACGTCGTCATATATCACTACAGTTTCGATCTCTATTCTTTTTTCATTACATTCCTTTAAATACTCGTGAGTTTATGTTGAGCTACTGACATAACAGTGAGTCTTGAAATACTCCATGAAATTAACACTATCTTCTCGAGTTTCTGTTCAAGGAATACTTATTCTCTTTTCTGCTCCAAGTTACAGAAGTAGATCGATTACACTTGTAGTTGTTGATAAACTATACAGGCGAAAGAAGTGATAGTGAAATGTTTAACAAGCGGGTTGTCATGGTTGTGTTTTAGTTTTCCTGTTATTCCAATGTACAGCAGAGTGTGGCTTAAGAATTTAAAGATGTAAAATATGAAGTAAAAACAACGAATAACTTTGAAATGGTTAATGATATAAAACATAATGACCCGTCATCCGAAGATATCAAGTATCGATCATTATTGATAAGATTTGACTTGAGGTGTTGTTACACTTCTACTGATTTTCCTATTCCCATTGTATCTACAAGCAAATATACATATTAATTTAACGAAACTTCTACCTTACAAATAGACAGTGCAGAGGTTCCGAAATGAATATAAACAGAATAAGTAAGACAACAAAGGAATTCAGTTTATTGCTGCAAATGTTTTTCTCGATATTAGAGTTAAACAAATAAGGTTGTAATTCCAGACTTGACAAAGGGAAAAATCCTCTGGACGAGATTTGTGTAATGTAGGGGAAACTAAGATTGAAGCTCCTCTTTAACGTGAGATAAGTTTAGGAAGTACTTGTCCACTTTGTCACAAAATGCCACATGTCAGATATAAAAACAAGCATAGTGAGGTTATATTCATTATAATCGTTTACAGATGTCAACGAAAGTGCTATCCTTGTCTGATAGAAGCCCATGATGCCATATTTCTGTAAAGTGCTCGTACATCTACTAACTTTAGAAGAACTCCATTCTCACACAAAACAATTCTTTACTTTGTTGTTAGCTAAATGTATACTGTAGTTAATTATTGTTCTAAACATGTAAAGCATAATTAAGTCCACGATGTATGATTAAACGTAGTTACAATTTAATATAATACTTTGAGAATAATTATAAATATTGTTGCTTGTGATAAAATATGACAGGTAGTGCCATCTCTAGAGAGCAGGATGAGGTTGGTTTGTGTTCCCATTGCTTGTCTATCAAAACGTCTCCATTAGCGGACAATCAGTGTAACTAAAGCTACATTCCTTACCATATGTTTCTCAACGCAGTTTCTAAGAATACTTATTAATTTCCCAGTTTGAGATGTATATTTAGAGAAAGTTTCATAACACGTCACGTTATAGATACAAGAGGGAATACAGGGGGATGAAGTGACAGTGAAATGTTTCCATGGTATCAGGAAAACAAAATATTGGAGCTTAGAGAGGATAATAATATAGAAACATAAAGTAAAGAATATTTGGTCTACAATCACAACAGTAATGACGAACGGATAAACAGGCGTTAGTAATATAAATTAGTGAACATACTACGTATGTGCTCTTATTTAATATCGTTCTGCTGATCTTTACCTGTAAAATATAGGTATGTTAAGAGGATAAATTCATATATTTAAACAGTTGAAGAAGAGAATATATATGTACAGATTGTATGTAACTGAACTGCATTAGGAAGTTGTAACTTGACGTTACGTGTTAAAACAAGAGTTCTATGACATTACGTTATTGCAATTTGTTTTGTATTATAACGAAGTGTACAAACGTGTTTGGTTATTGTGTGCAATTCACTATATTGAAAGAGAAAGATGGAATTATGAGACGAGTATTAAAGACGTGCTATTTCTCTGTCTACAAATAGATGTTTCCCATTCAATAAATACTCAAGTCAAATATATTTTATAGACGCAAGACAAATACCTTTCCCTGGTGGGCGACTTTTCATGGACTTGTTAGGGATTTTTATAATTACTTTTACTAAAGTAGTTAGCTTATATTTCTTGAGTAGCGTATGACATCTTCTTCCTTCCGTATGACTTTTGTGTAACGGCAAAGGTAAGACATGAACAGAATCGTACAACACAAAATTGTGGATCTCTGATATATGTTATGGTATAGATAGTTGTTATTGTTTTATATATTCTGGTTTAGCAAAGCGAAATTGATATCAAAAACATGAAAAAGCGAACTATTCTTAATTTTGAGTCGCCCCAAGCCAACTTTACTACAAGGAAAGAAATAGTTAAAACAAGAAGTAAATACAGCAATGTGAGCTTTTATAAATAATAATTTCTACATGAATGAGTAGAAAAGGCATTTGATATGAATTTAAAATGTTTTTACGTGTAATAATGCAAAGAGCACCAAATTTATTTGAAATGCATCCCCTAGCAACGGGTTCTCTAAACATTTGACTGTCACTGGCCGTAAAGAAAATAAGTAAACACGGAATAGGACAATAAATGGTTTTATTATTTCCTCCAAAAGTTTATCTCGATTTACACAAAGAAAACGAAAAAGCGTATATAAGAATTTCTTGAAGGGTTAGAGAAGTTTTGTGAATGAAATTCGTAATATTTTAAAATAAAAACAGTTGTAGATATATAATAGCAAGATTTAGTTAGTCGAATATTAGTGTATATAATAATTGTTTCTTCTTTGTCATATTCTGACAGTGATGTTGTATTTTATCAAATGATATTGTCATTATACAAACTACACACGCAGTTCTCAGAGTGACTGTGGTATCTCGTGTTGATTCTCTTTGGTCTAGACTCGGCCGTCCATAGAATTCTCTATGTATCTCAGCTGGTCTGTTTGGTAGTGCCAAGCTTAGATCTACTATACAAGTACGTACATCAGTCTACCTGGCGCTGTTATTACAACTACTTTAAAGTATCTTGTCTTCATTTTTTATTTCTGATGTTCACCCGTGGAAAATGTTTGTATATTATTTGGATGTTCTAAGCGACAGTAGGTATATGGGGTAATCAATCTCGTAATTGCACACAAAGAGAGTGCTGCTACCAACCTGACAAAAACTTAGGTAATGCCTATCCTGTTTTCACACAAACACTATACTGCGTTAAGGTTCTATACCTAGTTACAAATGTAGGATTGGTGCACAATCTGTATTCTGTGTTTACACAAGTATAAACAAAATTCCAATTAGAAAAGTGTCCATTTAATAAAGAAATAATATTCAATTTCAATTCAATTCCAGGCTGGCAGGCTGTTTGGAACTGCCCGAAGGGTGGTGAAATCGTGTACCTGCTCTGGGAAGAGCTTTACCATGTAGTGGCGGGATGTGGATGTTGTAGGATGACGGGTGTAAATTAAGTGGGTGTAGAGAAGGGAGGTAGCTTGTTGCTCCTCAGGGAATGATGAACCGCTGGTGGATGAGTTAATAAACTTGGAAGAAGGTAAGTATAATTTTGAGTTTTCCAGAATAAATGTTGGATAGCTGTAATTTAGTTTAGACTGGAATGAAATATATTTGCAGTTTCTATGTTTTTACTTTATTTTAGAAAATTTCCTTTCCCATTGACAATCATTTGTTAGTTTGGTATTGTATCAACATGCATTATACCGAAAGATTATATTCACAGAATAAAAACAATAAAATATAAGCCACATCTAAGGAACATAATGACTATTTGTTATAAAATGTTAGACATACTAGCAGATCATCCCTGTCGAGATCAGATATTACTGGTGGTGCCATCTCTATGCAGCAAAACACGTCGTTAAAAAGATCGTATTTCTGTTGGCGTTTTCTCTAAATTAAAGTTGTTCTGCTTGTGGAGATCCATATAACTAAGGTGAAGTGGAATATGTAATATGTTTATTACAGAAACCTAGACATTAAATTGACGCTACTGATAGAACTCCCAGAATGAACTATTTTGTAAACGATCAGAACTTTAATGAAGTATTAATGTTATGCACACGTTTTGTTTAATAATAAATTGGAGTAATGTAATAGTTATTCCTGCCCGATATATTTTAAATATGGATTTTTAAAACTTTATAAATAATTTTGAAACGGTTTGTGACTAATATCTAAGAAATTAAAAGGAACCAGAGATGTACTAACATTTAGCTATAGAGAAAGTTTTCTCCTTGCTCATTGTGGAGATAAATAATTTTCCTGACATTATTTGTTATTCTTTGAAGCTCTGCTTTGATGCGCTTTTAAATAGTAATGCAATTTTTCCATTCTTTAACCTGTAGTTGTGAAAAGAGTGAGGGACTTTTATTATCGTCACATAGTGAGCAGTTCTTATTCAGTTTAAGTAATTTTAAGGAATAATTTGCACAACATAAAGCAGAAAAGATCAGTTGAGCTTTTATGTACACCTATGCAAGGAGGACACCAGAAAAGAAATACAAATTCTTTATGAATCTTGGTAGTGACGTAGAACATACGTGGACATATATCATTACATTTTCTATTTTTATCGTTTATCTTTACATTCCGTTAGGTACTCGTGAGTTTATGTCTGAGTTACCAACATAAGAGTTTTTCATGGATTTCCTATAAACCTTTTAATTCCAAATCTACCACATATCAACTAAGATATTTGATAATTACATTAAGTTTACTGTATACCCCAAAGATCTGCCCCTATAATGTAAATAAGGTTGGAATGTTTTAAAATAAAATCACTACATAAGTGGCCAGTGAAAGATGTATGAGTACAGATCATTTGATAAGCTTCTCTACTCTCCTCACACATGGC
Organism: Mantis religiosa; assembly: GCA_030765055.1. Taxonomy (NCBI): domain Eukaryota; kingdom Metazoa; phylum Arthropoda; class Insecta; order Mantodea; family Mantidae; genus Mantis; species Mantis religiosa. The sequence goes on from CM060954.1 coordinate 155,094,605, forward strand.
ATACAACGTCAACCAGGTTATGACTCGATTAACCAACTAACACATCAGGAAACGAGAATTTTCAACTGGATATTCATATAAAAGGGTTCCAACTAAATGACAAATATGGCATAACATTTTTTTTTTCCTAACTACTAATGATAAGAGGTGAGAAGTAGGGAAGATTGTATCTTTAATGAGAAACGTAGTTACAATTTATTATAATATTTAGTGAATATTCAGAAATACTGCTGCTTGTGATAAAATATAACAGGTAGTGCCATCTGTAGACAGCAAAATGAGGCCAGTGTTCACTTTAATCTTCCACCAAATCAGTTCCTCTAGCGGACAATGAATATAACTAGAACAACGTCTCTTATGATATGCTCTCTCAAAGCAGTTTCTCTGAATGCTTACTGTTCTTCAAGTTTAAGATTTATCTTTAGAGAAATAGTTTCATTACACGTTCAAGTACAGGGCAATGAAGAGGCAGTGAAATGTCTCCAAGTTATCAGGAAAACAGAAGGTTAGAGCTTAGAAAGTATAATAACATAGAAACCTAAGGTAAAGAATATTTGGGCTACAATCACAAGAGTAATGATCAACGGATAAACAAGCATTTGTAATATTAATAAGTGAATATCCTACACAAACAACAAATGCATGTGCTCAAATGTAATATTGGTTGCCTCATTCTAAGTGCACAATATATGAGAGTATAAATATGTACATTAAAATAGTTTAAGAAGAGAAAATATTTGTAAATTATGTGTGTAATAAGAACTGCATTATGAAGCTGTAACTTGACGTCACGAGCTAAAGCGTAGTTCTATGACACTGCGTTACAGCAATTTTACTGTATACTCAAAGTTTACTGTATGCTCCTATAAGGAAGTAAATATATTTGTTGACGTGAACTCTGACGTTACAGGTAACTATAGAGATACAGAATTTATGAAAGGAATAAAAACAGAAGAATTAAAAGAACAAAGAACTTACTTTGAGTAAAAGTATAACCCGATTTATACGAAGTGAAGGAGAAAGCTTGTAATAATATATTCTTGAAGAATGTGTGGAAAAAATAATGTGAATAAGCTTCGGAATATTTTAGTATAAAATCATTAGTGTAAAACACTTATGAGTAACATGGTATGACTCAATTGAACAACTACCAGATCAGAAAACGAGAATTTCCAACTGTATATTCATATAAAAAGTTCCAACAATATGATTGCAAAAGTAATAATACTCAATGAACCTATAAAACAAGACAGACAGACACAAATCTGGCAGGCTGTTAGAAACAGCCCGAAGGGTGGTCAAATCGTGTACCTGCTCTGGGAAGAGCTTAACCACGTAGTGGCGGGATGTGGATGTTGCAGAATGACGGGTGTAATTTAAGTGGGACATAACTAATCGGACAAAGAACTTACTTTGAGTAAATGTTTAACTCGAGTAATTTTCCAGTAATACATTGTTGAAGAATGTGTGACAAAAATAATGTGAACAAAGTTCGCAATATTTCAAAATAAAATCACTAGATATACAGGTGATATAGTGAAAGACGAATGACGCTGGCCCCGTAGGGCATGTAGAGCACTTGCCTGCTGTGCTAGGGTCCCGGGTCCCATTGCCGACGGTGGGGATGGGGATTCTTCTCCGACCAAGATAATTCTTCATCTTCCCCAGAGTCTGGAAGTATGAATGAGAGTGCGAGTGTACGCGTGATGTAATGATTAAAACCCAACCGAACAAAAGTTAACACCTTCGATATGTTCCAAAGGAGAACGGCCGCAGATATTACCATTGCAGTTAAAGGCGGGGTGCAAATGGAAAGAAAGACGAATGAATATAGGTTAAATCTGAAAGCAGATCGTTTGATTAGCTTCGGTACTCTCATAGCAGCCCGCTTTAAAGTGTAATGAAGGTGGTGCTAATTTCATCCAGTATTTTAATGCTATAAACATCATTTTATATTGTTTAGGAGACAATCTTTTAGTTACGTCTATTGTCCATTGGAGAGGAATTTTGGTTGTCAAGCAATATCATGAAATACACTCTCTTTCCACTGAGTGCGTTTGCTGTCCAGAGATGGCACCACTCATAACATCTTACTGCGCGGATTATCATTTATAATTATCTATAAATCTTTTAGGTGTACTGCTACTTTGTTCATTGTTTTCGGTTAAGATTTCATTTGTTTTTATCCTGTAGATATAATGTAGAGAGAGTATAAATACAGAGACAAAATAAAAGGAACGAGTAACTGTATTCCAGAAGGGAAGCCTATTAAATAGAGTATTTAATCACTCTTTTCGAGATCTTGGTTTATAGGTTCATTGATTATTATGCTTTTTTAAATCATATAGTTGGAACTTTTTATATGAATATCCAGTTGGATATTCTCGTTTTCTGACCTGGTAGTTGTTCAATTGAGTCATACTGTGTTAACGTCTAATGACATGTGTGATGGGAGTACAGAAGCTTATCAAATGATCTGCTTTCATCCTGTACACATAAGTGTTTCACTCTAATGATTTTATTATAAAATATTCCGAACCTTATTCATATAATTTTTGCCACACATTTTTCAACAATGTATTATAACAAGCTTAATCCTTCACTTCGTAAAAATCGAGTCATACATTTAGTCCAAGTAAGGTCTTTGTTCTTTTAATTCTTCTGTTTTTATTCCTTTCATAAAATCTGTATCTCTATAGTTACCTTTAACGTCAGCGATCACAACAAATATATGTACTTCCTTATGGGAGCATACAGTAAAATTGCAGTGACGCAGTATCATAGATCCACGCTTTAACACGTGACCTTAAGTTACAGCTTCATAATACAGTTATTAAACACATAATTTACAAGTATATTCACTTTTCAACTATTTAAATGTACATAGTTATATTTCCATATATATTTTCCAGTTAAAAAAAGCAAACCAATATTAAATTTGAGCAAACGCATTCTTTTTTTGTATAGGATGTTCAGTAGTTACTATTCCTAACTCTTGTTTATCCGTTGGTCATTATGGTTGTGATTGTACACCAAATATTCTTTAACTTAGGATTCAGTATTATTTTCCTTTCTAAGCTCATATCTTTCGTTTTCCTGATACCATGGAAACATTTCAATTGTCATTTCATTCCCCTGTATTCCCTCTTGTATATGTAACGTTGCGTGTAATGAAACTGTTTCTTTAAATATACATCTTAAACCTGGCGAAGAATAAGCATTCTTATAGGACTGGCCTGAGAGAACATATGATAAGAAATGTAGTGTAGGTTATATTGATCGTCCACTAGGAGAGACGTTCTGGTGGACAAGCAATGCGAACACAAACTAACCTCATCCTGCTATCTAGACATGGCACTAACAGTTATATTTTATCACAAGCAACAATATTTATAATTATTCACAAATTATTATATTAAATTGTAATTACGTTTGTTAATATAGCGCGGCCGTTATTATACCTTACATGATAAAACATTAATAAACTGCAAGGTACTTTTAGATAACAACAAGGTAAAAATGGCAATGTGAATGGCATTTTTCTAAAGTACGTAGCGCTGCGAGCACTTTCCAATAATTTGGCATTACGCCCTTGTCAGATCATTGGGAAATTATGACCCCACTAGACGCCGATCTAGACTGCACCGGTTCCCCCGTATGGCATGCGGGCACCCTGGATAACATAGGAGCTAATCCTATCAGCAGCTAAAGCTGAGCTCCTCATAATTCTTCTAAGCTGTTTGGCATCTAAACTTTTCCCCAACTAAAATTTAAACAAACAAAAAATTTGGGTGCAAAGTACTGCATTATCCCCTTCAACCCGAAGGTACTTCGGTAACCTCTAAATTAACTCCCAAGCAAACGACCTACCACCTTCATCCTACAAAATTCAATACAAATCCTACCTGCGTTAAAATTTTTAACGGGTGGGCACGCAGCAAAAACCTTCTGGCTGTATAGAGCCGGCCAGCACGAGCGAGCCAGCGAATATGGCAATACCAGTTTATACTACAAAGCTATAATTGAAAACCATTTTCCTAGCATATCGAAACAATTATCATGAATACAGCCTTGCAAATGCTTTTTTTATTTGGCACGTGGCATTTTAGGAAAAATTAGCCAAGTACTTCCTAAACTTATCTCACGTTAAAGAGGAGCTTCAAACTTGGTCTCCCCCACATCAGACGAATCTCGTTCAAAGGACCTTTTGGCTCTGTCAAGTCTAGAATTACAACCTCTTTCGTTTAATTTCGACAGCATTCCCAGCAGTAAACTGAATTCCTTTGCTGTCTTATTTATTCTGTTTGTATCCATTTCAGAATCTCTGTACTGTCTGTCTGTGTGGTAGAAGTTTCGCTAAACTAATATGTATATTTGCTTGTACATACAATACGAATAGGAAAAACAGTAGAAGTGTAACAACACTTCAAGTCAAATCTTAGAAAAAATTATCCATACTTCATATCTTCGGATGACGTATCACCACACACTTGTGCCAGAGCGAGAGCGAGGTTTTGCTATTATGAGAGTAAGTAAGAGTATGAGTGAGAGAGGTCTAAGCGCCCGTCGATAACTAGCTCATCTATGTTCGATCGAATAATGGTTCGGTATATTTCTACTTATATTATATATGGAAATGTTCTACCAACATTTTATGTTAATATCTAATCGAAGATTTAGTTTTGGTGTCCACTTAACCGCTAAAAGCGTCTTTAGACGAAGTTCTTTGTGATTATGTACGTGTCTCCGTGTGTACGTCCAGCACGAGTAATAAACAGATATTTCAAACCAAATAAAAAATTGTTGTTAATAAGTGCAATAGAGCGAAACTACACACTAAAAAAATTCTGTGACACAAAGAAAATTTGGTCAATAATAAGAGGGCTATATTAAAGATGTGGGGAGAGATGAGTATATAGGCGCAGATCAATATTGTGCATACTTTGAATCACTGTTAGGACAAGATAATTATATCAGAGTGGAAAGAAGTTTGTTAGGGGTCCGCAAATAATTAATGAATTAGATAGACATATCTCGGACGCTGAATTTTGTAAACAAATAAAGAGGTAAAAACCTAACAAAGCTAGTGGTATTTATGGTATACCAGGAGAATTTTGGAAGGCTTGGGCATTTGATGAAACTAGGAGGAAAATAGTGATAAAGTTATTCAATAAAATAATGGAAGAAAAGAAAATTCCTAGGAAATGGAGGACAAGCATGGTATTGCCAATTTACAAGGGAAAGGGAGATAAAAATAACCCACCTAACTACAGAGGGATTAGTTTATTGTCTATTCTAGGGAAGATTTTCACGGGAATTCTAGCAAATAGGTTGCAAAATTGGGTTGAGAAGGAGAATAAACTATCGGAGTTCCAAGCAGGTTTTAGACCGGGCAGGACAACATCGGACAACATCTTTATTATTAAAACAATTGTACACAAATATCTGAGCAATAAAAGGGAAGGGTATATATGATATTTATTGATCTAGAAAAGGCATTTGATTCAATTAATCGAGATGCATTGTGGATAAAATTAAGCAGTAAGGGGATAAGTCAAGCATTTATAGAAGTAACTAAAATGATATACCAAGAGAATGAGTTGTGTATAAAACCACCAGGCAACAAAGTAACTAAATCTATATCGAGTAAGGCAGGAGTACGGCAGGGATGTAAACTTAGTCCAGTATTATTTAATCTTTATATCGATGGAATTTTAGAAGAGATACTAAGTTGTAGGGTACATTCACCAGTTATTAATAACAAAGAAATACCGGGGCTACTGTTTGCAGATGACCTAGTAGTTGGGTCCATATCAAGTGGAGGGCTGAGAAGAGCAATCGAGGCAGCCAATTCTTATTGCAATAAATGGGGTTTGAAAGTGAATGAAAACAAAACAAAGATTATGGTCTTCAAAAAAGGATACAGGTTGCGTAAGGATGAGAAATGGGAGGTTAATAGAAGAGAAATAGAGGTAGTAAGGAGATTTGATTATTTGGGTACAAGTTTGAGTTCAGATGGCACCTGGAAAGAACAAAAAAAGATGTCTGTGGCAAAAGGTAAAATGGCCATGAGAGTGATAAGATCATTCAACAGTAAACTGCCTGATATAAATGTCAAATGGTTGGAGAGGATTTATACGGCAGTAGTAGAAAATAGAATGTTACATGGATCAGAGGTTTGGGGAATAGATGAGGCTTGGAGAGAGACTGATAGAGTGCATAGATCCTTTTGTAAATACATATTGGGATTACCAATAGCATCACCTAATGGGGCAGCACAATTAGAGCTAGGCAGGCATTCTACTAAAATTAAAATCTTGTCAAGGGCAAGGAAATATTTATACAGAATCACTAACTTGTCATATGGCAATATAATTAAAGAATGTTTTCATATTCAAAAGAGAAGTAATTGGAACGGGTCTTGGGCACATAAAATGTATGACTTGTTGAAGCAGATAGGTATGGGTCATTCTTGGATAAATGCACAGTATGGGTATAGGGGCTTCTGGAAAGAAGTTAAGCTAAGATTAGAAGATATCGACAGACAAGGCATTTTTGCCAATACAAGTGACAAAAGCTCACTGAGATTATACAGAGAAATAAAAACAACCTTGGGCAGGGAAGGATATATAGACATATGTAGTAAGTTAGGGCGAGAAGGTTTTGCTTGGGCGAGAACAGGAGTGAGAAACTTGAAAGGTTTAGGTCAAGAGAGGGAGCTAGATAAATGTCCATTGTGTGGACAAGAGAATGCAGATTTCCATTGTATATTAAATTGTAGTCAAACAAAGATATGGAGAGAGCAGGGTTGGCTACGTAAATGGGACAGTTTGGGGGGTGAAGTAGTAATTAGAAAAATGTTGTCAGTAAAAGGAGAAAAGAACAGGAGAAATATAGGGAATTATTTAGGGAAAGTTAAAGAGAGATGGCTAAGAACAATTAAGAGAAAAATGTAGAGTGAGATAGGTGAAACCGCAGAAAGTGTAAAAAGAAGCGGAGGGCCTCCATTACACAAAAACCTAGGGTTAGGTGTATGGGGACTGAATTACTATTCAATGGTGGGTAACATGATAACATGGTAGGATTTTCAGGATTTAGGAATATATGGCATATTCCAGTATGGATTTTATAATTGTATTTGATTTTGTATTTCCATTTGTTGATGTAAAAGGAAATAAATTGCTATTACTATTACCAAAAAAAAAATTCTGAGAGTTTTTGTTTTGTAAAGTATATCTAATAATTACATCACAATATCATAAGTTTAATATATTTAATAGCGTGGGAGAAATTTCCTGGCAGCAAACTGTGAAAAAATGTTGTATAATTGGACTACTATGTTATTAACCTTTCCAGAGTTATTCGTTGTCTTTAGTTTAAATGTTCCATCTTTAGATTTCTAAGCTGCACTCAGCTGTTCATTGAAAAAACATGAATATTAAAAGGCAAACGTGGCAACTCGCTTTTTCGACATTTCACTATCACTTCATTCACATTGTATTCTCCCTTGTGTCTACAGGTGTAATTGATTTATTCTGCAACTTCGAGCGGAAAATAGAATAAACGTTTCTTCAGCAGAAACTCGAGATGCTAGTGTTAATTTCATCGAGTATTTTGTGTTATCATCACTATATTATATTGTTTAGTTATACCTATTGTCTATTGGAGAGGAATTCTGGTTGACACACAAGATCATCAAATATACAACCTTTCCAATAGCTTCGCCTTGCTGTCTAGAGACAGCAATGTATGCTGACGACACTGCAATATACAGCCATCATAAAAGTCCTCGTTATGGACTTTTAGAGATGCAGCGGTACATTGACTACCTCCTTTCATGGCTTCATGACTGGAAAATCAAAATTAATGCGAACAAATGCCAGCGTATATATTTTACAAAGCGTCGTCCTTTGGCAATGGACCTAACGGTCGATGGTCAAATATTGCACTGTCGTCAGCACAGCAGGTCAAGAACCTCGGCGTGACGTTGACACGCACGATGAATTGGACCACCCACCTAAGAGATAGCGCCAACAAAGGGCGGCAGCGATTAAAGATGTGCGCCCCCATATTTAGGAGCAAACAGCTAAAGTTGCGCTCGAAGATCATCCTATATAGATCCTTTATTTTATCCGTGGTCCTGTACGTCTGCGTGGTCTGGGCTAACTCCTCCAAAAGCGCCCTAAAGTATCTCCAAACCCTACAAATCCTATCCCTACGCAAAATCCTGTCTGCTCCTATACGAACAACAACTGCCACCATTCACCAAGAAACCCACGTCCCTTACATCAACGAGGCCATCAACAAACGTGCCTCTTCCATCTGGGCGAGAATCCGACACCATCAAAACCCCACCATACACAATATTGGTAAAGGCGAACCCAAGCACCGAAAACACGCCAGAATCAAAGCATATTGAAGAAAAACAAAAATAACAAAACAACAAGACTTCAAAATTATGGGCGCCGAACCCCTCCTGGCTCAGGCCACGCTCCCAGGCAGAGGCCGCCATCATCGGCAGCCCTGGAGTCAGCTATCCGCTGCCGCACAGCCTAACTGGGAACATTGTAAATATTGTACATAGCGAAGTCTGTACAGTGTTGTGCGTGTGATACGTGGTATGCCCAGGTGTGTGTGTGTGTGTGTGTGTGTGCGCACGCGCGCGCGCCCGCGCGCGCAAGATAAGCGCAGTGTAAGAATGTAAATATAAAAACAAGAAAAAGAAAACAGAGACAAATAACGAGATAAAACTGGTTCTCGGCGGCCTCAGAACAGGTCGCCGTATGGGTTTTAGAAGAACCCCAAAGACAATAAAAAACCATACCCAGAATTATAAACCAATGTAAATTTAGAGCCTGTAAGCCGGGTACAATGTACCGGCACCAGGCAAATAAGTTATAAATAAAAAGCCTTAAGCCTTAAAATATTCGAACATTATTCACATTAGTTTTGCGGCACATTCTTAAACAAAGTAATATTACAAACTTATTCTTCTACTTCGTGTAAATCGAGTTAAACGTTTACTCAAAGTAAGTTTCTCTCCTATTAATTATTAATTAATGTTCTTTTTCCTCTCATAAGAACTATACCTTTATAGTTACCTGTAATATCAGAGATAATGAAAACAAATATATTTATTTCCTTATAGGAGCATGCAGTAAACTTTGAGCGATTACCAAATAGTTAATCAAAAAGTTAATATATTATTTAATATATGGTAGATTTGAAATTAAAACTTTTACAGGAAATTCAAGACTCGCTGTTATGTTAGTAATTCAGAAATACTCACGCGTACCTAATGCAATGATAAGATAAAGAATAAAAATAGAAAATATGACGATATAGGAATGCGTATGCTCTACATCCCTACCACAGACTGATAAACAATTTGTATTTGTTATCTTGTGACCTCCTTGCATGACTCTTTCTGTTCAATGTTGTACAAATTATTTTTTAAATTTGTTAAACCGTTTAATTACTGTTTACAATGTGATGATAATGAAAACTCCTCTCTCTTTCGTAAATACAAGTTAATAAATGGAAGGAATTGCATTATTATTTAAAACCGCATCACACCAGAGCTCCAACGAATAACAGAGCATGTCAGGAAAATTATTTATCTCCACAATGAGTAACGAGAAGGTTTACTCATGTAAATAAATCCCTGGTTTTTATTTTAAATGTCTTATATATTAGTCACAAACACTTTCAAATTACCGATAATGAGTTAAACATCCACATTTAAAATACATCGTTAAGTGTTACATTATATCGATACATTATGAAACACAATATGTCCATAATGTTAATGCTTCATTGAATTTCTGATCATTTACAAAACAGTACATTGTGCGAGACCTATCAGTAGTGTTAATTTAATGTCTAAGTTCCTGTTATAATCATATTACATAGGCTACTTCACTTTAGTTATTTCGATTGTCCACAGGGAGAACAACTTTATTTCAGAGGTAGGGATCTCTTTACCGACGTGCCTTGCTGCCTAGAGATGGCAGCACCAGTCATATCTTATCTCGGAAGGGAAGTTCTGTTTTTATGTATAACATTATATAGCAAATAGTCATTATCTTGCTATTATATAGCTTAGATTTCATTGTCTCTTATTATGTGAATATAATCTTTAGCTATAATGTATTTTGACATAATATTAAACTAACAAATTGTTGTGAACAAGAATGGAAATCTTCTAAACAGATGTAAATACAGAGAAACAGCAAATATATTTCATTGTTAAGTGAATATTTCTAAATTTTTCCTTTTTTAATACTTGTATAAATACAGAATACAGATTTTGTACTAATGTTACAATAGTAACTAGGTATAGTCCTTTAATGCAGTATAGTGTTTGTGTGAAAAGACGATAGGCATGCCTAAATTTCGGTCAGATTGGTAAGCAGCATTCCCTTTGTCTGCCCCATATTTCTATTGTCACTTAGGACATCGAAATAATGTAAAAAAAATATCGACGGGTGATCATCAGAAAACAAAAAATAAGGCTAGACCAAAGAGAATCAACACGAGATACCACAGTCACTCTGAGAACTGCGTGTGTAGTTTGTATAATGACAATATCATTTGCTAAAATACAACATCACTGTCAGATTATAACAAAGTATAAACAATAATTGTGTACACTAATATTCGACTAATTGAATTTTATTATTATATACCTACAACGGTTTTTATTTTAAAATATTATGAATTTCATTCATATAACTTTTCTAACCTTTCAACATCCTCTTACATAAGTTTTTTCGTTTCGTTTCGGTAAATTTAGATAAACTTTTGGAGAAACTGATAAAACAGTTTATTGTCCTATTCTGTGTTTACTTATTTTCTTTACGGCCAGCGATAATCAAATGTTTTAAGAACTCGTTGCCAGGGGTTATATTTCAAATAATTTTGGTGATCTTTGCATTATCGTTCGTAAAACAATATTAAAGTCGTATCGCATGCCTATTATACTCATTCATGTGCAAATTATTATTTCTATAAGCTCACATTCTTGTTAATAACTATTTCTTTCCTTTAGTAGAGTTGGCTTGAGGCGACTCAAAATTAAGAATCGCTCGCTGTGTGATATCTTGATACTAATTTCGCTTTGCATATCCAGAACACCAAAAAACAATAACAACTTCCTATATCATAACATATATCAGAGATCTACAATTTTGTGTTGTACAATTCTGTATGTTTTACCTTTGCCGTTACACAAAAGTCATACAGAAGGAAAAAGATGTCATACGCCACTCAAAAAAGGCAAGAGAATTACTTTAGCGAAAAGAATTATAAAAATCTCTAACAAGTCCGTGAAAGGTCGCCCGTCGGGGAACGCTGTTTGTCTTGCGTCTATGAAATGTACTTGACTTGAGTATTTATTGAATTGTAACCAGCACGTGTAACAGTACGTCTTTAATACTCGTCTCATAATTCCACCTTTATCTTTAGAAATAGTGAATTACACAAAATAACAAAACACGTTTGTACACTTCGTTATAATACAAAACAAACTGTAGTGACGTAATGTCATAGAACTCTGCATTAACACGTGATGTCAAGTTACAGCTTTATAATACAGTTTAATTAGACAGAAAATTGACAAATATGTTCTCTTCTTCAACTGTTTAACTGTATACGTTTATACTTTTATCATATTTATATTGTCCAGGTAAAGATGAACAAACCGATGTTAAATTTGAGCACATACATTTTTTGGTTGTGTAGGATGATCACCAATTAATTTTACTAACGCTAGTTTATCCGTTGGACATTACTCTTGGGATTGTAGACCAAATATTGTTTACTTTAGCTTTATATATTATTATCCCTTCTAAGCTACAATCTTTTGTTTTCCTAATACCACGGAAGCACTTCATTGCCACTTAATTTCCTGTATTCCCTCTTGTATCTGTAACGGAAAGTGTTATAAAACTATTTCTCTAAAGATTTATCTTAAACTTGGAGAACAATAAGCATTCTTAGAAACTGCGTTGAGAGAACATATGATAAGAAACGTTGTCTTAGTTATATTGATCGTCCGCTAGGGGAGACGTTTTGGTGGACAAGCAACTCCAGCACAGACAAACCTCATACTTCTGTCTATAGATAGCACTACATGTAATATTTTATTACAAACAACAATATGTATAATTATTATCAAAGTATTATATTAAATTGTAATTACCTTTGTTAATATAGCGTGGAGTTAATTATTCTTTACATGTTAAAAACAATAATTACCTGAAATATACTTTTAGCTAACAACAAAGTAAGAAATTGTTTTGTGTGAGAATGGAAATCTTCTAAAATAAGTAGATATACGAGCACTTTACAAAAATTTGGCATTACTGGTTTCTACAATGTTATGGTGTTACAAGACAGATTTGTAAACAATTATAATGAATACAGCCTTCAAAAATCTTGTTTTTATTATTCACATTTGGCATTTTGGGAAAATATAGACAAGTTTATAAACTTATCTCACGTTAAAGAGGAGCTTCAAACTAGGTCTCCCCCACATTTTACGAATTTCGTTCACAGGAACTTTTACAAGTCCCTTTTACCTTGTTCGTTTAATTTTAATATCGAGTAAACCATTTGCAGCAATAAACGGAATTCCTTTGTTGTCTTACTTATTCTGTTTGTATTGATTTCAGAATCTCTGTACTGTCTATCTGTAAGGTAGAAGTTTCATTAAACTAATATGTGTACTTGCTTGTACATACAATGTGAATAGGAAAATCAGTGGAGGTGTAACAACACCTCAAATCAAATCTTATAAAAAATTATCGATATTTGATATCTTCGGATGACGTGTCACCACACACTTGTGGCAGAGCGAGAGCGAGGATTTGCGATTGTGAGAGTAAGTTAGAGTATGAGTGAGAGAGGTTCAAGCGGCCGTCGATAACTAGCTCATGTATGTTCGATCGAATAATGGTTCGGTATATTTCTACTTATATTATATATGGAAATGTTCTACCAACATTTTCTGTTATTATTTAATCGAAGATAGTTTTGGATGTCCACTTAACCGCTAAAAGCATCTTTAGACAAAGTTCTATGTGATTATGTCCGTGTCTCCGTGTGTACGTTCAGCACGAGTAATAAACCGATATTTCAAAACAAATAAATAATCGTAGTTAATAAGTGGAAAGGAGCTATACAAAATTTTACGCTCAAATTCCAGCTCATAGAAGCGCCCTGGTTCGGTCTCTAGGAGACTACAACGCTACGAGACGCCGCTTCAGGCTTTACCGGGTACCCCGTATGGCATGCGGGCACCCGAGGTAACATACAGCAGCATAAGCTAAATTTCAAATCTCCAAATGAGTTGTTTGGCTACAAAAAATTTACCCTACTTTAGCAATATAAGACACCAGGGTGTAAACAAAAAAGCGGTTTGGCATCCTGTACAAAATTAAAGAGGAGCAAAGAGCTACACAAAAGTTTCCTCAGCCAAAAAATCCCACATCATCCTGTAACCATCTAAATTAACTACCTGCGGTCAGACCCAAACCTGGGTGGGTACGCAGCAAAAACCTTCTGGCTGTTAACAGCCTGTCAGTATACTACTTGGACTTTGTTTCATATGTTCATTGTTTAATATTTGTGAAGTTAGTAGTTCACTGGTAACGTTTTTATATAAATATGCATTTGGAAACTCTAATCTGACTACAAGGTAATCAACGGAGCCATATCTTGTCAATGTCGTGTGGCATTTGTTAGAAGAGTAGAGAACCATTATTGAGATTTATACTGGAGTCGTACGTCTTTCACTGTCCGCATATTTATTGACGTTATTTTAAAATATTCCTAACATTGCCTTTGCGACGCATTCTTCAAAAATGTATTTCAATAAGCTTACTCCTCTACTTCATGTAAGTCGATATAAACATTTACTCAAAGTAACTTCTTTGTGGCCTTGATCATTCTGTTTTCATTCCGTTTATATAATCAGTATCTCTATAGTTACCTGTAACGTCAGAGATCACGATAACAAATATATTTATTTCGTTATAGGAACATACAATAAACTTTGAGCAATTATCAATTATCTTACGTACTGTGTGATAGATTTCAAATTAAAACTCATAGAGGAAACTCAAGACTCATTTTATACCTGTAACTGAGACACAATAAACTAACGAGTACTAAAAGGAATGTACTGATACAGAATAAAGATCGAAAATGTGGTGATATAAGACTAACAACTAAGCTCTACGTCACTACCACAGATAGATCCACAATTTTTATTTATTTTTTGGTGTAAACTTCCATACGATTTTAATATCTCCGGTACAGGTAGCTATTTCCGCTCGACGTATAACAATCCCGTCTTAGCTAAATGTCTTATAGTTCCCTATTTCTGTAACTGTCCCTCGCGGCTGCGATCACCAATGTTGACCGCGTTTTATAGAACTCCAAACGGAGACCGATCTTCTTATATTTATCTCGTCCCAGTTTTTGTATCTCTCTTTCGTACAAAGTCAATTGCTCACAATTAAAAAACGCTTTTGTACACTTTCTTGTAATACAAAACAAATTGCAGTGACACAATGTCCTAGAACTCTGTTTTAATCCGTAATCAAGTTACAGCTTCATAACGCAGTTCTTGTTACACACAAAATTTACAAATATATTCTCTTCTTCATCTGTTTAAATGCACATACTATACGTCTAATATAATTATATTATCCAGATAAAGATAATCAAACTGATATTAAATCTGAGCACATACGTAGGATGTTCACTAATTAATATTACTAACGCTTGTTCATCTGTTGGTCATTGTTGTGATTGTAGCCCAAATATTCTTTACTTTCTGTTTCAGCATTACTATCCTTTATACATCTTCAAAGTTCAAAGCTCCAATCTTTTGTTTTTCGTGATATGAGAACATTTCATTATCAGTTATTTCCCCTGCATCCCCTCTTGTATTTGTAACGTTACATGTAATCAACATATATCTTTAAATATACAGCTTAAAGTTGGAGAGGAATAAACAATCTTAAAACGAGTGGCTTCAGAAAACGTACGATACGAAATGTTCTAGTTATATTATCGTCCGCTAGGAGAGACGTTTTGGTGGATAAGCAACGCGAACACAGTCTGACCTTATCCTGCTGTCTAGAGATGGCACCTGTTATATTTTATTTGGAGGAAGAATATCTGTAATTATCTACAAAGTTTTATAAGAAAGTGTAACTATGATTATTAAATATAGCTTGTATTTAATTGCGTTTATAAGGTAAAAACTATGATTAGTTATAACTTAATCTTAGCTAATAAAGAAGAAACAAATTATTACGTGTGAGAATGGCAGTCTTCTAAAGTAAATAGTTATAACACCACTTTATACAAATGTGGCATTATTAGTATTTCTATGTGATAGTCGCAGCGGAAATCTTTTTGTTAGTAATTGAGAACAATTATAAGGAATAAACTGTTGGAAATGCTTGTGTGAGGTGGCTTTTTACGAAAGAATAGTCAAGCATTTCCTAAACTTCTTTCACATTGTAACTTGTTCTCTCCACATAATTTTCTTAAAATGCCGTTTTCACGACCTTTGTCGTCATTCTTAAAATCTAGATACAAGTCTATTTGTTTAAATATAGCATCGCGAAAAATATTCGCAGAAATAAACTCTATTACTTACTCCGTTAATATTCATTTCAGATTTTCAGAACCTCCTCAGTATGCTTGTGTCAGGTATAGCTTTCGTTAAACAAATATGTATATTTCTTTATAGGTACAATGGCAATGGGTAAATACAGTAGACGTGTAACACCTCTAGTTAAGTCCGTTAAGGCTTTGTCGGCAGGTCATATCTTTTGACAACTGACCTTCACACATTTGTGTAAATTACTAAAATCGAACACTTTCCTATCGACTTCAAATTAAAATAAATTTATAATTATTTCCATAAAGGCTCAAAGGTATTTGCTTAGAAAATCAGGTTTTAGCGTTACTAAAATGTTTAAAATCTGGTCGCTATGTTATAGTTTGACATTACATTATATACTCCTAGACGCAGCTATTTGAACAAAAATTTAAATTCTACAAATTACAGACGACTTACGACCTACAAATGTCACGTCCGTGCTCATCTCTAACTTCCTACTTATGCATTGCCCAGTAACTTGTATATGAAAGTCTTACAGTGACTGTGACCGTGTTTTATGTCCGAACCAATGTCAAAGCCCTATTATGCCAGATATATACGCTACATAATGAATTTGAGAACTGGTTCACATTCAAGTCACCGTATTTCCAACTTGTTTCCTTCAATATGGATAGCAGACGAATGTTTCGGTCATATACTACAAGTATGACTGATTTGTATGACTTCTTTCTCAAGAAAATAAACATATAAAAGTTAATTTTTAAAATGTTTGGTTCATTTTAATACACTCGCAGTATATGTACCAGAATTACATTTGGGTTGTATATTATTCGTATTACCATCCTTTCGTCATATTACACTTAACTATTATAAGGAATGTTATGGTTCAGTAAACAGTTGCCTTTATAAAAACGAGTAAAACTGATAATACAGCCTTACATTAACCACTTACACACAAATTAGCATTCTAAAATTATAAGCTGCCTTACATCTCTAAACAAAAGCACAACGACACGTACCTTTGGTGGAAATCTACAAAGATTGAACCATGTGATTGTCCAAATGTTGAACAATACGTAATAGGAGTTGATACGTTTCACAGGTTAACCAATAAATTAAAATAAAACACCAAATAAATTAACATTTGTTAATTAACAAATTAACAAATTAATGTATCAATTAATGTATTAACTTCTCTTGTGCTTCCGCAGTAACCTTCATAGCAACTTGCCTAGACAGTCTATAACTCTGTAGAATATTCTCTTCTGATGTCTCCTCAAAATCATTTCTCCTCATAGACTGTAATCTATTACAAATGCCATTGAGACGTTCTTAAATATAGCAAATCGACATCAACAGCTGCGCTCACGTCCGCCAGTTTTCAATTTACAATTGTTAAGGACTTAACAACAGAAATTTGACTTGTTATTTCAACAAGAGATTTAACACAAGTGTTACCGTAACACTTGGTGAAATGCAATGTTTGTTTTAACTTTTGCTAAACTCGTGTTAAGCCTTAACATCTGTTGGTGAAATCGGGCATTAATGTATTTATACATTAAAAGTGGGACACCTGTCTTAATTATATCTCTAAGCATTCCTTGTTTTGCAGATATTCTTATGGTATCTGGCACTTTTCTCAGAATATTAACGTTATCCCTTTCTTTAGCCAGTAATTTTTTTTAATTTAGCCGATCTTGTCACCGTGTTTCTGTGTATTTGATACATATGTCACTTTTTTCGGAGACAAAGATAATCTACTAACCCCGGTACTCAAAACAATTTTTTTTTAGTTAATTGCATGAAATTAATCATTTGTTCACACTAGCCATATATAGACTAAGGCTTTTGATAGATAGAGTCAACATGAAAAATTCAACGCCATGGCCGGGATTTGAAGCACGGATCTCCTGGTTTCCCGTCCAATCGCTCTAACCCATTGAGCTACTATGCCCGTTGTATCTCCGCCTCTGACATTTTTCAGTTGCAGGAGAGGAAGGGGGAGGGTTAATAGTACCAACATGCAATAAGGAGCAATTGAAAACGTATCCTCAAAATTATCTGTAGAATGAAGTTATAGGACCATATTAAATTTAAAACATTGAAAAAAAAAATTTGCGTGCGTGAAATCTGGTGTTTAGTGTTCGTAAGTCCTATTATTATCGTTATTATAATTATATGGCTACTGGTTCGTGAAATTTACAAATACGTATTGTTCCTCTGCTTGAAATTCCCGCTAAAGAACTGGAAACAACTTGCTTTCAACTCTTGGTACATGTCAGAGCCAGAGAACGGCCGGCCAAACTGTAAAATTGGATACAAGTTCCAACAAAATTGATTCACTCAAAAATGGTCATAATGAATTCTATTACTCACATGAAAAATGGCAGTGAAAGACATTGAGATATATCTAATTTAGCGGTATTGCTTTCTGACACATAATTGTTTGTTCGTTCAATATTCTCTCGTGTATTCTGTAAGTACTGCTTGTTGTCAAGTTGCTGAAGGTCAATCAAATTCAAAGTCTATCTAATAAGTAAAATTACAAATTTCTATGAAACTTTGTAAATAATCAATAATATTCTTCCCCGCAATAATATATTACACGTTGTGCCATCTCTGTGCTGCTGGCTAAAGTAAATATATAGACCTAATGTATAACTTGCCAACCAAAATGTCTTTCCTAGAAACATTCAACTGAACCAAATATATCTGTTATGACGTCACCAGCTCCCGGAATTTAATGATAAGACATAAGTCACATTCTCGTCCTTATGGAGTATGTATTGTTGTTATGTATTAATACAGATAATCTTACTTCACATAAAAAGTCTACATAACAATAATGCACTCAGCTATTTCTCAGATGACTATTACTTACTATTGGTTGGAATTTTAAATTCTTACACTTTTAGTTTATTCTATCATGTACATAGCAGGTACAAAAGGTATTGCATTCCACCCAGTAATTAGATACCAAGCTTTCATTAAAATATAAGCTTTAAGTCACTTTGATGTCATAAAATCCATTTAGTTAAGAAGGTAATGACACGTTTGTGAGTCCATCAACAGCTAAACTCAAAGCTCCAGATTGGTACTGCAGCATTCAAACAGAGACACGAAGATAAAGTGTAAAGTCTTGCTATACGTACAACTTGAGACTGTTTAATTGTGCTTCTTTTTTGGACTATTTCAGATCTATAACTTGCAATTAGTTTCAAACATATGAGCATCGCTTATGTCTGCTGCATTCCGTATACAATTGTTTTTAGAAACCTGTTCCTGTTAGAACAGCTGACGCCAAACATCCGCAATAAATACTACTACAGAATACTAAAGGCAACAAACAACCTTAGTTAATTTCAGAAAACGTTTCTCTCATGTATCACAAGTAAATAATTAAAACACTCCTGCAATTTGTTTAATTAGGGTGGAGAAAGTAATGAAGTGAAACTCGCTAGATTAAATAAATATCAGAGAATATAAGCGAAGAGGAGAATGGCAAACCATAGTACACGAATTATTGCTACAAGCTATTCATAAACTTGCTGCTACCAAACATGAGATATTTTGGAAATGCTCTCACACAGCACTACTGTGTTAAAACTGTATACCTCACGTACATCTGTGATATGTGGAAACTACTTACAAATGTTTTGTTGTTTATAATTTTATACAAGTTCCAACAAATGGAAATGTCGAAAAATCTAACCGAAAATAATAGGGAATGAGAAAGCACCATGGGGCAACTCAACTCAACTCCATGCTGGCGGGGTGTTTGGAACAGCCCGAAGGGTGGTCAAATCGTGTACCTGCTCTGGGAAGAGCTTAACCACGTATTGGCGGGATGTGGATGATGCAGAATGACGGGTGTAGTTTAAGTGGGGTTAGTGTAGGGAGGTAGCTTGCTGCTCCTCAGGGAATGATGAACCGGGTGCTACGGACAGCGTGCACCGCTGGTGGGTTAGTTAATAAACTAGGAAGAAGGTATGTATAATTTTGAATATTCCGGAATAAAAATTTTGGATTAGCTGAAATGCAATTTAGGCTGGAATGGAGATCATGTAGTTACCGGCAGTGACCGCAAGACATGCGGGGTAACCGGTATCGCTTATAGCGACGCTCACGAGGAACATAATCCCCAAGGAATCTGACGAGGGCGCCCTGATGTTGGGGCAAACCCTCGAAGAATTTTGTCGCCCGGCGCCTAATGTCATCCTCCACATATCGGAGGAATGAAGCCTCGTGAAGTAATCTCACGGGGAACCTTGTGCAAACAGAATAAATAATCCGAAGACATTTATTCTGTGCACGTTGGAGCAGAACTAGATGTGAGCCTGCGGCCATACCCCAGACTTCGCACGCATAGAGCATGATAGGGAGGACCAGAGCAATAAAGAGGCGCAACTTTAGGGGAACAGACATCGCAGACCGAAGCACAGGGTATAGTGATGCCACGGCACCACACGACCGATGAGCTTGCTCCTGGATGTGCTCCCGAAAAGTTAGGCCCTTGTCCAGCTTGACTCCCAAGTACTTGAATGAAGTCTCCCACCTGATCCCTTGCCCGAAGTAGGTAAATTGGGGGAAATTGGCGGGAAAGCGGCGCTTGGTGAACAATATCGCTTGGCTGTTCCCCGTATTAATGGACAATCGCCAACGCGTGCACCATTCCTGGAGGAGGATTAGGTAACGTTGGATGGGGTTGAAGGTTCTGCGTGGGTGTTTATTTGTTAAGAATAGCAGCACGTCGTCAGCACATTGTGCTATGTTGACGTGCTGTTCTGTGGGAAGGTCAGCCACGTTAAAACGTTCTTTAGAAGACCTTCTTTCTCATGTAAACATATTTATTTGTTCATTATTCTCCTGGCAAATATTTCACCTACTTTTCATTTTCGTGGAATTAAACAACAATTAAATCTAGTCCGTACTTAAATAACGTAATTACAAATCATTGCAAACCTGCATAACTAACTACAAAGATTCATCTACGCTACACGATATTACAGGTGGAGCCATCTATGGACAGAAAGACAAAGTTGGTAAAATGATACATTCTGGTGAGTAATGAATATAATTCAAGGACCGTCTCTTGTGTAATGGTATGTATTCATAATAGTAAGTTAAAAGATTATACTCACATTACTTGCTCAACCCACTCTTCTAAAATGACTAAACTGTTTGCAGAAGTAATGTCATTACACATTTCGTTGTATATACAACAGAAATACGAGAGACTCACAAGGTTTAAGATGTAGCTGCCTGAAAGTATTAATTTCAAAATGAAACTTGTCTCACAAATAAATCAGTTGTAGCCAACTTGTTAATCAGAAGACTAACTTTACGTAAATCTCATAATGGAGAAGACTTAAGCACTCATATGTCTGCAACAGTCTACAACAATATCGCTATATTCCCCGAGGGCGCCGACTAAAGCCATACAAGCTGTCCCGCATATCTTGTGGTCAAAACCCGTAACCCTAAGGCCACTACACCAGACTTAACGTAATTTACCTACCCGAGTTCTTTGTCTGGACTATAAATAGTTTACAAATTTCCTCTTTGAAAATTAATTATTTTCTGCACCAGCGGTACACGAGGACCGTTGTAATTATAGTTTATGAATTATTATTTTTCTAATTTAACAAAAATACCAGCGGTGCATCCGTATAGCTGTGAATGTTTACTTACGTCATTGTCATTGTCGTCAACGTCTGATTATTGCAAATTTATGATGATAAGTTCTAAAATCTCGTTACGTGCTATTTCTTTCCAAAAATCATCTTCTTGTAGTTTATCTGATTTCTCACCGCAAAACAATGGGCGATCATTTGCCTCTCGCTACTTTTTAAACGCTTGCCTCGATTGTCTTTTATTTCGGCTGAAGCACCGGCCTGCTCCATGATGAAAAGCTTACTGATTTTAAATTGCATATACATAAGTGTTCTTGGGTTGTGAGGTACGCGAGATGTACAGGAAATACAGTGTTAAATATCAGAAGTAACTCCACACTATAAACAATAACATCTTAATCATCATACAACTCGATACAGACCTCGTTGTGAGAGAGCTGTCTGGTATAGGAATGCAAGAATATTATATAATAGCAGTGTCCTTTAGTAATTGTTAAATAAAATGCAGGTTAATTTAACATAATAAGTTAATAGAGTGTATAATTTCACCTGTCTTCTGTCTAATCTGTATATAGTATACAGAACACATCTATGTGATATGTGAAGCAGAAAGATAAAATGTGAGGTTATTACGTTTATAATAATCGAAACATTTGCATACTTTTCTCTCTCTGAATTAGCTCACACAGAGCAGTGATCACAAAACTACTTATAGTAATGTACTTAAAGGAGAGGTTTATCGTACGTATGCAAATAATAGAAAACGTCCATTAACTTCGCTAAACCAATCAACAGCTTAACCGCTATAACAGCATAACCAACATTATTTTGTGACCGAACTGATTTCTGTTAACGATGACTTTGGCAGTTTGGCTGGAAACAAGCCACTGTTTGGAGCAATCAGAAGTTTCGGTAATATACTCATTTATCATCGCAAGTGACAATTCTCCTGACAAATCTATCATCTATAGGATTAAGGATAAGCTGACGACAGATATCCACTCTACGTTTAGCCTGTTGAGGTTGGCCACAGTATGTCAATGGTTAGAGCGGTTGTGGAGGGCAACCAGAGGATCCGTGGTTCAAATCCCGGCTATGGCATTGAATATTTCAGTCTAACTCTACCCTTACATAGCGCATCCTACGCACGGCTAGTATGAAAGAACAATTGAATTCCATTAACACTGGAATAACGACGTTACTGACAAACTGAGTTAAGGTCAAATCGTAATTTACTTTTCGTCACAATACAAATAGCAGCATGTGGATGTCTAGGCTTTAGTCAACGATTTTAAGAACTGATGTTTATGTGGCAGCATGCAATTTAATTTCACATAAATTGAGATATGTAAGAGGTCTACATAGTTTTACGTTTAAGAATTTGTCTATTTGTTGTCATTTACCAATTAACCAAACCTAATTCAGAATGAAAACGACTTCAGTGGCTATCTGCAGAAATCCAGAAATATACAAATTGTCAAAAGAGATATCTTAAGCGTTTGTTACTTTAATCAAAATACTTAGAGACACTTCAAAATTGTTTGTAAGTAAAGAGTAGTTAGCATTGAAGTCATCCTACTTTTTTATTCTTCCTGCTATATTGTGCAAAGTGGATGAACTTATATATTATATTTGGTATATAACCAACTTTATACTTTTGTTAAATTTTTATAATGGGATCTGGCTAAATCATATAATTTGTAACCAATTATCTGTTTTTCGCTAACAGTTCTCGCAGTTTTACTTACTTTTAGTATAAATTTACTAATTTCTTTATATATTTAAAGTTCCAAGTTTATTGTCGTTGTTCTATTGATGTCATAGTAACCTTATATAATATAAAAGTCAGCATACAGCGGTCTACTTGTTAAACATTTGACTATCACTTCAGTTTCTTATATTTCTGTTGTATATACAAATGTGTAATGGAGCTACTTTACTTCTGTAAACGGTTTATTCTTTGTAGAAGTGTGTGTTCAGAAAGCAGTGTAAATGCCATATATGAACTTACCATTATAAACATTTGATTGGCCGCCAGGATACATTCTCTTTAACGACTTCGTCTTCCTGTCAATAGATGGCTCCACCTGTAATATTGTGTAGCTTAGATGTAGTTTGTATTTATTTTAAACGTTTTGTAATAAATTGTAATTATGTTGTTTAGCTACGAGTTATATTTGACAATTTATGTATACAGCATTAAACTCAACAATATTTATAATATCTGTTAAGTCAATATTGGACGAAGGAAATGTTATATCTGAGAGAGGAAGTCGTCTAAAGGCAATATATCTCTGCACGTTTTGTATAGTTATTGCATGGGTCTAATGTTCTTAAGCTAATAGCGGCTAGTTATTTTGATGGGACTTGTGTATTAATATAATATACAAACAAATTTGCAAGTGTTTACCACATCTACTAAATGTAGGTGATATATATATTTTAATACATAATTTACTATGTTTCAATTGCCGCTCATATACTGTCACTTATGAACATTTGGTCAAATTAACTTCTTCTTGGCCGACTGATTGTAAGTTCCCGTATATAAATCTATGACATGATTTTGTATATATTGAAGAATAATTCAGTGTAGTTAAACATTTATCACAAGTTTTTCACTTATATAGCGGATTTACTGCTCTCTCTGTACATTTGTAGAGGCGCACATAGAACTTCCTTTTGTGTTACTCATACTTTCAATTACTTTCTCCCTTATCAAAGGTATTTTGGTGGTTTTAGGCGAACAAGATAGCAGAAATGTGGACTACATAAGCATTCACGACAAAGGTCGCTTGTATCCAACGATGAGCTGAGGGATAGTTTTGTGTATCTTGTAGTGAAGATGGGTTACAATTTGGCAATTCCGATAGAAATAAGGGGGGGGGGGGAGATAAATCAGGTTAGGAATGAAATGAAAGAAAATAGAGAACAGGTGAAAAAGGAGATCGAATGTTCTGAGAAGAAAATGATGAACAAATGACAGGAAGAACACGAAAAGATAATAGAACATTGAGAGAGGAACTAGTGTAAAGATTAGAGAAAGAAGGGGCACAGAGAATCTCCGTTTCTAGCACAGAGATTAGAAACGGACAAAGAAGAATTAACACAGGAGTTAGAAAAATAAAGAGAGGAATATTAAGTTAGGCTTACAGATCTGATACAGGAGTTGAAAAACAAAATAAAAACGTAAAGGAGATTACTAATAAAATGACAAATTTATCAATTTAAATAGTAACTGTAAAAGCAGTGATAAGAGGTACCCAAAATGTACAAATTGGATGTGTAGTAATGTAATTGTAAGACACGACATCTGCTGACACTTCTATGTACAACATTACAACAACATTATTTATTCTGATCTAAGAACTAATATTTCAGGAAATGTAAATCTAAATTTAAAATTATCTAATCAAATGTACAATGAAATAATGCCAACAACTTTTGAACATGAGGATTCACGTGATCTTAAAGCCAGAGGTTAATGCCAGAGGCTCTACTTCCATTTGTCCTGGACTCGTAAGACCAAGAACTCGGGCCTCCTTCGACCAGGGAGTAACCAAGCTGTCCTAAAAGAGCGCCCGGCTGCTCCGTGGGGCTTTCCACAGGGCAAGACCTACAGGCTAACAAGCCCCCCATCTGGTCCTGTAGACTCAAGACGGGATGGAAGTTGTAACGCCACTTACCCGCGTCAACTCCAAAATGGGAAGACTAACCATATGACCTCGCTAGGGCCGCCTGGTGTTCTAGCACATCTTCTACTAGCTATGCTGGCTAGTACGCGGGGATATTAATGGCTTCTCTCAACCCCGTCCGAAGACGTACCCGATCGCCCACGGGAATCGGGAAACACTGCCCCCTCCAGTCTAACACAATCCGAAAAACTCCTCATCAGGGAGGGGCTCGAATGTTCGGCCCGAGGTTCCTCTAGTAACGTCAGAGTAACCACGAGTGCTAGGGATCCGCAGCGCCCGCACCACGGCAGCTGAAGGGGACTGATCTCCTCCCCGTAGGGCGATACAATCAGAACCGGTCACCTTGCTGGAACCCTTGACTGTTGGCTTGCCTGTCGTATTAGGTCTTCATGCCGTCGCTGGCCTTCTGGATGTTCTGACGAGCCATCTCATGCATGTTGTGGAGATGGTTTACCAGGTTCTCCACATACTCGGTTGCTGGCTGTTTTGCGTCCGGGGGGCTCCCAAAAGCCAAGTCACAAGGCAGGCGTAACTCTGGGTCATTCATTAAGCTAGCTGGCGTCATCTCAGCGGTGTCGTGTGTAGACGAGCGGTAGGCCAGCAAGAACAAAGGCACCTTAAAGTCCCAGAGTCGTTGATGGCTGGCCACGACCTTCCTCAGGTTGCCTTGATGTATCTCCACCTTGCCGTCCGATTGGGGATGTAGGGGTGTGGTGCGGGTCTTGTTCACCCCAAGCCTTTCTAGTGCCTCCTTCATCAGGTTGGACTCAAAATTCGTGCCTTGGTCGCTGTGGAGCCCTAACGGCACCCCAAATCGGCAGAACACTTGCTCCACTAGGCAGTCTGTGATTGTCCTTGCCTCCTGGTTCGGGATAGCATACACCTCCGGCTACTTGATGAAGTAGTCCACGTCCACCATCAGGTACTTGTTGCCTCGGTCGGACACTGGGAATGGTCCAGCTATGTCGACGGCGATCCTTTCGAATGGCGCTCCCACATTATACTGCTGAATGCGACCGCGGTTCCTAGTCTGAGGGCCGCGACCCGCCGCGCACACGTGACACTGACGGCACCATCTCTCAGCGTCTGCTCGGAGCCTCAGTCAGTAGTAGCGCTGCCGTAGTTTGTCGATCGTCCGGTTTGCTCCCAGGTGTCCTCCTGAAGTACCGGCGTGCACTTCCTCCAAGACTATATTAACATTAAACTTAGATTAATAAATTTAACACTGCTCTGACACTTGATATATATTGTCAACTGTTTCAAATGTTAACTTTCATTATACTGCGTTTGTTAGTTATTCGAACTTACTTGAGTTAATAAACACTTTATATAGTAACGTATTAACTGACTTTGTGGAAACAGTTTAGATCAGCTAATGACACTGGAATATGAAACGACGAACAGAGAATATCTCGGAGACAGCTAATGTTAATGAAGAGGTAATTTGACATAAACAGTAAAATATACAGATAATCTTACTTGTCTTAAAATGTCTACATCACAATAAAGCACTCAGCTATTTCTGAGATGGCTATTACTTATTATTGGTTTGAATTTTAAATACTTACACTTTTTGTTTATTCTATCATGTACATAGCAGATACAAAGGTATTGCATTCCATTCAGAAATTAGATACCAATCTTTAATTGGTAATATAAGTTTCAAGTCACGTTGATGTCATAAAATCCATTTAGTTAAGAAGGTAAGGTCACGCTTGTGAGTCCTTCAACAGCTAAACTCAAAGGTCCAGATTGGTACTGCAGCATCCAAACAGAAACATGAAGATAAAGTGTAAAATATGTGCAAGATCTTAGTACAAATTAATATCTTATTAAAACACAATTTAAGTCATTATTATATTGTTTGTATAGCGAACAATTTCCGTGATTTTCCTTGTTTAGTTTGAATTGGACAATACTTATGTTGTTTGTTATTTATTTTTTGTTGTACAAAGAGAACGTAATGTCAAAACAGTAACATGACGACCAGCTATTAAAAGATTTATCCTTGACTTAAGTCTACTACATCCCTGTACACAACTGATTTTAGAAGTAAATTCTTGTTACTATAGCAGACTATAAACATCGAGAAGAACAAGTTTAGTTAATTTAGCAAGTACATATCTAGCTTCACATCAGTAAACATCTGTAATAACCATTAATTGTTTAAATATGAGTTGAGAATATAATATGACAAATTTGGAAACTGTGAAAACACAATATATGAGCAGCAATACAAATCTTGGAACATAATAAATTATTGCGAGTAATTGACGACCTCCTCCAAAACAGGAGAGATATTCTAGAAACGCCCTCACTCTGTGATAAAGCGGTATAAGTCACACAGATGTGTCAAATAAGGAAACTACTCCTAAATGCTTTGTGCACTGTAAATGTATAGAAGTTCCAACAATATAAGCCTGCGAACATGTAATAATACTAAGTGATTAATAATGCAACCATGTAATAACTTCCCAAAAATTGAGAATATGTATAACATTTAGAAGACTTTTCTTCTGACCCACAAAAATTTATTCGTTCAATATTGTCTTAATATATATTTACAGCTGTTGCCTGTTTAATATCATAAATATAAATTGAATGTAAACATTAACCAAAATATATAATTGCGTTGTATTATAAAACTTTATAAATAAATACAAACTTTGTTCTACACTAAACGATGTTACAGGTTGTGCCATCTATGAACAACAAGACGAGGTCGTTATAAACAATGTATCCTGGCGGACGATCAACATAACTAAGAGATCGTCTCTTATCTAAAAGCATATACTTATAACACTAAGTTGACATATTCCAACTACTTTCTCAAGTCAGTCTTCTAAACAGACTTTCCTGTTTACAGAAGTAGCGTCATTACATATTTCGTTGTATATAGAAAATAAATACAAGAGACTGAAGTGATAGTAAAATGTTCAACGAGAGATCACTGTCTGCTGTTTTTATTATTTAATAAGATTAACATGAGATCAAGAGAAATACAAGAATAAGCTTGGCATTTTATAGATATGCCGGAATGTAGGATTTAATAAGTAAGTAACGAATATCTCGGAAGCAGTAAATGACATAATAAGATACGTTCACACAAATTACGTTTGTTTAAACACATCTGCATTAATTATGTAATAAATATGTGTCCATTAATTTATATTAATGTAGATAAATGTGTGGAGATATTTAAATGTGCCGTGTGTCAGTGTATGATGGTACCATCAGAATGTCACAAATAGTTATCAGTTGTTACTAAGTGTGACTGTTGTAATATCTTTGTGAACGTTATATAGGTTCTGTGTCTCTGGAAGAATAACAACTGACTGTACTACAACGACTTAAGTCCGCTTCTCTACACTTGGTTAACACGTCACCGTAAACAAACGAAGAGCGTGTACAAAGTACAAATCAAAACAAAACTTTAGCTTTTTCACAAATATGTTTTTATTTGTTCAGAAATATCTTCTGAAGTCGTCTGCATTTTGAATGACGTTTACTTAATTAGTAAATCGTAAGATATCGACAAATTCTTAAATAATAAAAACTGTAGATGTCGTTAAATACTCAACTATATGAAATGATATTTGTTGTTGTAACCATTTCCGGGATATTACTTAATATTGTTCTGTACTTCAAGATGTTTATACTTTGTCAAAGAGAAGGTTGTTCTTTGTTTTGTGTGACCTGGCCACGTAAAGTTGTCGCAATTCACCAA
The DNA here is from genome assembly GCA_030765055.1 of Mantis religiosa. NCBI lineage: Eukaryota > Metazoa > Arthropoda > Insecta > Mantodea > Mantidae > Mantis > Mantis religiosa. The sequence continues at coordinate 155,123,303 of CM060954.1, forward strand.
CTCTTAAAACATTTGACTCAAGACCTTAGGTCTCTATATTGCTACTTGTATCGTCATAACAACAACAACTTAACTGACTTTATTTGTTATTAAAACCGACAGCTCAGTTATAATTTACAATCATCTTTTCTTTTTACAATTACACAACGTAATTACGTCTTTTTAATGTCTCTTTAAGTCTGTGTCACGCACCAACTTGAGCTGTTTGTAATTTCTCTGAGGTACACACAACGTTTCCCTTTTACACTGCTCTGACACAACAACTCCCATATTTCCTGGTCAACTCTACTCTGTATTGTACACACTGTCTGCAGACTCAGCATTACGGAGAGTTCTCACTGATGTAAACAAAGACTCGGGCTTCTTCTTGTCACGAACCTAAACATTCTTACGTCAATAGAAATAATTTGTTAATAATCTATTATATCATAAAATATGAGGTAAGGAACGGCAGTTATCATAAGAACTTGTTTATAAAGTTAATGGTACACACTAACTGTTAAGGTATTATAAAATACAGTTTTGTTAATGACGCTAATGCTGAGAGTATTACAAGTTACTTGTTTAATATATGACCTCTTGCTCTGAAAGTATTTCGGTAATGTTCAGTAACATTTTGTATATAACGAAATATGTAATGACGCTACTTCTGTAAACGAAGACTGATTTGAGAAATTAGGTGGAATATGTCAACTTAGTGTTATAAGTATATGCTTTTAGAAAAGAGACGATCTCTTAGTTATATTGATTGTCCACCAGGATACATTATTTATAACGACCTCGTCTTGCGGTTCATAGATGGCACAACCTGTAACATTGTTTAATGTAGAACGAAGTTTGTATTTATTAATAAAGCTTTATTACAAAATGTAATTATGTTCATTAATTATGGCTTAGATTTTATAGATCCTTATGATATAAAGATAGACAGTACCCGTAATATAGGTCACCGTAATACTGAGCGAATGATTAATTGTACGCGAGAAGACATGTCTTCTAAGGGAAATATATATCTACGTGATTTCCACAGTTTTGACATGGTCGTATTTTAATGGGATGCTGTTACGATCCATTTTGTTGGAACGTTCTATACTCATTTCACAAATGCACATGAGCTAATTCGGTAAACGTGTGAGATAGCATTTCCAAAATATATCTCATTATTGTCAGAGTTAGTTACAATAACTGTTTATTCATTTAATTTACGTCAATATAAAGAGTTCGTTAATAATATATTATATCAAAAAATATGAGGCAAGAAAACAAATTGAAGAGTTGACATGAAAAATGATGTTGCTGCCAAAAAGTAAACTTTTGTGGAGATAGAGTAAACGTAATTGGGGTTCAAAAATGCTCTATTTGGATATTTTTCAGGTACGATCACAAAGTAATACCAGATTCTCAACTCTCTGTTAAAAACTGAAGACGCATATGGCGCTCCTCCTGTAACTTTCGATGCCAGCTAAGTGAACTAACCAACATGTTTTCGGAAATGCAGTGACCGTCTATTTCGACCGAGCTATGGTACATTCACCTCCTCCTCACCGCCCCTGCCCAGACATCTTAAGCGACTGATTGAGTCCATCTTTCGAAGTCTAATCTCTTGTCCCAACGAATAATTTACGGCACAATTCATTTATCACATATTAGCATAATACGCGCTAAATATGCTGAGTAAATGTGCGTAAATTATTCATCAATGTGCGAGATGTGACTTCCAAAGAAGTTGACCAATTAAATTCGGAAAGAAAGGTCTCAGAAGCCACTTCCAAACTTGATCTTTTTCCTGTTTCCACTAATCATTATAGCTTTTATATTCATGTAATAAATGAATAAGTACATCTTTAAGAAACAATTGCAACTTTGACAGAGTGAGATTACTCAGGATGCTGTCGAGGTTATACATAACACCTGTACTTCCTTTCCCTGAAGTGTGAATTCCTAAGCTTGTTACTGTGATAATTACAACAAAACCTGACACTAAATCAATGCATTCTACAGGTACAGGAAAACAGGAAAGGATATCACAAGGTCATGAGTAATGCAATTTCTTTGTACATAGAATAATGTTGAAAAGTTCCCTGGAAAGAAAGTGTCAAAAAGGAAAACATTATTAAAGAAATGTATATATAAATTGTAAGTGAAGATACAAATAACTATGTACAAAAAATAACACTATCTCTTTAAATAGAAAACAAAGAAGCTCTGTTAATAGCTTATATTTACTATGAATTTCAAAATCTCTATAGCACATACATCATTTTAGGCACAAGTTTACATAAGAATATTCTAAGAAAAACATGAAATTTGTGATTGATTCATGATATTAGTGAAACCTCACAAATTAGTACATGAGGCAAAGACATACATTGAATAAAAGACACTATTTTATATACTTCTAATTACTTTTATTGGAATACCATTCACACATGCAGTATAAATGATTATGATTAGAATGAAAAATACAGTTCAATGAATCTAAGAAGAAGAATATTAAGTACATAAAAACTGCATCATTCATTTAAAATTGTCCTAAGCTTAACTTTGTCTTTGAAACACAGGAATATTACAGCCTTAAATTTTTAAATGTTTTAATGACATGTATAAGCACAGTAATAAATGCTGAAAAAGAAAATAAGCAGTTTTAAAAATAAATGTTAAGGGGAGGCATCTGTGAAAAATGCTAAAATTCAGAGTTTACATCAGAACTGCTTGAAATTTTGTCATTAGGTGGGGTATAGGGAATCTAGTTAGGCTTTTAAAATTCATCTTACTATCTTAAATATTTTTTTCAGAAAAAAAATATTTAGTGCCTTTTATAGTATTATTTTTGTATGTTATATAAAAGGTCCCAGGTCATACAGTTTTTCTTTTAGAAACTTTAAATTTTTGATTCAGGTTTCTCTGTACATCAGTTATAAAAGTTGCTATACTTTTAAGGTGTGTATCAAGCATTTTTGGAGAAAAAAATTTTATGTGTGAATATATTAAATTTTTCTTATTTTTTGCAATTTTGAGATTTAAAATTCAATAATAAATAAACTATTTCATTTAAATAAACAAAAATACCAGCTTTTATTAAACATTTATTTAGGAATATGTATGCAAAGTTTGATACAAATTTGTTGAGAATTGCAGAAGTTGGAGCATTTTGAAGATAAAAAATGTTCAAAAGTTGAAAGTGGAGACAAATGAATTTAAAGATCTAGATTGAAATTACACTACTTTCTGTACTTAGAAAACTCCATGCATCATATGCAGGCCCTACAGCAAGCTTATTACCTTCTTTCTCTTTAATTTGGTTATCTTTGGCCCTTTTTTATAATTTTTCTATCTACAATAGTTTTTACCAAAAAGATGATAATTTAATTTTTTGCTGCAATTTCTTTACATTGGGAAACATATTACATTCTCTACAATTTTTGCTATAAATGATTGGAACTTTGGATTCTGGTTCCTTTAGATAATAGTTACAAAACGATATATGTATATACTCATCTGCCCATATCTAATGGTTCTGGAGGAGAAAATTTAAGGAATATAATAGAATTTTCTTGAAGTTTTGTCGGTTTTCCTTTTTCAATACCAATCATTATTAGTTTTTCCATATACAGCCATAGTGATACCAATTTTTATTGAAAACGTATCTAGGAATATACATATATGCAAAACTTAAAGAAATTCATTGAAAACTTTAGTGTCTGGACTTTAAGGAGCATTAAAAATACTACAAGTTGGACATGAAGATAAATCTAGTTAGAAGCTCTAAATATAAACAACATCTTTTTCTATGTTTCTAATCCCTCCTGCACTATATGAAGACCACTCAGCTAGTTTATTATCCTCTTCTTCTTTTAATTTAGTCACCTTTAACTGCTGCTTGGCAGATTTATATTTGCTCAATAAACTCTGAGCACTATGTTTTAGCTTTCACCTATCCCTAATACAGCTAATTTTCTTGCTAACAGGACTTACTTTGCCTGCTGCAACTTTTGCCTTAACTTTAAGTCTATCTTTATAACCCATATTAAATTCACTAGCAGCTGCAATCACTGCAATTTGCAATTTCTTTCTTAATACAAAAACTTCTTTGTGACATTTACTGCATGGAAACTTTCATTAGCATTCTGTGGTTCTCCTTTAATGCAAATTTCCCATAGAATAGTACTAACTAATCTCTTTATTTTTGTCTATGAAATGGAAATTGTAAGAAGAATAGTTCATGCAATTAATACCCATGTTCATACAAAACTTCTGCATAGAAATATGACCCTTACCAATGCCCAGAAATACATCAACCATTCTTTTATTTACATCAAAAGGTGACCTACTAGAATCACTGTTAACTCTTGGGCTATAATATGTTTTCACTTAACATTTACCTCAAACAGAGCATTCTAGTATCATTACTTACTATTATGGCAAGAAAACCATATATATCATTATATTTTGCTTTGAAATAGCCACTGTACTCCTAACCTAACCTGGTATGAATCATATACCTACTGTTGCAACAAGAAAGCAATACAATGTTAAATCAGGCTTTATTCCTATTCTAAACAATAATAATTTAATATAAGCTGCTATCCACGGCTTTAGCTTGCATGTAAACCATATTTCACAAACACTACATGTTAGTGGAAATGTTTGTTTACTTTCAAAAATAGTAAGTGGGAAATAATATATAAAAATGGTAGCGGAAAGGTTCAGTATCTTCCACAAACATCCAGAAGATGTCCCTGCACATTACTACAGTTACAGAATCAAACCGGGTAGTTTAAAAGTGAGAATTCCATCAATTTCTTTGCGACACACTAGAAAAAGCAATATAAATGGCCACGCCCACCCGCACATGGGCATTTAAATAATGACGTGGCTGCTCTTTGAATAGCGGTAGGGCCTAACTGAAACTACAATGTTTAAACACAATTTTAATGCAAAAAGCGGAAAATGCCGTTTTTGTCATTTTTGAAGAAATTTCACCGATACCTCCCTTATTATGCCGATTTCACCTTATTATATAATAATAATTTACATACAGAATGGAAAACATAAATGTGTTGAGATACAATATTCTAACGACTTAGTTTGTAATGTTTGTTTTACGTCGCCAGCGTGACGTCTCCGGACGAGAGACACAGCAACGACAAGAATTTTTACAAAACATTTCATCACTTGTTTCCTTAAACCTATACAATTTATCCAAAAAACTGTTCTTTGTCCCCGAGAATGCTGTTTCCAGTTAACATCGCATACGTTTCCCGTCACAAGAAAGAAACAAAACAAATCGAATCGCTTCCGCAATATGTGACTTCTTTTGTTTCATCACATCTCACATATAATATTTAGAGCGTTTTAAAATTATAAGTGTCTTTTGAATTGGGCGGTGTTTATTACTCAATTAATTACAAGACATGTAAAATATAACCAGTAATTATTTTGGTCATCGAGAAAATAACAGGTCAATGAGAATATTGCTAAACAAACTAATCAAGGAGATGAAAGAGCGAGGTGGCTTAGTTACATAGTTACTCTCCTCAGTCTTGTACAAATTCTCACCAAAAAGAGTTATTATTGTGATGGCTTTATGTTAAAGGTTAGAAATCGTTTAAACAGATCCACTCGTGGTAAACAGATCCACTACCAGGTCAGATAAACAGTTCAAACTCCTCTCTTTCTTCATGCTCCGTTTGCCTTCTTGTGGTGGGTAGACAGTACATTATACCTATCACTGCAGTTACTGAAACGAGCATTAGTGATTGAGTGAGTGAGTGAGTGAGTGAGTGAGTGAGTGAGTGAGTGAGTGAGTGAGTGAGTGAGTGAGTGAGTGAGTGAGTGAGTGAGTGAGTGAGTGAGTGAGTGAGTGAGTGAGTGAGTGAGTGAGTGAGTGAGTGAGTGAGTGAGTGAGTGAGTGAGTGAGTGAGTGAGTGAGTGAGTGAGTGAGTAAGATTTAACGGACCATCAGTAACTAGGTATTTTGTATCCGAAACAAAGTTAAGCCTTATTTTTCCAGATGTAGAGGCTATATAATATTTTTGAAAACTGATTCACATTCAAGTCTCCAAATGTCAAAGACGTTTCGTTCAATATGGATACCAGAGGAATGTTCCGGCCAGTTATTACAAGTATGACTGATTTGTATGACTTCCCGCCCAAGAAAATAAATGTATAAAGAAATTTTAATTGTAAAACTTTTGAATCATTTTAGTACACTCAGAGTATATGTAACAGAATTACTTTGAGTTGTATATTATTCACGTGGCCACACTTTCCTCATAGTTCCTAATCTATTAAAAAGAATTAAGGAAAGTTATGTGATTGTCCAAATACGTTTAGTTGATACGTTTCACAGGTTAATCTATAAATTAAACAGACATCAAGTAGTTATGTTAAATTATGTTTCACACGAGTATTTTACAAGTTTATCTTGTACCACTTATACAACTAGAGAAGAAATGCGTACACTTGAGCCATAGTACTAACGAAATCTGTAGGATAATATACGCTTAGTTGTCAAAGTCTTACGTTCATATTGTAACTATTTGATCAATTTGGATCAAAGATTGTAAATTTACACTTCACGTTTTACAAATAATGCACAGCCTTTTATAGCACAATCCTATCTCTAATTTAAAGCCTAAACTTACACGACGTCTCTATGAAGTACCGGGTAAGACAGCTCCTGGTATATGAAACGTTTTCAAGAAATTCAACCCTCGTTGTTACGTAATTAACTGAAACATATGTTAAATATATGAGTACTTAAAGCAATTTAATGTTACGGAAATAATCAATGAAAACATTTCCGCGCAAATTGTGCTTTGGTGTGAAAAAATATATAGAAATATTCTACCAACATTTTTATGTTAATATTTCACGGAAATTATTGTTTTGGGTGTCCGCTTGACCGCTAAAAGCGTCTTTAGACAAAGTTCCATGTGATTATGTACGTGTCTCCGTGTGTACGTTCAGCACGGGTAATAAACCGATATGTCAACAGAAATATAAAGTGGTACCAAATAAGTGGAGTCCTATCGGAAACTTTAACTAACCCCAAACACAAACTGTGTCAGTTTTTTATATTTTGTAAAGCAATATCTAATAATTTGATCAAAATATGTTAGGTTTAACACATTTTCTAGCAAGAGACACAAACTGTATATCGTGAATTTTCTGGCAACTGTCTCGAATCAATGTTTTTAATTGACCTATCATATGATATAGGCAAGTCTTACTGCACAACAAATGCACATCTCATTAAACCACATAAGCTATCTCTATTTATTTTACGTCATTAACCAATTCAGAGTTATTCGCTATTTTTAGTTTAAATTTTCCACCTTTAAATTTCTAAGCTCCAGTGTGTCGTTCATTGGAGTAAAAGGAAAATTAAAAGGCAACTCCCAGAACCCCGCTTTAAAGTGTAATTCATCCACTTCTAGAAACATTTACCTTAAACTTGGAGCAGAAAAGAGACTAAGCTTTCCTTGAACAAAAACTCGAGAAGATAGTGTTAGTTTAATCGAGTATTTTAGTGTTATTAACACTATATTGTATTGTTTAGGAGACAATCGTTTAGTTATGTCTATTGTAAATTGAAGAGGAATTCTGGTTGACACGCAACATCGTCAAATATACAATCTTTCCACTAACTGCGCCTTGCTGTCTATAGATGGCAACACTCGTAACATCTTACTGCGCGCATTATCATTTATAATTATCTATAAAGCTGTTTGGTATACTCTTACTTTGTTCATCGGTTATGGCTTACATTTATTTGCTTTCTCCGTGTAGATGTAAAGTCGCTATAGTATGAATACTCCCACAGTATTCAATGGAACAAATAGCTTCATTCGAGAAGGTAAGTCTATGAAACTAATTATTTAATCACACTTGATTTTATTATGCCTTATTTGAGATACCTTCATGAAGCCTCATCTCTCCACTATGTGGAAGATGTCATTAGGCGCCGGGCCACAAAATTCTACGCGAGTTTGCCTCAACATCAGAGCGCCCTGTTTAGGGCTCTAGGGAACTATAGAACAACCGAAAGACGCTACAAGCTATACCGGCTTCCCCGCATGGCATGCGGGCGCACCCGGTAACAATAGATTACTCATTTCAACCTAAAATTACTACTGTTTGAATTTAATAGACATTCTAAATTAAACTCTTCCTGAAAATTATCACACCAGCGGTGCTAACATAGCGTTGCACCCGAGTTGGCTACCATGAGGAGCTACGGCTACCTCCCTTCTTTTCATCTACATTATCTTAAACCACCAACCTGCAAAACCCCACATTTCCTGTCATTAAGTGGTTAAGTCCGTGTAGGACAGGTACACGAATGACACACATCGTGCTGACCCTCAGTCAGCCGCCAGCTACTTGAATGAATGAATGAATGAATTATGCCTTATTTGTCATTTACTAAGAACCCTTTTATATGAATATTCATTTGAAAATTCTCGTTTCCTGATGTGTTAGTTGGTCAATCGAGTCATAACCTGGTTAACGTTGTATGCCATGTATGAGGAGAGTAGAGAAGCTTATCAAATGATCTGTACTCATACATCTTTCACTTACAACTTATGTGGTGATTGTATTTTAAAATATTCCAACCTTATTCACATTATAGGGGCATATTTATGGGGTATACAGTAAACTAAATGCCATTATCAAATAACTTAATTAATATGTGGTAGATTTGAAATTAAAACGTTTACAGGAATTTCAAGACTCACTTTTACGTCAGTAACTCAGACATAAACTCACGAGTACTTATAGGAATGTAAAGATAAAGGATAGAAATAGAAAATATAATGTTATATGTCCACGTATGCTCTACGTCACTACCCAGATTCATAAAGAATTTGTATTTCTTTTCTGGTGTCCTCCTTGAATACGTGTACATAAAAGCTCAACTAAACTTTTCTGCTTTATGTTGTACAAATTATTCCTTAATATTACTTAAACTGCATAATAACTGCTCACTATGTGATGATAATAAAAGTCCCTCTCTCTTTTAATAACTACAGGTTAAAGAATGGAAACAATTGCATTACTATTTAAAAGTGCATCAAAGCAGAGCTTCAAAGAATAACAAATAATGTCAGGAAAATTATTTATCTCCAAAATGAGCAACGAGAAAGCTTTCTTTATAGCTAAATGTCAGTACATCTCTGGTTCTTTTTAATTCCTTAGATATTAGTCACACACACTTTCAAAATTATTTATAAAGTTTTAAACATCCACATTTAAAATACATCGGACAGGAATAACTGTTACATTACATCAAGTTATTATTAAACACAACGTGTTCATAAAATTAATACTTCATTAAAGTTCTGCCCATTTACAAAATAGTTCATTCTGGGATTTCTAACAGTAGTGTCAATTTAATGTCCAAGTTTCTGTAATAAACAGATTACATATTCCACTTCACCTTAGTTATATGGACTCTCCACAAAGGGAACAACTTTAATTTAGAGGTAACGCTAACAGAAATACGATCTTTTTAACGACGTGTCTTGCTGCCTAGAGATGGCACTACCAGTAAAATCTGATCTCGACAGGGATGATCTGTTATTATGTCTAACATTTTATAACAAATAGTCATTATGTTCCTTAGATATAGCTTAGATTTTATTGTTTTTATTGTGTGAATATAATCTTTCGCTATAATGCATGTTGGCACAATACCAAACTAACAAATGATTGTCAATGGGAAAGGAAATTTTCTAAAATAAATTAAAAACATAGAAATTGCAAATATATTTCATTCCAGCCTAAACTAAATTACAGCTATCCAACATTTATTCTGGAAAACGCAAAATTATACTTATCTTCTGCCAAGTTTATTAGCTTATCCACCTGCGGTGCACGCTGTCTGTAGTACCCGGTTCATCAGTCCCTGAGGAGCATCAAGCTACCTCCCTTCTCTACACCCACTAAATTTTCACCCGTCATCCTAGAGCATCCACATACTGTCACTACATGGTAAAGCTCTTCCGGGAGCAGGTACACGATTTGACTACCCTTCGGGCTGTTCCAAACAGCCTGCCAGCCTGGAATTGAATTGAAATTAAATATACTTCATTATTAAATGGACACTTTTCTAATTGGAATTGTGTTGATACTTGTGTAAACACAGAATACAGATTGTGTACCAAACCTACATTTGTAACTAGGTATAGACCCTTAACGCAGTATAGTGTTTGTGTGACAACAGGATAGGCATTACCTAAACTTTGTCAGGTTGGTAGCAGCTTTCCCTTTGTCTGCAATTACGAGCTTCAGTACCCCATATACCTATTGTCGCTTAGGACATCCAAATAATATACAAAAATTATCCACGAGTGATCAATAGAAAACAAAGACAGAAGACAAGATACTTTAAAGGAGTTGTAATAACAGCGACAGGTAGACTGATGTACGTACTTGTATAGTAGATCTAAGCTTGGCACTACCAAACAGACCAGCTGAGATACATATAGAATTCTATGGACGGCCGAGACTAGACCAAAGAGAATCAACACGAGATATCACAGTCACTCTGAGAACTGCGTGTGTAGTTTGTATAATGACAATATCATTTGTTAAAATAAAACATCTCTGTCAGAATATAACAAAGAAACAATTATTATATACGATAATATTCGAATAACTAAACCTTGTTATTATATATCTACAGCAGTTTTTATTTTAGAATATTACGAATTTCATTCACATAACTTCTCTAACCCTTCAAGAAATTCCTATATACGTCGTTTCGTTTTCCTTAAGTAAATGGAGATAAACGTTTGGAGGAAATAATAAAACCATTTCTTGTCCTATTCTGTGTTTACTTATTTTCTTTACGGCCAGTGACAGTCAAATGTTAGAGAACTCGTTGCTAGGGGATACATTTCAAATATATTTGGTGTTCTTTGCATTATTACACGTAAAAGCATTTTAAAGTCATATCAAATGCCTGTTCTAGTCATTCATGTACAAATTATTATTTATAAAAGCTCACATTGCTGTATTTACTTCTCGTTATTAACTATTTCTTTCCTTATGGTAAAGTTGGCTTGGGGTGACTCAAAATTAAGAATCGCTCGCTGTTTCATGTTTTTGATATTAATTTCGCTTTGCAAAACCAGAACATATAAAACAATAACAACTTCCTATATCATAACATATATCAGAGATCTACAATTTTGTGTTGTACGATTCTGTTCATGTCTTACCTCTGCCGTTACACTAAGTCATACAGAAAGAAAAAGATCACATACGCCACTCAAAAAAGGTAAGCTAATTGCTTTAGTAAAAGTAATTATAAAAATCTGTAACAAGTCCATGAAAAGTCGTCCACCAGAGAAATGTGTTTGTCTTGCGTCTATGAAATATATTTGACTTGAGTATTTATTGAATGTGAACCATGTATTTGAAGATAGAGAAACAGCACGTCTTTAATACTCGTCGCATAATTCCATCTTTCTCTTTCAATATAGTGAATTACACACAATAACAAAACACGTTTGTACACTTCGTTATAGTACAAAACAAATTGCAATGACGTAATGTCATAGAACTCTTGTTTTAACACGTAACGTCAAGTTACAACTTCCTAATGCAGTTCAGTTCACACAATCTTTACATATATATTTTCTTCTTCAACTGTTTAAATATATAAATTCATCCTCTTAACATACCTATATTTTACAGGTAAAGATCAGCAAAACGGTATTAAATAAGAGCACATACGTAGGATGTTCACTAATTAATATTACTAACGCCTGTTTATCCGTTCGTCATTGCTGTTGTGATTGTAGACCAAATATTCTTTACTTTAGGTTTCTATATTATTATCCTCTCTAAGCTCCAATATTTTGTTTTCCTGATACCATGGAAACATTTCACTGTCACTTCATCCCCCTGTATTCCCTCTTGTATCTGTAACGTGACGTGTTATGAAACTTTCTCTAAATATACATCTTAAACTCGGAAATCAATAAGTATTCTTAGAAACTGCGTTGAGAAACATATGGTAAGAAACGTTAAGTTACACTGATCATCTGCTAGGGGAGACGTTTTGATGGACAAGCAATGTAAACACAACTAACCTCATCCTGCTCTCTAGAGATGGCACGACCTGTCATATTTTATTACAAGCAACAATATTTATAATTATTCTCAAAGTATTCTATTAAATTCTAACTACGTTTATTCATACATCGCGGACTTAATAATGCTTTATATGTTTAAAACAATAATTAACTGCAGTGTACTTTTAGCTAATAACAAAGCAAGGAATTGTTTTGTCTGAGAATGGAATTCTTCTAAAGTTAGTAGATGTACGAGCACTTTACAAAAATATGGCATGATAGGTTTTTATTATTACAGGTTAACGCTTTTGTTTCCATCTGTAAACGATTATAGTCAATACAACCTTCATAATGCTTGTTTTTATATTTAACATGTGGCATTTTGGGGCAAAGTGGACAAGTACTTTCTAAACTTATCTCACGTTAAAGAGGAGTTTCAATCTTAGTCTCCCCTACATTACACAAGTCTCGTTCTGAGGACTTTTTCCCTTTGTCAAGTCTAGAATTACAAACTTATTTGTTTAACTCTAATATCGAGAAAATCATTTGCAGCAATAAACTGAATTCATTTGTTGTTTTACTTATTCTGTTTGTATTCATTTCGGAATCTCTGCACTGTCTATCTATGAGGTAGAACTTTCGTTAAACTAATATGTATATTTGCTTGTACATACAATGGGAATAGGAAAATCAGTAGAAGTGTAACAACACCTCAAGTCAAATCTTATAAAAAATAATCGATACTTGATATCTTCGGATGACGTGTCACCACACACTTGTGCCACAGCGAGAGCGAGAATTTCCGATTATGAGAGTAAGTTAGAGTATGGGTGAGAGAGGTCTAAGCGCCCATCGATAACTAGCTCATGGTTTGGGATACTTCTACTTATATTATATATGGAAATGTTCTACCAACATTTTTATGTTAATATTTAAACGAAGATATAGTTTTGGGTGTCCACTTAATCTCTAAAAGCGTCTTTATACCAAGTTCCATGTGATTCGTGTCTACGTGTATACGTTCAGTACGAGTAATAAACCAATATTTCCAAACAAATAAAAATCATTGTCAATAATTGTAAAAGAATGGAAATATACACGAATTCAAATGGCAAAATTTTTGGCTTTATAAAGTGTTACTGATAATTTCATCGAAATATAGGTTTAATATATTTCCTAGCATTAATCACAAATGGAACATCTTACATTTCCTGGCAACATTCTGTGAAACAATGTTGTATAACTGACATATTATATTAGTGCGCAACAAATGCATATCTTATTAAACCACATAAGCTATATCTGTTTTTTTTATGTCATTAACCATTTCAAAGTTACTCGTTGCAAAAACAGACATATACTCAGAGCCTTCAACCCAATTCAGAGACACCTGCGTCTCACACAAGAATGGTGCAGGCATTGGCGGATGTCCGTAAATCCGGACAAAAGCCACGCCATTCTTTTTACGAAGCGCCACACCCCCACTGAGCGACCAAACTTCCACTTCAGGGGCCGAAGGATAGAGTGGACTAATTCCATCAAGTACCTGGGCGTTCAACTTGATAGAGGCCTAACTTTCCGCGGACACATCAGGGAACTATCGGCACGGGTGCAGGGGGCTATTGCCTCTCTGTACCCAATGCTGGGTTCGCGCTCGATGCCAGTCCGCTTAAAGCTACACCTCTTTCGAGCGCTGATAATCCCACTTATGTTGTACGCCTGTGAAATCTGGGGCATGGCTGCCGATAGCTGGATAGCATACCTTCAGCGTGCACAGAATAGAGGACTCCGTTCCATCTATTCTGTGGGCCGTTCTTTTCCCGTGAGGTTGCTTCACGAAGCTTCCCTTCTCCCATACGTGGAGGACGAAATTAGACGCCGGTCAACAAAATTTTACGACAAAATTCCAGCTCATAGAAGCGCCCTGGTTCGGTCTCTAGGAGACTACGACGCAGCGAGACGCCGCTTCAAGCGTTACCGGGTACCCCGTATGGCTTGCGGGCATCCGAGGTAACAAAGGAGTTAATCCTTACAGCGGCACAAGCTAAATTCCAAAACTCCAAAAGAGCTGTTTGGCTACAAAATTTACCCCATTTTAGAATAATAAAACACCAGGGTGTAAACAAAAAAAAGCGGTTTGGCATCCTGTATAAAATTAAAGAGGAGCAAAAAGCTACCTCAACAAATTTCCTCAACAAATAATATCACATCATCCTGTAAACATCAGAAATATCAGCCTGCTTTCAGATCCAAAACCTGGGTGGGTACGCAGCAAAAACCTTCTGGCTGTTAACAGGCTGTCAGTATACGACTTTGAATTGGACACCCTGATCAGTAGTTTCCTCCGGGAGCGAGCCTTCAGGGTGCGGGTCGAAGGCAAACTCTCCTCCGTCAGACCCATAGCGGCGGGAGTCCCGGAAGGCAGTGTACTGTTGCCGTTAGTCTTTGCTGTCTACATGTCTGACTTCCCTACAGAGCCTCGCACTGTTCTGTGCCAATATGCTGACGACGACCCCATCTTAGCCCAGAGCAAAAACATCCGCTACTGCCTCCCTCCGATGCAACGATCACTCCGAGCCATCGGTACGTGGAGTGAAAGATGGAGGATGGCCATCAGAAAACAGAAGAGCTCTGCCCTTCTGCTGGGGAAGGTCCTCCGCTGGCGCCCGGAAGGAGACCTGCGGTTGAGGCAGAGGAGGATTCCTTGTGTCCGATCTGCCAAATACCTGAGTGTCCGACTGGACCGCGGCCTCACATTCACTCCACATGCCCGTGAAAAAACCAGACTCGGCCATGCAGCGCTTAGGCAGTTGTACCCTATATTCCGTTCGACCATATCCACTCGCATGAAAGTACGGGTGTATCGTGCGATCATCCCGCCCCTGATCCTGTATAGCTGCGAGGTCTGGGAATCGGTGGCTCGTACCACCATCCGCAGACTGCAAGCCGTGCAGGACAGGGCGCTTAGGATGATCTACGATACCGAACGTATGTTTCCATCATACATCCTACACACCCATTCTGGCATACCTTACGTTGAGGACGTTGTGCGTGAGCGCTCGCTCACATTGTATGCCAGGATTGCATCCCATCCCAACCACCTAGTGACCACCGTGTGCCCAGGTGGAGAAAGAGCTACCGCCTCCCCAAGGACACCTTGGGTGGTGAGACCAGCCCCTCATCCCCTCAACATTACACCCTGCTTCCGGCCAAACCAGCGCTGGATCTGGCCCGTCGGCTGACCCCCGGAAGCCAGGTCCCCTTGTGTCACCTCGAGGAGAATCATAACCTAAACGTCCCCAACCACCCGACCTCTCGCTCCTAGCCCCGCCACGCTGGACGGACACTGCAGCGCAGGCCGCCCCTAGCGTGGTGGTTTAGGGCACTTGCCTCCTACTTGGAAGCTCATCCCGCCGCCAGGAGCACTAGCAGAGGTCAAATCTGGTCCATCAGTTAACAAGGACATCCAAGCTTTGGTGGAAAGACAAACTCTGTAAATCCGCACAGCGGATAGGTACCGTGGCGCTCTACCCAACGTCCGGGAGCACCCGGACGACTTGCTCTCGCTCTTGGCTCTCTCTCTGGTTTCATAAGTTCTTTGTATACTACTCATTACCTCAATGACATTTATTTGGAACTTAATATGCTTAAAATGCTCGTGTTGTGATCTACCTGTTAGTTGGTCAAGTGAGCCATACCTTGTTAACGTCATATGAGGAGAGTAGAGAAGCGTATTAAATGACCTGCTTTCAGATTTACGTCATACGTCATTTCACTGCCGCATATCTAGTGATTTTATCTAAAATATTCGGAGTCTTATTCATATTGCTTTCTTCCCACATTCTTCAACAGCGTATTATTACAAGCTTTCTCTTCGAGATAAACACTTACAGTAAGCTATTTGTCCTTTTATTATTCTGTTCTTGATCCTTTTATAAAGTTTGTATCTCTGTATTTACCTGTAACGTCAGAGATCATAACAAATATATTTACTTCCTTATACGAGCGTACAATAAACTTTGAACAATTATCAAATATCTTAGATACTATGTGGTAGATTTGAAAACTTTCACAGGAAATTCAAGACTCACTGTTACGTCACTCGGACATAAACTCACGAGTATTCAAAGGAATGTAATGATAAAGAATAGAAATCGAAAATGTAGTGATATATGACGACGTAACTACCACAGATTGAAAAACAATTTGTATTTCTTTTCTGGTGTAAACTTCCATACGATTACATTATAACTCGATTCTAGCAATCCGTGAGTTTAGTTTTAATATCTCCGGTACAGGTAGCTATTTCCGCTCGACGTATAACAACAATCCCGTCTTAGCTAAATGTCTTATAGTTCCGTATTTCTGTAACTGCCCTATTCCTGTTGTTATTCAACGTTACTATCCTTTAAACATCTTAAATTTCAAAGCTTCAATCTTTTGTTTCTCCTAATATAATAACATTTGATTATCAGTTCTTTCCCTGTATTTCCTCTTATATTTGTAACGTTACGTGTAATGAAACTATTTCTCTAAATATACATCTTAAACTTGGAGCGGAATAAGCATTCTTAAAAGAGTGACTTGACAAAACATAATAAATGCTTTAGTTATATTGATCGTCGCTTGGAGAGTAAGTGGAGTATTATCCAGGAATGCAGCTATCTACGAACACAAAAAGTGTAAGTTTTAATATTTTGTAAATTATAGTTAACGATTTGTTCAAATTATAATAGATTTAGTATATTTACTATCATATGACACAGACTGTATAATTTGAATTATCTGTCAACAGTCTGCACAACAAATGCCTATCTCATTAAAGAACATAACCTGTCGCTACTTATTTTATGTCATTAGCCATTTCAGGATTATTCGTTGTCTATAGTTTAAGCTGAACTCCGCTGTTCATTGGAGTAACATGAACATTAAAGAGCAACATATAGCAACGCACTTTAAAGTGCCATTGGAGAGGAATTTCGGTTGACAGGCAATACCCTCAATCTTCCCACTGAGTGCGTTTGCTCTCTACAGATGGCACCACCCGTAACATCTTTCTGCGCGGATTATCATTTATAATTATCTATAAATATTTTAGGTATACTCATAGGTTGTTCAATTTTTTTCGCTTATATTTCATTTGCTTTCCCTCTGTATATATAAAGTAGATTCAATATGAATACACAGACAATATCAAAGGAACAACGAACTGTATTCCAGAAAGGAATTCTGTCAAAGAAAATATTTAATAACACTTTTCGGGAACTTGTGTCATAGATTCATTGTTTATTTCCATAAATGAACTTCTTTATGTGACACTTTTTATATGAATATCCAGTTGGAAATTCTCGTTTTCTGATGTGGTAGTTGGTAAAGCGAACCATACAATTTTAACGTCGTGTGACATGTGTGAGGGGAGTAGAGAAGCTTATCAAATGATGTGCTTTTAGATTTAGCCTGTACTCATAAGTGTTTCACTCTAATGATCTTATTTCAAAATATTCCGAACCTAATTCACATTATTTTTGCACACATTCTTCAGCAATGTATTATTACAAGCTTTCTCCACTTCGTATAAATCGAGTTATACATTTACTCAGAATAAGTTATTTGTTATTTTAATTCTTCTGTTATAATTCCTTCCATAAAATCTATATTCACCTGTAATGTCAGAGATCACGACAACAAATATATCTACTTCCTTATAGGAGCATACAGTTAAGCTGCAGTGACGCAATGTCAGAGAACTACGCTTTAAACTAGTGACCTCAAGTTACATTTTCATAATGCAGTTCTTATTACACACATAATTTACAAATATATTCTCTTCTTAAACTATTTTAATGTACATATTTATACTCTCATGTGAATTATCCAGTTAAGATGAGCAAACCAATATTAAATTTGAGCACACACTTTTGTTTGTGTAGGATGTTCACTAATTAATATTACTAACGCTTGTATATCCATTGGCCATTATTGTTGTGACTGTACCCCAAATATGCTTTACCTTAGGTTTCAATATTATTTTCCTTTCTAAACTCCAATATTTTGTTTTCCTGATACCATGGACCCATTTCATTGTCACTTCATTCCCCCAGTATTCGCTCTTGTATCTGTAACGTTACGTGCAATGAAACTGTTTATCTAAATATACATCTCAAACCTGGAGAGGAATAAGCATTCTTATAAGACTGGCTTGAGAGAACATGATAAGAAAGGTTGTGTTAGTTATATTGATTGTCCGCTAGGAGAGACGTTTTCGTGGACAAGCAATGCGAACACAAACTAACCTCATCCTGCTGTTTAGAGTTTGCACTACCTGTCATATTTTATCACAAGAAACAATATTTTTAAATATTCACATATTATTAAATTGTAATTACGTTTGTTATTATAGCGTGGACTTAATGATGCTTTACATGATAAAACATTAATAAACTGCAGTGTACGTTTAACTAACAACAAGGTAAAAATTATTTTCTGTGAGAATGGATTTCTTCTAAACTGAGTTGATATCCGAGCACTATACAGAAATATGACATCACCGGTTTATATTACAAAGCTATAATTCAAAACACCTTTGGTGGCTTCTCGAAACAATTATAATGAATACAGCCTTGAAAATGCTTGTTTTTATATTTAAAATGTGGCACTTTAGGAAAAAAATAGACAAGTAATTCCTAAACTTATGTCACGTTATAGAGGAGCTTCAATCTTTGTCTCCCCCACATCACACGAATCTCGTTCAGAGCATTTTTTCCCTTTTACAGGTCTAGAATTACAACCATATTCCTTTAGTATCGACAAAACCTTTTGCAGCAATAAACTGAAGTCCTTTTTTGTCTTATTTATTATGTTCGTATTCATTTCAGAATCTCTGTACTGTCTATCTGTAAGGTAGAGGTTATGTTAAACTAATATGTATATTTGCTTGTACATACAATGGGAATAGGAAAATCAGTAGAAGTGTAACAACACCTCAAGTCAAATCTTATAAAAATGATCCATACTTGATATATTCGGATGACGTGTTACCACACACCTGTGCCAGAGCGAGAGCGAGGATTTGCTATTGGGAGGGTAAGTTAGAGTAAGGGTGAGAGAGGTCTAAGCGCCCGTCGATAACTAGCTCATGTATGTTCGATCGAATCATGGTTCGGTATAATTCTACTTATATTATATGTGGAAATGTTCTACCAAAATTTTATGTTAGTGTTTAATCGAAGATATAGTTTTGGGTGTCCATTTAACCGTTAAAAGCGTCTTTAGACAAAGTTCTATGTACTTATGTACGTGTCTCCATGTGTGCGTTCAGCACGAGTAATAAACCAACATTTCAAAAGAAATAAAAATAGAAAATCGTATTTGGTAAGTGGAAAAGAATGAAACTATACATCAATACAAATGGTCCATTTTGTTCTTTTGTTTTGTCAACTATATCTTACGATTTCGTCAAAGTGTCATACAATAAAATAATATATTTACTACACGAGAAACAAACTGTATACCTTACATTTTCTGGTAAAAGTCTGTGAAACAAATGTTGTATAACTGACCTATCAAATGATATAGACAAGTCCTACTGTACAATAAATGTCTATCTTACTAAAACACATAAGCTATCGCTAGTTAGTTTATATCATTACCCAATTTCAGAGCTATTCGTTGTCTTTAGTTTAAACTTTCCAACTTAAAATTTCTAAGCTGCACTCTGCACTTCATCCCCCTGTATTCCCTCTTGAATCAGCAACCTGACGCGTTATGAAACTTTCTCTAAATATACATCTTAAACTCGGAAATAAATGAGTACTCTTAGAAACTGCGTAGAGAAACATATGGTGAGAAACGTTGTTTTAGTTGCACTGATCGTCCGCTAGGGGAGACGTTTTGAATGACAAGCAATGCGAACACAACCTGACCTCCTCCTGCTGTTTAGAGATGGCACTACATGTCATATTTTATCACAAGCAACAATATTTATAATTACTCTCAAAGTATTATATTAAATTGTAACTATGTTTATTCATACATCGTGGACTTAATTATGATTTACATGTTTAAAACAATAATTAACTTCAGTATACTTTTAGCTAACAACAAAGTTAGGAATTGTTTTGTTTGAGAATGCAATTCTTCTAAAGTTAGTAGATGTACGAGCACTTTATAGAAATATGGTATAATAGGCTTCAATTACTTGAAATGGTTTACACGTGGTGTAGACCTGTAAACCATTATAATGAATACAGACTTAAAATACTTGTTTTTATATTTCAAATGTGGCATTTTGGGGCAAAGTGGACAAGTACTCTCTAAACTTATCTCACGTTAAAGAGGAGCTTCAATCTGTCTCCCCTCCATTACACAAATCTCGTTGAGAGGACTTTTTCCCTTTGTCAAATTTAGAATTACTACCTTATTTGTTTAACACTAATATCGAGAAAAACATTTGCAGCAATAAACTGAATTCCTTTGTTGTCTTACTTATTCTGTTTGTATTCATTTCGGAACCTCTGCACTATCTGTAAGGTAGAAGTTTCGTTGAACTAATATACATATATATATATATTTGCTTGTACATACAATGGGAATAGGATTATAAGTAGAAGTGTAACAACACCTCACGTCAAATCTTATAAAAATGATCGATACCTGATATCTTCGGATGACGTATCACCATACACTTGCGCCAGAGCGACAGCGAGGATTTGCGATTATGAGAGTAAGTTAGAGTCGATAACTAGCTCATGCATGTTCAATCGAATAATGGTTCGGTATATTTCTACTTATATTGTATATGGAAATGTTCTACCAACATTTTCATGTTAAAATTTAAACGAAGATATAGTTTCCGGTTGTCCACTTAATCTCTAAAAGCGTCTTTATACAAAGTTCCATGTGATTCGTGTCTCCGTGTATACGTTCAGCACGAGTAATAAACCGATATTTCCAAGCAAATGAAAAGTCATTGTTAATAATTGTAAAAGAACGGAAGTATACACGAATACAAATGGCGAAATTTTTTATTTTGTAAAGTATTACTAATAATTTCATCGTAATATAAGTTTAATATATTTCCTAGCATTAACCACAAAGTGTACATCTTACATTTCCTGGCAACAGTCTGTGAAACAATGTTGTATAATTGACATATTATATTAGTGTACAACAAATGCATATCTTATTAAACCACATAGGCTATATCTGTTTGTTTTATGTCATTAACCATTTCAAAGTTATTCTTTGTCTTTACTTCAAATTTTACATCTTTAAATCCTTAAGCCGCACTCTGATGTACATGGGAATAAAATGAAAGCTAAAAGACAAACATGACAACCCGCTTTTTAAACATTTCACTATCACTTCATTCGCCTGTATAGAGTATCAACAACTACAAGTGTAATCGATCTACTTCTGTAACTTGGAGCAGACAAGAGAATAAGTATTCCTTGAAGAGAAACTCGAGAAGATTGTGTTAATTTCATCGAGTATTTTAGCGTTACAAACAATATACTATATTGTTTAGGCGATAATCTTTTAGTAATATCTGTTGTCCTTTGTAAGGAATTTTGTTTGACACGCAATATTATCAAATATACAATCTTTAAACTAACTGCGTATTGCTCTCCAGAGATGGCACCACACGTAACAGCTTATTATATGGATTGTCGTTTATAGTTGTCCATAAAGCTTTTAGGTAAACATTTACTTCGATCACTGCCTATGGCTTAGATTTCATCTGTTTTCTCCGTGTAGATGTAAAGTAGATACAGTGTGAATACAGAGACAGTATCAAAGCAACAAGCAACTGTATTCAAAAAAGAAAGTCTGCTAAAGCAAATATTTCATCACTTACGAGATCTGATTTGAAATTAAAAGAAAAGCAAAAAGCTACCTGAACAAAAATTTTCTTCAACAAAAAATACCACATCATCCTACAAATACCAAAATAAACAACCTGCGGTCAGACCCAAAACCTGGGTGGGTACGCAGCAAAAACCTTCTGGCTGTTAACAGCCTGTCAGTACACGACTTGGACTTGGATTTGAAATTAAAACTTTTACAGGAAATTCAAGACTCACTGTTATGTCCGTAACGCAGACATAAACTCACGAGTATTTAAAGGAATGTAATGAAAACAGAATAGAAATCGAAGATGTAGTGATATATGACGACGTAACTACCACAGATTGAAATACAATTTGTATTAATTTTCTGGTGTAAACTTCCATACGATCACATTATAACTCGATTCTAGCAATCCGTGAGTTTAGTTTTAATATCTCCGGTACATGTAGCTATTTCCGCTCGACGTATAACAACAATCCCGTCTTAGCTAAATGTCTTATAGTTCCGTATTTCTGTAACTGCCCTATTTCTGTTGTTCTTCAATGTTACTATCCCTTACACATCTTAAATTTCAAAGCTTCAATCTTTTGTTTATCCCGATATAATAACATTTCATTATTAGTTCTTTCCCCTGTATTTCCTCTTGTATCTTTAACGTGACGTGTAATGAAACTATTTCTCTAAATATACATCTTAAACTTGGAGCGGAATAAGCATTCTTAAAAGAGTAACTTGACAAAACATAAGAAGTGCTTTAGTTACATTGATCGTCCGCTAGGAGAGTAAGTGGAGTATTATTCAGGAATGCAGTTATCTACGAACACAAAATGTGTCAGTTTTAATATTTTGTAAATTATGGTTGACAATTTTATCAAATTATAATGGATTTATTATATTTACTATCATATGACACAGACTGTATAATTTGAATTATCTGTCAACAGTCTGTGAAACAACGATGTATAATTGACCTATCATATGATATATACAAGTCTTACTGCACAACACATGCCAATCTCATTAAAGTACATAACCTGTCGCTACTTATTTTATGTCATTAGCCATTTCAGAGTTATTCGCTGTCTTTAGTTTAAACTTTCCTTCTTTAAATGTCTAAGCTGAACTCTGCTGTTCATTGAAATAACCTGAAATTGAAAAGGCAGCACATAGCAACCGGATTTAAAGTGTAATTGATCTACTTCCACAAACATTTGTTTTAAAGTGGAGCAGAAAACAATAAGATTTACTTGAACAGAAACTAGAGAAGATAGTGCTAATTTCATTGTGTATTCTAGTGCTATAAACACTATATTATATTGTTTAGGAGACGATCTTTTAATTATGTCTATAGTCTATTGGAGAGGAATTTTGGTTGACATACAATATCATGAAATATACAATCGTTCCACTGAGTGCGTCTGCTGTCAAGAGATGGCACAACCCGTAATATCGAACAGCGTGGATTATCATTTATAATTATCTATACACATTTTAGGAATACTCCCAGTTTGTTCATTGGTTATGCCTTAAATTTCATTTATTTTCTTCCTGTAGTATTAAGTAGACGGAGTATAAATACAGAAAAAAAATAAAAGGAACAAGTCACTGTCTTCCAGAAAGGAAGTCTATCAAATAAAATATTTAATCACACTTTTCCAGAACTTGTTTTATAGGTTCATTGCTTATTAGTTCATTCTTAATCATTTAGCTGGAAATTTTTATGTGAATATCCAGTTGGAAATTCTCGTTTTCTGATCTGATATTTGTTCAAACGAGTCATACCTTGTTAACGTCGTATGACATGTGTAAGGAGAGTACAGAAGGTTATCAAATGATCTGCTTTCAGATTTAGCCTGTACCCATAAGTGTTTCACTGTAATGATTTTATATTAAAATATTCCGAACTTTATTCACATTATTTTTGCCACACATTCTTCTGCAATGTATTATTACAAGCTTACTACTCCACTTCGTGTAAATCGAGTTATACATTTACTCAAAGTAAGTTCTTTGTTCTTTTAGTTCTTCGATTATAATTCCTTTCATAAAATCTGTATCTCTATAGTTACCTGTAACGTCACAGATCACAGCAAATATAGCTACTTCCTTATAGGGGCATACAGTAAAACTGCAGTGACGCAATATCATAGAACTACGCTTTAAGTCGTGACATCAAGTTACAGCTTCATAATGTAGTTCTTATTTCACACATAATTTACAGATATATCCTCTTCTTCATTTATTTTAATATACATATTTATACTCTCTTATATATTGTCCAGTTAAGATGAGCAAACCAATATTAAATTTGACACACACATTTGTTGTTTGTATAGGATGTTCACTAACTAATATTACTAACGCTTGTCTATCCGTTAGTCATTATTGTTGTGACTGTGCCCCATTTCATTGTCACTTCAGTCCCCTGTATTCTCTCTTGTATCTGCAACGTTACGTGTTATGAAACTGTTTGTCTAAATATACATCTCAAACCTCGAGAGCAATAAGCATTCTTAAAAGACTGGGTTGAGAGAACATATGATAAGAAACGTTGTGTTACTTATATTGATCGTCCACTAGGAGAGACGGCTTGGTGGACAAGCAATGCGAATACACACTGACCTCTTCCTGCTGTCCAAAGATGGCACTACCTGTTATATTTTATCGCAAGCAACAATATTTATAATTACTCACAAATTGTTACATTAAATTGTAATTACGTTTGTTAATATAGCGTGGACTTAAGTATACTTTACATGATAAAAACATGCATAGACTTTAGTGTAGTTTTAGCTGCCAAAAAGGTAACAAATTATCTTCTGTGAGAACGGCATTCTTCAAAATAGGTAGATATGCGAGCACTCTGGTAAGCCTGGCGCGTGGAGTTGTTGATGTAGGTGATTTGGTTCGATGAAGAAGGATGGTGGCGAGGATGTGATGTGGTATCTGATGGTAGAGGTTAATGCATTGGATATTGGAAAATCAGCTATTCGTGTGCTACAAGTGACCATGTACAAAGTGAAACAGTGCGAATAGAAGGAGTAAACAGTGGTGTTCGCGTTGAGCGCAGTTTGTGAGTAAATAGTGTTTGGGGTAAATAGTGACGCCTATTAAAGCCTAGTTTGTGAGTGAACAGTGCATAGTGACGCGTATTAAGCATAAATCCGCCACAAAAGAGCGTGGGACGCACATCTGCGTGCCGTTTTTGCACGCAACAAGAGGCGTCCCCAAACAACGACGCCCTCAGCAACAACTACGGCTGACAGACTTTGACTCCCGCCACAAGATGGCGGCGGCAGCAGTGACAATTGCAGCAGCACTACCAACAGCTGGCAGCGGACTGATCCCCCGAGGCGGTCGGCCGGCTGCCTTTCCAGCCCCACCGCTGGAACACTCGAACAGCGACCCACCTTCGGGCCCAACATTGGCCAACGTCACAGCAGCCATTACCCCAGCCCCGATGGAGCACAATGCCATGGAGGACGAGGCAGTTAGTACGCCCAACTGGAAAAGGAGGTAAAAGACATCCAAAAAGAAATATCTTATCTCCAGGAAATATTGTAAACATGGCCCCAGAGTCCCGCGAGTATGGAAATATAGCTAGTGAACTGGCACGCTACTACCAGGAACACGCAATCAAAAAGCGACACCTGGTGCAGCTGGGAGAAGGCTGGCAGGCGGCATCGCCAAGAAAGCGACCCCACCACCGCAATAGCGACTCGGATGCCGAGCGCAAAAAAAGCAAAACGCAACATCTGCCCCTCCAGGTCGCTACCCGAAACAGGTACGAGGCGCTGTCCTCATCCGAGGAGGAAGAAGATCTGGAACGATTCACTGCCTTCCCTGCCCTTCCGACTGCAAAATCAAAGGCACCCAAGCACCAACGGCCAGCACAGCTTAACAATACTGCAGCAAAACCGTCAATAACAACCCCCACTTCTACACCCATCCCAACCAATACATTGGCCTCCACATCAGCCGCAGCCGCGGATACAAAGACAAAACAAACCTCACAGAAACCGCCGCGCATCGTCATTCCTAACGGCAGGCAAAAGTCCTGCTGATACTCCGGGGCTCCCTCCCAGCTGGCACATGCACGCTTCAGAATACGCGCAACTGCCTCAAGCTGTTCCTCAACCGGAAAGAAGACGCCATCCCCACTATGACCAAGCTGAACGACGCCGGAGTAAGGAACTTCAGCTTCACCCCGCGGTGTGACCAACCTCTCCGATACATCCTGAAGCGTCTTCCCGAGGACCTTGAAGAGGACCTTATCCGCGAGGACATAGAGGCGAAGGGCTACACCGGCGTCCTAGTTCGTCAACTGAAATCACGTGGCAGGCCTCTGCCAAACTTCCAAGTTACCATTGACAGGACCACTCAAAACCAGCGAATTCTGCAAGAAAGAGAGGTATCTCATATACTTGTCACCGTGGAGGTCCTGAAGACAAATAACATTACACAATGCTTCAACTGCCAGCAGCTGGGGCACACATTTAAAATATGTCACATGAACTCCTGATGTGTCCTCTGCGGTGGCCTCCACCGCTTAGCTGACTGCCCAAGAAGGCAACGCAGGACGTTGTACTCCGCTGTGCGAACTGTGGGGAGACGCATCCTGCCAGCTACAGGGGTTGCGAGACGTTTCGCAACGAACGCCACCACCGCCAACTGGCAGCCATAGTCAGGGCACCCCCAAGTGCACAACCAGGTCCACGACCTATTGCCAACCCGGCCCTGGTCAGAGATGGCGTCTCATTTGCCGGAGCCATGAGGGGACAAAGCGCAACAGTGCCACCACATGCTGGCCAACCCTCAACAGCTCCCCCTCCCTGGCGCCATCTGCTGACCTAGGAGGCCTCAAAGAGCTCTTCACTCTGTTTAAAGAGCTCAACCTTCAGAAACTTGCTCCGAAGGTACAGCCTTTTATCGCAAGACTTAAGAGCTGCATCAGCACTTGGGAGAAACTAGAAGCCCTCACATGGCTTCTGTCGGACATCTTCGAGTAAATGGCTCAAATAAGGGGAGGCACATTTCTAACTCGCGGGGTCCTGTGGAATGCCGAAGGCATCTATAGGCAGCGGCACGAACTTGAAAGCTACCTGCGGCGTAACAAAATTGAATCGCAATCACTTGTGAAACAAAATTAAAGCAGGAGCACACTTTCAAGCTCAGGGGTTACCAAATATTTCGGACTGATAGAATAGGCAGACAGGGAGGGGGAAACAGCTATTTTACTAAAAAACAAAGTTGCTCATGCTCCTGTTGCGCTCTCACCATTGGCAGCGTTAGAGTGCACGGCTCTTAAAACACGATTAAATAACAAAACGATGATGCTGGTGGCACTCTATCCTCCCCCAAACTCCCCCGACTGTAGACGCGACCTCGAGCAAATCCTCACTTTGGAGGAACACGTTATAATGGCAGGAGACTTCAACGCTCGACACCCCTGGTGGTATTCATGTCGAGCAAACGCGGCTGGAAATCTCCTAGTAGACATTATAACAGAAAATGACGATCTCGAGGTGTACTTACCCCCCGAACCCACCTTTTGGTAGAAGTCTGGGCACTTCGACCCTGAAATTTTGGACTTCGTCATTAGAAAGAATGCTACATTACCAAACAACTTCACTGTGTATCACAGCCTAGACTCCGATCATCTTCCAGTGCACCTAGATATCAGTGGCGCCATCACGGCCGGTCTGACCGGCCCTCTGAGGCGCGCAGAAACAGACTGGAGCAAGTTTACCCTTGAAATGTACGGGATGGCTCAGCCTGGGCTGTCATACCACAGCGAGGCGGACATCGACGTCGCCATTGAAAACTACACCGCCTCGCTGCACACGCCCAAAAGGAATTCCACCAGCTACACGACAAGCCCACCTAGTTTTTGCCCGTACCCTGAGGTGGAGCAGCTCATTGCCAGGAGGCGACGCTTGACGAGACTTTGACGGCTTACCCGCCAGCCTGAGTACAAAGTGCAAGCAAAATAGCTACGTAACATCATTCGGCAACAAATTAAATTCAACAAAACTGAGCAGTGGGAGCAGAAAATCCTAAATACCACACATTCGGACAATTCTTTATGGAAATTATTAAAGGCATTTAAGGTCTCTCGAGCGCTAACTCGGGCACTGAGGCGCTACACATTCACCTGGGCTTGCACTTATCCTCTGTGGAGAAAGCCGAGGTCTTTACAGACTGTCTGGAAACAAGATTTACAGAAAACCCAGCGACGAACCCCGAGATAGAACGGGATGTCCAGAACTGGGTACAAAACTGGGTGGAACAGAGGCATGAGCAACACTTGCCCGTCACAACGCCGCAGGAAGTGTGCAAGCTCATTAGGAAGCTATCGAATGGGAAAGCTGCTGGCCCGGACAGGTTGACCAATGAGGAACTGAAAAATCTCCCGAGAAAAGCCCCGGTGCAACTTACAAAAATTTTCAACGCTTGTTTGCAGCAAAATTATTTCCCTGACACTTGGAAACGAGCCAAGGTAATAATGCTCCTTAAGCATGGGAAAAGCACCAGGCAACCTCAAAATTACCGCCCCATTAGTCTCTTGTCCACTATTGGTAAATTGCTCGAGAAAATAATTCTATTTCGAACCCAAAAACAAATTTCGGCTCTTGAAATTTCAAACTCTCAATTTCGCTTTAGAAAAGGGCACTCAACAGACCTTCAACTTTTAAGCCTAGTAGATGACGTCACCAAGCAATTTAACAATGGGGCTTCAAAGTTAGCGCTATTTTTGGACGTAGAAGCCGCATTTGATCTGTGCTGGCACAACGGCCTGACTTACAAGCTGCACCGAGAGTTTCCCGGCCTCCAAAATTCACTGCCATTGCTGTATAGTTTTTTAAATAAACAGGCGCTTCTACGTCCAAGTGGGTCGCTCCTCCTCAAAGGAGAGAGTGATGCAGGCTGGTACCACAAGGGGCTATTATGTCACCTTTCCTGTATATACTCTCCACCAACGACTTCTCCGTGAACGCCAGATGCAAAGTTACAATGTATGCTGACGACACTGCAATATACAACCATCATAAGAAATCCTCGTTTTGGACTTTTAGAGATTCAGCGGTACATTGACCGCTTCCTTTCATGGCTTAATGACTGGAAAATCAAAATTAATGCGAACAAATGCCAGGTTATACATTTTACAAAGCGGCGCCCTTTGGCAATGGACCTAACGGTCGATGTTCAAATATAGCACTGCCGTCAGCAGTGCACCTAAAAATAGCCCACCTAAAAGATAGCGCCAACAAAGGGCGGCAGCGATTAAAGATGTGTGCTCCCATATTTAGGAGCAAGCAGCTAAAGCTGCGCTCTAAGATTGTGCTCTACAAATCTTTTATTTTATCCGTGGTCCTGTACGCCTGCGTGGTCGTGGCCAACATCTCCAAAACCGCCCTAATATACCTCCAACCTTACAAAACTTCTCCTTACGTAAAATTCTATCTGTCGCTATCCGCACGACTACTGCCAGCCTTCATCAAGAAACCCATATCCCCTACATCGCCGAGGCCGTAATAAAACGAGCCCCTTCCATCTGGGCGCGCATACGGCAACATAGCAGTCCAAAAATTAACAACATTGGGAAAGGTGAAACAAAACACCGTAAGCATGCGCGAATAAAAATATTCTAATGCCCTCGTTACACCACAATGTGCGCCCAAGTCCTTCCGGCCCAGAGCTTTCCCCATATGCAGAGGCCGCCGCCAAAGCAGCCCAGGAAACAGCAACACGCTGCCACACGGAGCAGTGTAAATAGTGAAGTGTGTGTGTGTGTGTAAATAAAAGTGCAAAATAAACGTGCAAAATAAGCGCTTTTAAATACTGTACATAACAAAAAAGGACACTGTAAGGCATTAACTTAATAAAACTGTTTTCGGTGGGCTAAGAAAGGTCGCCGTATGGGTTTTATATATACCCACGTAGACAATAAGCATTTAATTCCCAAAATATAACCTCAATGAATATTTTAGCCTGTAAGCCGAGCCCCTTTGTTCCGGCACCAAGCCATTAAACTGAAAATAAAAACCTGAAACCTGAATGTGGTATTATTTCTATACGCATGTGTGGCGTGGGCAAATGCATCCAAAACAACCATCAAATACCTTCAAACACTACAAAACCTCTCCCTCAGGAGTATCCTTTCCTCTCCCATCCGCACCACAAACGACTCCCTCCATCAAGAAGTCCGCATCCCGACCATCCGCGAGGCATTGGAAAAACGAGCCTCCTCCATTTGCTTGCGCATTCGTCGGCATACAAACCCTTTAATCCATAACAGTGGAAAAAGTGAGCCAAAATACCGCAAACATAGAGGGTGAAAATACTGTAAATAAGGAGGGCTCGCCACCCATTGCCCGTCAAAAATTCCCGGCCCTAGACCTCACAAATCGCCGGCAGGGGCCGTCACTCCCGGGCTGCCCGGGGAACTGAGCGACATGCCGCCGCACAGCAGGACAGCTGAGTGTAAATAGTGTACAAAGTAAAGTGAACTGTGCGTGAATGAGTGTGTGAGTGCGAGGGACGTACTACGTATGCCTATGAGTGCGTGCGTGAGTGTGTGTGTGTTATATATGTAAATAAAATCACAAAAGAACATAAAATTCAAAGAAAAACTGGAACACCTAAAAGAAAATGAGCTAACTAAAGCGTTTCACGGTGTTCTCGCTTATAAAGGGACGCCGTAGGGGCTTTGTGCAAAGCCATGACGTGAAACCAACAAAAGCTGAAAACTGTAATATCATGCAAATGTAGAGCCTGTAAGCCGGGTCCATTGTACCGGCGCCAGGTATATCAAACAAAAATAAAAACCTAAGCCTAAAAAAGTAGTATTATTGAGTTTAAATAACTAAATCTAAAACTACTTTTGTTGATACTTGTAAACAATTATAATGAATACACAGTTGGAAATGCTTGTTTTTCTATTTGTGATGTGGCATTGTGACTTTATGGGTTCGTAGAATTAAAACTCCCAGTTCCATATACTCAAAATGTACTTTATTTCCGTAAGGATACACTGTTCAATTGTCACGTAACAACAATATGTCACACCGTGTACCAAGGTCGATGACAATAACAATCAGCTCTCGTTACAACACTCTACAGCTGTTTACTGCTTACTGCTCCGCTCTTGGCGAGTCGTCCCCTTCTTAAATACCTCATCTGATAATTCCAGACTGTTTCGGAACAATTACTGATATTACCAGTCACAAACACCTTCAAAATTAGCTGAAATGTGTTAAAAATCCACATTTAAAATACATCGGACAGGAATAAGTTTTACATTATATCAATTTATTATTAAAGACAATATATCCATAATATTAATGTTTCATGAAAGTTCTTATTATTTAGAAAATAATTAAAAGTGTCAGTCCTATCATTAGTGTGAATGTAGTGTCTTAGTTTCTGTTATAAACATATTACATAAGCTACTTCACTTTAGTTACATCAATTGTCAGTAAGGACAGCAATTTTAATTTAGAGATAACGCTAACCGAAATAAGATAAATTGTACCGATATGTCTTGCCGCCTCGAGATGGCACCACAAGTAATATTTTATCTCGGCTATGTTCCTTAGGTGTAGCTTAGAATTCATTGTTTCTTATTGTGTGAAAATTAACTTTGGGTATAATGTATACTGATACAATATCAAGCTAACAAACCATTGTGAATGAGAAATGAAATCTTCAAAAATAAAGTAAATATGTAGAAACAGAAATACCACATCATCCTGAAACCATCAAAATTATCAACCTGCGGTCAGAACCAAAACCTAGGTGGGTTCGCAGCAAAAACCATCTGGCTGTTAAGGGTATGTATGACTGAAATTTTCAAATTCTGAACTAATAATGCTAGCTTTTTCAAATTTACACCATAGGTGTAGTATATTGTAAACATGTTACAACCTAAATTTAAACCATTTTTCTCCAGTAGTTTAGAAATTATGAAAATTTTTGTATGTTTTTAGTTACGTCACTAAAAAAGTTCCTTGCGACAAAATATTTTGAATTTTTGTCTAATATTTTAACCCTATGTTCATAATACACATACTTTTTGAAATTGCTCTGAGTTTTTCTGTGTCTCCTTTAGTTTAGGTCACAACAATTTTTTAATTTACAAATATTCTTTTTTTGCCTAAAAAACTGTAAGTTTTGTGTTTGAAAATTAAAAATATATGCTTATATACATTTCACAATAAAACCTAGGGCAATTTCCATTCCTCATGATATTCTGAACCTGTGTAGGAAATTTCATGAATGTAGTACAAAAACTGCATCGCAAGGAGCATTTTACAGGAAGAAAAATGCTGAAAATATGAACATTGAGAAAACAGCGATTAAAGATTTGATTGCATAACTCACATTAAATTCCACCAGGCTGATAGGTTGGACCCTCATATTTCTTTTTCCTCTCCTCTGTTGCTGCTTTTTCCACCTTTTTCTTCTTTAGATGTTGCTTTTCTTCTGCACAACTTCGCTTCTTGCTTTGCAGGATACGAGTCTGATCTCGCTGCACTGAAGTTTTCCTTGCTGAGTCTACTACACTTTCACCTCTGATATTTTGCTGCAGCTCCAATGACTTAAGACTACCCATGTTAAACTCACTGATGCTTTTAATAACAGCAAGATCCAATTTTTGTTTTTATATGAAAACTCCCTTTGGGCACTTATTCCATATGACATGATGCAAAGATTCATTGGCATTTTGTGTTTTTCCTGTTTTGCACCTCTCTAGTAATGTTGTAGAAGCCAGCCTCTGATATATTGGCAACATTTTAGGAACTATTTTGTCTGAAAGCCTTATTTTTCTTTTCTTGAATTGAACATTTAAGAACGGAAAACAGACAAACTATGTGGATGTAGGCAAAAGAGTGCGTGACTCTGACAGAGTTTAAAGGCCACCGACATTTAAATAAGCATTTAAAAATGGCGTCCGGGGGCAAATTATGCATTTTTCACATTCGGGAATGTCTAAATTATTTTATAGAATTAAAATAAAAAAGTCGTTATTTTCACGATTTTCATGAAATTTCAGTCATACATACCCTTAAGAGCCTGTCAGTATACGACTTGGACTTTTTTCATTATTATATGTACACATTTCTAATTTTATTATTGTGTATACTTTTATACGGAATGCAGATTATGTACCAATCCATAGTAACCAGGTTTAGTCCTCTAACGCAGTATAGTGTTTGTGTGAAAAGAGATTAGACATTACCTGAATTTCTGTCAGATGGGGAAGCAGCATTCTCTTTGTCTGCAATCACGAGCTTCACTACCCCATATACTTATTGTCACTTAGGACATCCAAATAATATATAAAAATTATCGACGAGTTATCATCAGAAAACAAAAAAAGAAAACAAGATACTTTAAAGGAGTGATAATAACAGCGCCAGGTAGACTGATGTACGTACTTGTATAGTAGATCTAAGCTTGGAACTACCAAACAGACCAGCTGAGATACATATAGAATTCTATGTACGGTCGAGACTAGACCAAAGAGAATCAACACGAGATACCACAGTCACTCTGAGAACTGCGTGTGTAGTTTGTATAATGACAATATCATTTGTTAAAATCCATCATCACTGTCAGAATATAACAAACAATAAACAATTATTATATGCACTAATATTCGACTAACTAAATATTGTTATTATATATCTACATCGGTTTCTATTTTAAAATATTACGAATTTCATTCACATAACTTCTCTAACCCTTCAAGAAATTCTTATATACGTTTTTTTGTTTTCTTTGTGTAAATCGAGATAAACGTTTGGAGGAAATAATAAAACCATTTATTGTCCTATTCCGTGTTTACTTATTTTCTTTACGGCCAGTGACAGTCAAATGTTTAGAGAATTCGTTGCTAGGGGATGCATTTCAAATATATTTGGTGCTCTTTGCATTATTACACGTAAAATCATTTTAGAGTCATATCAAATGCCTTTTCTAGTCATTCATGTACAAATTATTATTTATAAAACTCACATTGCTGTATTTACTTCTTGTTATTAACTATTTCGTTCCTTGTAGTAGAGTTGGCTTGGGGCGACTCAAAATTAAGAATCGCTCGCAGTTTCATGTTTTTGATATTAATTTCGCTTTGCAAAACCAGAACATATAAAACAATAACAACTTCCTATATCATAACATATAACAGAGATCTACAATTCTGTGTTGTACGATTCCGTTCATGTCTTACTTTTGCCCTTACACAAAAGTCACACAGAAGCAAAAAGATCTCATACGCTACTCAAAAAAGATAAGCTAATTACTTTAGCAAAAGTAATTATAAAAATCTCTAACAAGTCCATGAAAAGTCGCCCACCAGGGAAAGGTATTTGTCTTGCGTCTATGAAATATATTTGACTTGAGTATTTATTGAATGGGAACCATCTATTTGTAGACAGAGAAACAGCACGTCTTTAATACTCATCGCATAATTCCATCTTTCTCTTTCAATATAGTGAATTACACACAATAACAAAACACGTTTGTACACTTCGTTATAATACAAAACAAATTGCAATGACGTAATGTCATAGAACTCTTGTTTTAACACGTAACGTCAAGTTACAACTTCCTAATACAGTTCAGTTACATACAATCTTTACATATATATTCTCTTCTTCAACTGTTTAAATATATAAACTTATACTCTTAACATACCTACATTTTACAGGTAAAGATCAGCAAAACGATATTAAATAAGAGCACATACGTAGGATGTTCACTAATTAATATTACTAACGCCTTTTTATCCGTTCGCCATTACTGTTGTGATTGTAAACCAGATATTCTTTACTTTAGGTTTCCATATTATTATCCTTTCTAAGCTCCAATATTTTGTTTTCCTGATATCTTTGAAACATTTCACTGTCACTTCATCCCCCTGTATTCCCTCTTGTATCTGTAACGTGACGTGTTGTGAAACTTTTCTAAACATACATCTTAAACTCGGAAATCAATAAGTATTCTTAGAAACTGCGTTGAGAAACATATGGTAGGAAACGTTGTTTTAGTTACACTGATCGTCCGCTAGGGGAGACGTTCTCATGGACAAGCAATGCGAACACAAACTAACCTCATCCTGCTGTCTAGAGATGGCACTAACTGTCATACTTTATCACAAGCAAAATATTTATAATTACTCTCAAAGTATTTAATTAAATTGTAACCACGTTTATTCATATATCGTGGACTTAATTGTGCTTTTCATGTTTAGAACAATAATAAACTGCAGTGTACTTTTAGCTAACAACTAAGTAAGGAATTGCTTCGTGTGAGTAAAGAATTCTTCTAAAGTTAGTAGATCTACGAGCACTTTACAGAAATATGGCATATTAGGTTTCCAATCCTACTGAATAACACTTTTGGTTACATCTGTAAACGATTATTATGAATACAACCTCAAAATGCTTGATTTTATATTTGACATGTGGCATTTTGGGGCAAAGTGGACAAGTACTTTCTAAACTTATCTCACGTTAAAGAGGAGCTTCAATCTTAGTCTCCCCTACATTACACGAATGTCGTTCAGAGGACTTTTTCATTTGCCAAGTCTAGAATAACAACCTTATTTGTTTAAGGCTAATATCGAGAAAAAGATTTGCAGCAATAAACTGAATTCCTTGTTGTCTTTGTTGTCTTACTTATTCTGCTTATATTCATTTCGGAATCTCTGTACTGTCTATCTGTAAGGTAGAAGTTTCGGTTAACTAATATGTATATATTTCCTTCTAGATACAATGGGAATAGGAAAATCAGTAGAGATGTAACAACAGCTCAAGTCAAATCTTATAAAAACTGATCGATACTTGATATCTTAGGATGGCGTGTCATCACACACTTGCGTCAGAGCGAGAGCGAGGATTTGCGATTATGAGAGTAAGTTAGAGTCGATAACTAGCTCATTCATATTCAATCAAATAACGGTTCGGTATATTTCTACTTATATATGGAAATGTTCTACCCACACTTTTATGTTCATCTTTAAACGAAGAAATAGTTTCGGGTTTCCACTTAATCTCTAAAACCGTCTTTATACAAAGTTCCATGTGATTCGTGTCTCCGTTTATACGTTCAGCACGAGTAATAAACCGATATTTACAAACAAATAAAAAGGCATTTTTTTTTCTTCATTCTTCATCCTTTTACAGTGATGGTTTATTTCGCCCTATGGCTGCTTCGGTCGTTGTACCCTCTTCAGCCATGACCTTATTTGGAGTAGAGGTGGATGGCTCTTTTTTTTTCTTTATTGGGTTACGTATCCATGTGTTAACTATTTGTCGTTACTTGCTAATTGTAATAATGTTAGTATATTTCATATTTATACTTCATTTATTTAATATAAAATATATTAATATTTTTTTAATATCATTGTATTTTTTATTTTATTATTTTTTAGTATTATTTTTTGTATAGTTTCGTTTTGTTTTTAGTAGTAGGGTATTTTTTTAATTTTTTATGTTTTTATTATATGTATATTTCTTTTATTATTTTAATAGTCCTTGGGTATGTGTACAGTTTCGGTGTGTACACAATCGTCATTTCTCAGGCTAGAAGTATTTGGAGGTGCTCTGGTATCTCGTCTTCCTCGGCTTCCTTGATCCTGGCGTGCTGCTGTATCAGGGTGATGATTGGTGGGGCGGTGGTTTCCGTCTTCTTGTAGTTCTCTGCTGCTGCAATCAGCTCTCGGACGCGTTCGCGATGTACATGTACATTCTGTCTTGTATGTGCTGTTCAAGTGGGGTTGCCTTACAGATGTCGTACACTTCTTCGTTTCTGTGCCAGGGTACGAGTTTGTTGGCTATTCTTAAGCACTTTTTCTCCATCTGTAGAAGCCTGGTTTTGGTATATGTTGTTATTGGGAAGGTGACGATAGCAGCGTAGGTGAAGTATGGTCTTACTATTGTCTTATACAGTTGGTTGAGGATCGGTGCTGAGAGTCCTATTTTGCCTATCTTCGATAAGTAATATAAGGTGAAGATTGCTGTTTTTTCTTCTTTCATATTTTGCTGGAAATGTGTTTTTGTGCTTAGTTTTTTAGGAAGCTTTATTCCCAGGTATTTTTCGGTGGTCTGTATAGGTTTGTTGTGTCCTTGGTAGGCTATCGTCGATCCTTGGTAGTTACGCTTTGTTTTCTTGCGGAAAATGATGGCTCGAGTTTTGCTCGTCTTTACTGTAAGGCGCCATTTGGATGCCCATCTGTGAAAGGCTTTTAGCTGTTTCTCTAATCTTGGTTTTGCGTTCATCAGCTTCGGAGCGCTGCTCAGATATGCAGTGTCGTCGGCGTAATAGGTTAGTTCTATTGCTGGGTGGATTGGCTGTGGCGTGTCTGATGTGTAGATGATATAGAGTAGTCCAGAGATAGCGCTTCCTTGAGGTGTGCCTGCTTCCAGTGTAATGGGTGCTGAGAGAGTGTTGTTGATCTTTAAGCGAGCTGTCCTGTGATGTAAGAAGCTTGCCGTCCATCTTATGATGCGATTTAGGATGCCCTTCGTTGTCATTTTATACAACAGCCCATTTGTCCAACATCTGTCGAATGCTGCTTGTATGTCGAGAAAGACACCGATGGTCGTGAAGCCTTTATTGATGTTCTGGATCGTTGACATTATTCTCAGTTGCTGGTCTTGGATTGTTATGGTTCTCCTGAAGCCGGCTTGGGTGTTCGGAATTAGTTGGTGGTGTTCAAGGTAGTTTTGTAGTCGCTTCGCTAGTATTTTTTCGAATACATTAAACATCTTTGCAGTTAATGAGATGGGCCGGTAATTTTCAGGGCTGGTGTTGGGCTTTCCAGGTTTCTCCAGTAGGATCATCTGGGCCTCTTTCCATGTCTGCGGTTGGTATCCATGTTTTAGAATTTGGTTGTATAAAGCTGTAATTTTGTCCATCATCTGGATGGGGATGTGCTTTAGCATTTGGTACGTGATGCTGCCTTCACCGGGGACGGAGTTTCCTAAGTGTCGCACCGTTTCTGTGTATTCTGCCCTTGTAATGGGCCTTTCGGTTCCATCATCTGCATTCAGTTCCTGTGTTTGAATCTGCGGTTGGTATAGGGTTTCGTTGTTTTTGATGTGCTTATTCACGGTGTTGTAGTGTGACTTGATGAAGTTGGGAGCGTCTGGAGTTTTGAAGACTTTGGAGTAGTGTGCGTGGAAAACTCTTAGTTTCTCCTCTGTGGAAGTGATGTTTTGGTTATCCACCCGGATGGGGTATGTGAACTGTTTCTTCTTTCTTGCTGTTTTTATGAATTGCCAGAATTTTCTTTGTTCTGAAGTTCTGGCTTTGCTGATGTCCTGGGTGGTGTTTCTCCACATGGTGCTGTTGTGTGCGTTTATTTCTTTTCGTAGTTGGTTGCGTAAATGGTTTAATATGCGTTTGTCGTATTCATGGTGACCCTTCATGTATTGTCTGTGGGCGTGGCATTTTCTCTTAATCAGTTGGATGATGTTCTTTGGCAGTGGTTTGCTTTGGCTGCTGAAGATTTTGGTCTTTTGGGGGACGGTGGCGTTCCGGGCTTGCGTGATTTCAGTCGTTAGGTCGTCTAGTTGATTCATGTTCGTCAGCTTTTGTGGTTCGTATGGCCTCATGTGATGTCTGATGTGTGTGGTGAATTCTGTCCAGTTTGCATTTGTGTAGTCGAAGACCTTGACTGCGTTCGTTGTCTCTGTATGCCACGCGGCTGTTGAAATAGTCTTGATGATTGGTAGGTGGTCGGACGTGGTTGCCGATTCGATTTCTATGTTGACGATTTTGCTGTATAGTTCTGGGTAGACCAGAATTTTGTCTAGCGACGTTGGTTGTTCGTTGTCCTTCCATCCTATACGGGTGGGTCTAGGGAGATACGGCATTTTTAGTGTTGTTTCCAGCAGGAGGGTCTTCAGTAATCTTCCATTGCTATTTGATATTTCGTCGAGTAAGTCAATATGGTTTGTGTTTAGATCTCCAGCGAACATTAAGTTAGAGGACGTTCTTTGCAGGTATTTTATGAGGTCGCATTGTAGTTCGTCGTTTATGTATATAGTTGCCACGTGGTACTTTTTCTTCTTGATCCGGATCCTGATGATGATTACTTCCTCTTCTGCGTAGGTGTGTGGGAGCTGTATGAGCTCGGGATTTGGCTATGGTCTTAAGAGGATGGCCACGCCTCCTCCTGGAGAGTCTGGTCTGTCTCTTCGGAAATAAGTGTAGGGCTGTAGTTCAAATGTTTTAAAAGGTTTAAGTTTCGTTTCGTTTAGCGCTACTATTTCTGTTTTTTTTGTGCTGGGCTAGTTCTTTTATTTCGCCTTTCTTGGTTCCGATCCCGTTGATATTTAGAAGCAGGATTTTAAGGTTCTGATGTACTACGATTTTAACACTGCCCATGATTGGTGTAATTAGTATTCTGTGATTTGGCCTTGTGGTTTTTTCGCCCTTCGATGTTTTAGTTTTGCTGACAACGACAGCTAGCTGGCCACCCAGTCTGTAAGTGCTGAGGCCTTTGTTTATTGTTCTTTGTGTGGAGTCGGAAGGGTGGTTTAGCATCTTCTGTCGTAGTCCTGGGG
Organism: Mantis religiosa; assembly: GCA_030765055.1. Classification (NCBI taxonomy): domain Eukaryota; kingdom Metazoa; phylum Arthropoda; class Insecta; order Mantodea; family Mantidae; genus Mantis; species Mantis religiosa. The sequence goes on from CM060954.1 coordinate 155,162,820, forward strand.
GAGTTACTTCATATATTGCCATTGCGACTATTTTCAGTAGTCTTTCGGTGAGGTTATCAATGACGCTTTCTACGTAGTCTAAGATGTTGATCTGTATCTGCTCGACTTGCTGTTGCATTTTTTTTCTGGTTTTCTTATCCGTTGGTGGTGATCTCTTATAGTTTTTGTGTAGTTTCCTCCGCTGTTAGCTTCTTCTGTTCTTCCGGTATGTGGCTGGTGCGTAGTTGAGGCCAGTCGCCTCGTAGTTTCTTGCTGGACGTTGGAGGGTTGTCATGCGGGAAGATTTTGGTCTCTACGACGACACTGATGTGTGTTGGTGATCGTCGCGGGTAATTTTTGCGCTGGACTTGGCCGGTGTAATGTCCCCTCTCGTCGCAGGTAGCGCAGTAGGGTTCGTTCTTTGGTGTTTTCTTGTGGTCGTATTGCAACGTGTGTTTGGAGTCTCCGCAGTAGAAGCAACGAGGGGCGCTGGCGCATTCAACGCTAATGACCGCGCTGTTGTGCGCCCTTAATCACACATCATCATCATCATCATCATCATCACCATCATTATCATCATCATCACCATCATCATGTAAGCCGGGTCCATTGTACCGGCACCAGGTATATCAAACAAAATTAAAAAGCCTAAGCCTAAAGTTGCGTCTCTATTTGGCTCTGGTCCTCCTTGTCATGCTCTACGCGTGTGAAGTCTGGGGCATGTCCGCAGGCTCGAACCTGATACTGCTCCAGTGTGCACAGAATAAATGTCTTTGGATTATTTATTCTGTTAGCAGAAGGTTCCCCGTGAGAATACGTCATGCGGCTTCATCCATCCGCTATGAGGAGGTTGAAATTAGGCGCCGGGCCTTCAAATTTTACGAGAGCTTACCTCAACATCAGAGCACCCTTGTCAGATCCCTTGGGGACTATGTTCCACTCAAACTTCGCTTGAAGCGATACCGGCTACCCCGCATGGCTTGCGGACACTTCCGGTAAACATAAGACCCCATTCCTGCCTAAACACAATTTCAATCGCCCAATTTTTTTTTTTTGTCTGGATACTTAAATTCTGTTTATCCTCTTTCTAGTTGATCAACACATCCACCGGCGGTGCACGATGACCGTAGCACCAGAATCATCAGTCACTGAGGAGCAACATGCTACCTCCCTTCTTACCATCTACATAATTTTCACCCGACATCCTGCAACGTCCACATCCCGCCACTACGTGGTTAAGCTCTTTCCAGAGCAGGTAGACGATTTGACCACCCCTCGGGCTGTTCCACAGCCTGCCAACATGTTCGTCGCCGTTGTTTAATCGGTTCACTGATTGAAAAGGGTGGAGCCAGACTGAAAAATTTAATGACATAGCCGGGATTTGAACCACGGGTGTTCTGGTTTACGTCCAGCTACTCCAACCATTGATCTGCTATGGCCAACGTGCCAAGATGACACTAAATTCTTCAACTGACTCGTGTTTCTCACGGTAAACCACTAGGAGTTCTCATAAACACATGAGATAGCTACCTTAATGGCGACTTACTAGATTCACTAATGATTCTCCCTATAGCTTATCATTCAGTTACAACTTTTTATATGAAAACGTGTTTTCCTTTATCTTTACCCTTTAGAATGCTTGGCTCAATCAAGATGTTCAGTAATATTTTTCACAAAGTCCTGTTTGGCTGTTACTTCCCAACGTTATGACCACCGAGCCCTTTAATTGAGCTTTGTTAGGCTGCAATCCTGGCAAATCCAGTTACTTCAAAAATTCGGGTGAATAGTTGACCTCAACATCTTGGTTTGTAGCGGCATTAAGCAATTTGTATGTCCTCAATTCACCGGGAATTTCATTTTGAAATTTAATTCATTAAGTCCATCAGCTGGATCTGACCTTGGCAATGTTTGGCGAAAATCTCCTCCTAACAAAATAATCGCGCTACCAAATCACTGATCTTGTATTGGTCAAAACAATTATATTATTCAGATAAAGATGAACAAACCGATGTTAAATTTTAGCACATATTTAGGACGTTCACTAATATTACTAACGCTTGTTTATCCGTTGATCATTATTGTTCTGACTGTAGACCAAATATTCTTTACTTTCGCTTTCAATAATATCCTTTATACGTCTCCAAAGTTCAAAGCTGCAGACTTTTGTTTCTCGTGATACGACAACATTTTACTGTCACTTCTTTCGCCTGTATTCCATCTTGTATATGTAACGTTGCGTGTAATGAGTAGAACAATCAATGTTAAAAGAGTACCTTGACGAAACGTAACATAAGGTGTGTTTAGGTTATATTGATCGTCCGCTAGCAGAGACGTTTCGGTTGGCAAGCAATGCGAACACAAGCTGAACTCATCCTGCTGCCTAGAGATGGCACCACCTGTAATATCTTATAGGGAGGAAGAATATATATAATTATCTACAGCTTTTTATAAGAAAGTGTAACTATATTTATTAAACATAGCCTGGATTCAATCATGCTTTATAAGGTAAAAACAATAAGTAATTGCAATTTAGTGTTAGCTAATAACGAACAAATTATTACATGTGAGAATGACAGTCTTCTAAAATAAATAGATAGAGCATTTTATACATATTTGTTATATCCCATGATGCGCTCAGGAATGCCGACACCCCTTAAGTTGCCCCTTTTTCAGGCTTTAATTCTTCCCATCATGCTTTATGCTTGTGAGGTCTGGGGCATGGCCGCAGGATCCAATCTGCGACAAATTCAGCTTGTACAAAATAAATGTCTTAGAGCTATCTATTCTGTTTGCTGGAGGTTTCCCGTGAGATACCTTCATGAAGCCTCATCTCTCCACTATGTGGAAGATGTCATTAGGCGCCGGGCCACAAAATTCTACGCGAGTTTGCCTCAACATCAGAGCGCCCTGGTTAGGTCTCTAGGGAACTACAGAACAACCGAAAGACGCTACAAGCTATACCGGCTTCCCCGCATGGCATGCGGGCACACCCGGTAACAATAGATTACTTATTTCAACCTAAAATTACTACTGTTTGAATTTAATAGACATTCTAAATTAAACTCTTCCTGAAAATTATCAGACCAGCGGTGCTAACATAGCGTTGCACCCGAGTTGGCTACCATGAGGAGCTACGGCTACCTCCCTTCTTTTCATCTACATTATCTTAAACCACCAACATGCAAAACCCCACATTTCCTGTCATTAAGTGGTGAAGTCCGTGTAGGACAGGTACACGAATGACACACATCGTGCTGACCCTCAGTCAGCCGCCAGCTGCTTGAATGAACGAATATTTGTTATTGCTGGTATTTCGAAATGTTTCAGGAGATATATTCATGTTAGTTCTTGAGAATAATTATAGCAAATGAACAGTTGGAAATTCTTGTTTTCCTACTCTAATATTTCCTAAACTTTTTTAACGATCAGACTTGCTCTACCCCACATAATTTTCATAAAATTACATTTTCACGAGCTTCTTGAAGTCTAGACTTATAAGCTTATTTGTTTAAATTTAGTATTACAAAAAACATTCGCAGAAATAGACAATTTTGCTTACTCCGTTTGTAGCCATTTCATATTTTCAGAACCTCTTTAGTGTCTGTTTGACAAGTAGAACGTTCGTTAAGCAAATATGTGTATTTCCTTGTAGGCACTTTGGCAATAGGTAAATACAGTAAAAGTGTGACACCTCAATTAAATCTTACAATTCTCGCTGGGCTGGTAATATCTTTTGACAATTGACATTTTCAAACTTGTGTAAATTAGTAAAAACAAACACTTTCGTATCAACTTCAAATTAATAAAATAAATTTCTAATTATTTCCTTAAAGGGTCAGGCGGATTTGTCTAGAAAATCAGGTTAACCGTTACTCAAATGTGTAAAAGCCGGTCGCTATGCTATAGCTTGACATTACATAGTATACTCACACGTTTGAACGCCCTATATACAGCTATTTGAACAAACCTTTCAATTCTACAAATTACAGACAACTTACGACCTTCAAAAATCACCTCAATGCTGATAAATGAGTACCTATTTACTCATTGATCGCTGGTTGTATAGGAAGGTCTTACAAAAAATTACAGACTATTGTTATGCAGTAAACCAAACATATTCAATTCCAAAGTACTTAAAGTAACTTAATTATACACAATGGAAAACAAAAAGGTGTTGAGATACAATGTTTCAACGACTTAGTTGTAATGTTTGTTTTATGTCGTCAGCGTGACCTCTCCGGACGAGGAACACAACATCGACAAGAAATTTTACAAAAAATTACATCACTTGTTTCCCTAACCCTATACAATTTATCCAAACAACTGTTCCTTGCTCCCCGAGAATGCTGTTTCCAGTTAACATCGCATAGTTTACCTTTACACGAAAGAAACAAAACATAACGAATCGCTTGCCCAATATCTGACTTCTTTTGTTTTTATAACATCTCACAAAATATTTAGAGCGGTTTAAAATGTGAAGTGACTTTTGAACTACTCTGTCAAACCGCTGTTATTGTGTTTATTACTCAATTGATTACTAGAGATGTAAAATATAACGTGTAATTATTGTGGCCCTCGATAAAGTAACAGGACAATGAGGAAATTGCTAAACAAACTAATCACGGAGATGAATGAGCGAGGTGACTTAGTTATATAGTTTCTCTCCTCAGTCTTGTACAAATTCTCACCACAATAACACATTCTTGTGAGGACTTTATGTTAAAGGTTAGAAATCGTTTAAACAGATCCACTCGTAGTAAACAGATCAACTACCAGAACAGATAACAGTTCAAGCTCCTCTCTCTCTCTTTCTTAAGGCTCCACTTGTCTTCTTCTGGTGGGTAGACAGTACATTATACCTATCACTGCACTTATTGAAACAAGCATTAGTGAGTGAGTGAGTGAGTGAGTGAGTGAGTGAGTGAGTGAGTGAGTGAGTGAGTGAGTGGGTGGGTGGGTGGGTGAGTGGGTGAGTGAGTGAGCGAGTAAGTGAGTGAGTGATTGAGTGAGTGAGTCAGTGAAGTTTAACGGACCATCAGTATCTAGGTCTTTTGGATCCGAACCGATGTTAAGCCCTATTTTTGCAGATGCACAGGCTATATAATACTTTTGAAAACTGATTCACATTCAAGTCACCAAATGTCAAACCCGTTTCGTTCAGTTTAGATACCAGAGGAATGTTTCGGTCGTTTATTACAAGTATGACTGATTTGTATGACTTCCCTCCCCAGGAAATAAATATATGAAAATTAAATTTTTGAAACATTTGAATCATTTAAGCTCACTCACATTATATGTAACAAAACTAATTTGAGTAGTATATTATTCATATTACCATACTTTGCTCATATTTCACTGAACTATTATCACGAATTAAGGAATGTTATGGTTCTGTGAACAGTTGTTTTAGAAAAACTAGCAAAACTGATAAGACAGCCTTACATTAACTACTAACGCACAAACTAACATTCTAAAATTATAAACTGCCTTACATCTCTAAACAAAAAGACAACGGCACGTACCTTTGTTAGAAATGTACAACGCTAACGCCGCGTGATTGTCCAAGTGTTGAACAATATGTAATAGGAGTTGATATATTTCACAGGTTAACCTATTAATTTAAAAAAAAACACCAAATATTTATGTCGAGTTATACAGTACACGAACGTTTTAAAAACTTACTTTGAACTTATATACAACTAGAGAGGAAATGCGTGCACTTGAAGTATAGTACTGGCGATATATGTAGGATAATACACCATAGTTCTCAAAGCCTTACGTTCATATTGTAACTTTTCATCAATTTGGATCAAAATTTGTATATTTACATTTTACGTTATGCAAAAATGCACAGTCTTTCATAACACAGCCCTATCTCTATATTAAACCCTGCACTGAACGAATGAAGTACCTCGTACAACAGCTTCTGGTACATGAAACTTCTACAAGAAATTCAAGACTCATTGTTACGTAACTTACTCAAAAATAAATTATATATATGATTACTTAAAGCATTTTAATGATACAGGAACAATCACAGAAAATATGTCCGTGAAAATGCTGTTTTGGCGTGAAGAAAATACAGAAGTAGTCTACCACAATTTTTCTGTTAATATTTCACTGAAAATATAGTTGTGGGTGCTCACTTAATCGCTAAAACCGTCTCTAGACACAGTTTCGTGTACGTGTACGTACGTGTCTCCGATTGTACGTTTAGCACGAGTAATAAACCGATATTTCAAAAGAAATATAAAATCCTCCTCCGAGAATCCACGAATACAAATTGTCTAACTTTTCAATATTTTGTAAACTAAATGCAATAATTTGATCCTAATATGATAGGCTATATATAATTACTAGCATCAGACACAAAGTGTGCATCTTAAATATTCTGTCAGTCTGTGAAGCAATGTTGTACATTGACCTATCATATGAAATAGACAAATCTTACTGCACAACAAGTTCATAACTCAGTAAAACACAAAAGCTGTTTCTACTTATTTTATGTAATTAAACATTTTAGAGCTATTTGTTGTCTTTAGTTTGAATTTTCCATCTTTAAATTTCTAAGTTACACTCCGCTATTCACTGGAATAAGATTAAATTAAAAAGCAACACATAGCAGCCGGCTGTAAAGTGTAATTGATCCACTTTTACAAACATACAACTTAAACTTGGAGCAGAAAGTAGATTAAGTTTTCCTCGAACAGAAATTCAAGAAGATGCTGTTACTATCCAGTACCTTAGGGTTATATTGAATTGTTTATGAGACAGTCATTTAGTTGTGTCTATTGTCCCTTAGAGAGGAATTTTGTCTGACAAGCAATATCATCAAATATACAATCTTCCCACTCAGCGCGATTTGCTGTCTAGAGATGGCACCACTCGTAACATCTTATTGCGCGGATTATCATTCATAATTAATTATTTATAAATCTTTTAACTATACTTTTATTATAGCGCTGCTGGAACGCTTACCATGGATTTATCTTTGTTAATAGAAACCTCTCGGATAACGCACTGAATATTCTTCTAAGAGTGAGAGGGAAACTGACGGGCCTCCCCGTCGTGTGCTAAGCACCAATGAACGTGTCACTTCAAACAATGGAATTCGCAGAAATCACAAATGACAGATATATGTTCACTCCACGTGGAGTAGTCAGTGCGTTATCTGAGAGAGATCTATTACCAGAGATAAATCCATGGTAACCGTTCGAACATCGCCACAATACTTTGTTCTTTGTTTCTGGCTTAGCTTTCTATTGTTTTCTCCGTGTAGATATAAAGTAGTTACAGTATGAATACTGAGACAGTAACAAAGGAACAAGTAACTGTATTCGAGAAAGCAAGTTCATAAAACTAAATATTTGATGGTACGATACGAGATGTCTTTTCATAGGTTTGCTGATTAATAAAGACAAAGTTCCATGTACTTATGTACGTGTCTCCGTATGTACGTTCAGCACGAGTGATAAACCGATATTTCACAAGAAATACAAAATAGTTAATAAGTGGAGTATTATCCAGGAATGCAGTTATCTACGAACGCCAATTGTGCAGTTTTTAGTATTTCGTAAATTATAGTTAACTTTCATCATATGTTTGTTATATTTACTATCATGAGACACAGACTGTATAGTTTGAATAATCTGTCAACAGTCTGTGAAACAATGTTGTACAATTGACCTATCATATGATATAGACAAACCTTACCGCGCAACAAATGCCTGTCTCATTAAAGTATATAACCTGTCGCTACTTATTTTAAAACATTAGCCAGCTCAGAGTTATTCGTTGTCTTTAGTTTCCTTCTTTAAATGTCTAAGCTGAACTGCGCTTTTCATTGGAATAACATGAAAATTAAAAGGCAACATATAGCAACCCGCTTTAAAGTGTAATTGATCTACTTCTACCAATCTTTATCTTAAAATGCAAGAAGAAAGAAATACCTTTTCCTTGAACAGAAACTCGAGAATATAGTGCAAATATCATGGAATACACAATCTTTCCACTGAGTGCGCTTGCTGTTCAGAAATGGCACCACCCGTAACATCTTACTGCCCGGATTATCATTTATTATTATCTATAAATATTTTAGGTATACTCCTACTTTGTTCATTGTTTATGGCTTAGATTTTATTTGATTTCTCCCTGTAGATATAAAGTAGATGGAGTTTAAATACAGAGGCAGTATCAAAGGAACAAATCACTGTATTCCAGAAATGAAGTCTATCAAACAAAATATTTAGTCGCACTTTTCGAGACTTGTTCCATTGGCTTATTGATTATCACGTGTACACTCGTTGAGTTGGAACTTTTTATATGAATATCCATTTGGAAATTCTCGTTTTCTTATCTGGCAGTTGGTCAAACAAGCTATACCATGTTAACGTCGTATGACATGTGTGAGGAGAGTACAGAAGCTTATCAAATGATCTGCTTTCAGATTTGACCTGTACTCATAAGTGTTTCACTCTAATGATTTTATATTAAAATATTCCGAACCTTATTCACATTATTTTTGCCACATATTCTTCAGCAATGTATTATTACAAGCTTACTCCTCCACTTCGTATAAATCGAGTTATACATTTACTCATAGTAAGATCTTTGTTCTTTTAATTCTTCTGTTTTTATTCCTTTCATAAAATCTGTATCTCTATAGTTACCTGTAACGTCAGAGATCACGACAACAAATATATTTACTTCCTTATAGGAGCATACAGTAAACTTAGAGCAATTATCAAATATCTTAGTTACTATGTGGCAGATTTGAAATCAGAACTTTTACACGAAATTCAAAGCGCACTGTTATGTCAGTAACTCAGATGTAATATTTTAGTTTTTAATAATTTTTAAGTTTTTAATATTTTGAAAACTACATATAATAATTACAAAAAAATGTGATAGGTTTAATATATTCTCTAACATAAGAAACAAACTGTATATCTTAAATAATCTGGCATTGGTCTGTGAAACAATGTTGTATAAATGTCCTATTTTACGATTTAGACAAGGCTTACTGCACAAAAATGCATATCACATTCAAACATATAAGCTATCTCTACTTATTTTGTCATTTGCCATTTCAGTGTTATTCGTTGTCTTTAGTTTAAATGTTAAATCTTTAAATTTCTAAGCTGCAGCTGTTCATTGGAATAACATAACTAAAAGGCAACACATGGCAACCCGCTCTTTAAACATTTCTCTACGACTCCATTCGCCTGTATCTCTCTTGTATCAACTTCTACAAGTGTAATCGATCTACTTCTGCAACTTGGAGCCGGAAAGAGAGTTAGCTCTTCTTGAACAGAAACTTGAGAAGATAGTGTTAATTTCATCAAGTACTTTGGTGCTATATTCTTTATGAAACAATGTTTTAATTATGTCTATTGTCCATTGGAGACGAATTTCGGTTGAGAGGCAATATCGTTAAATATTCACTGATTACGTTTGCTGTCTAGAGATGGCACCACTCGTAACAACTTATTGAGCGGCTTATCGTTTACAATTGTTTATAATTCTTATAGGAATAGTCCTACTTTGTTCATTGGTTATGGTTTAGATTTCATTTGTTTACTCCGTGTACAGATAAAGTAGATACAATGCTCGGACTGCTCTCACGCCGAAGACTCTTTGAATGACCACAGCTGCGCGTGTGTGTATATTAACTTTCACTCTCAGGAAACTCCTTTTCAACCAAAATTCCTTTTTGGCTGTTTTGTCGCCATTGTAAATGATCCAAAGACTTTCCTATTCATACAAGTCAAGTGAGTCCCTTTAGAAATCTGTAAGGACGCTGTTTCTTACATTGCTTTTGTTATAACAACTTTCCCTACAACTCAACTGGCCTTGCCCTTGTCGTAACAAAGAACCAACATTCCTTCGATATCCATCATGATTCCTTACTTCTGGCTCACCTTAATTTCGGTATCAACCTGCAAATCTACCTAAACTTAAACCACCACCCAGCAAAACCCCACATATCCTGTCATTAAGTGGTTAAGTCCGTGTAGGACAGGTACACGAATGACACACATCGTGCTGACCCTCAGTCTGCCACAAGCTGCTTGAATGACTGAACAATGAATATAGTTCATTCTAAATCTTCTAAAATAAGTTAAATACATAGAAGCTGCAAATATACTTCATTGGACACTTTTCAATTCTTCGTTTTAATACTTGTATAAATAGCAATAATTGTAACTAGGTATAGTCCTTTAATGCAGCATAGTGTTTGTGTGAAAAGAGAATAGATACTTCATAAATTTCTGTCAGGTTGGTAGCAGCATTCTGTTTGTCTGCAATCACGAGTTTCATATGCCATATACCTATTGTCACGTAGGGCATCCAAATATTATACAAAAATTATCCACGAGTGGTCATCAGAAAACAAAAACTGAGGCAAGATACATTAAAGGAGATGTAATAACAGCGCCAGGTAGACTGATGTACGTACTTGTATAGGAGATCTAATCTTGGCACTACAAAACAGACCAGCTGAGATACATATAGAATTCTATGGACGGCCAAGACTAGACCAAAGAGAAACAACACGAGATACCACAGTCACTCTGAGAGCTGCGTGTGTAGTTTGTATAATGACAATATCATTTGTTAAAATACATCACTGTCAGAATATAACAAAGAAGACACAATTATTATATACACTAATACTCGACCAACTAAATCTTATTATTATATATCTACAACGGTTTTTATTTTAAAATATTACGAATTTCAATTACATAACTTCTCTAACCCTTCAGGAAATTCTTATATACGTTTTTTCGTTTTCTTTGTGTCAATCGAGATAAACGTTTGGAGGAAATAATAAAACCATTTATTGTCCTATTCCGTGTTTACTTATTTTCTTTGCGGCCAGTGACAGTCAAATGTTTAGAGAACTTGTTGCTAGGGGATGAATTTTAAACATATTTGGTGCTCTTTGCATTATTACACGTAAAAGCATTTTAAAGTCATATCAAATGCCTTTTCTAGTCTAAAAATCTCTAACAAGTCCATGAAAAGTCGCCCACTAGGGAAAGGTATTTGTCTTGCGTCTATGAAATATATTTGACTTGAGTATTTATTGAATGGTAACCATCTATTTGTAGACAGAGAAACAGCACGTCTTTAATACTCGTCGCATTATTCCATCTTTCTCTTTCAATATAGTGAATTACACACAATATCAAAAGACGTTTGCACACTTCGTTATAATACAAAACAAATTGCAATGACGTAATGCCATAGAACTCTTGATTTAACACGTAACGTCAAGTTACAACTTCCTAATGCAGTTCAGTTCACACAATCTTTACATATATATTCTCTTCTTCAACTGTTAGATATATAAATTTATCCTCTTAACATACCTATATTTTACAGGTAAAGATCAGCTAAACGATATTAAATAAGAGCACATACGTAGGATGTTCACTAATTAATATTACTAAGGCCTGTTTATCCGTTCGTCATTACTGTTGTGATTGTAGACAAAATATTCTTTACTTTAGGTTTCTATATTATTATGCCTTCTAAGCTCCAATATTTTGTTTTCCTGATGTCTTTGAAACATTTCACTGTCACTTCATCCCCCTGTATTCCCTCTTGTATCTGCAACGTGACGTGTTATGAAACGTTCTCTAAATATACATCTTAAGCTCGGAAATCAATAAGTATTCTTAGAAACTGCGTTGAGAAATATATGGTAAGAAACGTTGTTTTAGTTACACTGATCCTCCGCTAGGGGAGACGCTTTGATGGACAAGCAATGCGAACACAAACTAACCTCATCCTGCCGTCCAGAGATGGCACTACTTGTCACATTTTATCACAAGCAATAATATTTATAATTATTCTCAAAGTGTTATATGAAATTGTAACTACGTTTATTCATATATCGTGGACTTAATTATGCTTTACATATTTAAAACAATAATTAACTGCAGTACACTTTTAGCTAACAACAAAGCAAGGAATTGTTTTGTGTGAGAATGGAATTCTTCCAAAGTTAGTAGATGTACGAGCTCTTTACAGAAATATGGCATATCCCGGGCTACCTTTGCCATCGCACGGATCGCCAAGGCCGCCCTGGCGGTGGTACAGCGGTACTTGTCCGGCAAAATGTAGTCCACAAACCCATCCAGCTCCCTCCTCTTCAAACCCTAGAGGCCACGGTAATCTGTCTTGACCTTGGCGGAACTGAGGTCCTGGTGGTCTCTGTGTATCACCCCCCCAACCGGCAGTTCGTTCCAAACGACTATCTATCTATCCTAAACTTTCACCCAAGTGCTATCATGGCCGGGGACTTCAATGCCAAACATCAGCGTTGGCATTGTGGTCGTCGGGCAGATGCAAGAGGCAATCAAATCATTCGCCTAATAGATGGAGACCCACAGCTTCAAGTGCAGGGTCCCTGGCAACCAACGCACTACCCGCGAGGTGGAGGACTGCCATCAGTCATTGACTTCGCAATCACAAAGCATTTTCCATTTCATCTCACTCTTACGTCACTAAACGCACTTCATTCTGATCATAATCCGGTGCTGACAGAGATCAACACTAGGGTTGCCAGTCATGACACCTCGCTTCAAACGCGAGAAGTCGATTGGGAAGGCGTAAGGAGCTGCCTCCGCACTTCCATTCCACCGAACCCAAAAGTTACAAACATCCCGGACATTGAGAGGGCAATCTCATCATTCACTTCTATCCTGACGCGAACTGCCAAAAATCTAACAGTTCATGGACCTGCACCTCTTCATCCAGACGTTCTTCCTTTAGACATCACCCTTCTTATCCGCCGCTCCTGGGCGGCACGGAGACTGTACCAGCGACACCGCACGCCACATAATCGCGCGCTCTTGCGACGCTTACGTCGACTGGTCAGGGTCCGACTGCGTGAGCACAAGGTGCAAGCGTGGGAGGACACAATGGCCAGACTGCGCGTTGAAAATGGCGACGTGTGGCGTATCGCCAGGACCCTCAGGAATCGAAAAGGTCAATACACCTCACCCATCCATGGCACCCAAGGCCTCGCCTATGAACCCCAAGCCAAAGCAAATGCGTTCGCTGACTAACTTGAACGCACTCTATGTCCGAGAGAGGACCCCCAGGACGACATCTTTTCCGAACGCGTTCGTAGGGAGGTACGCCGATTTTTTCGACGTCCTCCCGAGGACGCGGAACGACTTCCCGTCATTCGCCCCAGTGAAGTCTAGGGCGTACTCAAACGCCTCAAACCAAACAAGGCGGCGGGGCCGGACGGGCTGACACCCCTCATGCTTCGTCACCTTCCGTCCAATGCCGTTCTTTTCCTAACCAGGATCTTCAATATGTGCATCACCTTGGGGCACTTTCCTCGCGAGTGGAGAGAGGCTCGGGTGATATGTATATTGAAGCCTGGGAAGGATCCTGTACATCCTTCCAGCTACCGATCCATAAGCCTCCTTTCTACCCTCTCGAAGGTATTCGAGAGGTTAATCCTAACCCGAATGACCCCCATCTTGGGAGATGTTCAAGCTATTCCTGACCACCAGTTCGGATTTCGTCCTGGGCACTCGACTACCCAACAGCTGCTACGTGAGGTGGAGACAGCGGCCCTGGGTTTCCAGGAACGCGCCTTCACGGCAGTGGTATCTTTGGATGTCGAAAAGGCCTTCTCCACGACATGGCATGCCGGTCTGATCTTCAAACTTATCCAACTGGGGCTACCTACACAGCTAATCAACATCCTACACAGCTTTCTCAGGCACAGATCATTTAAAGTCACAGTAGCGGGGAAAACATCTACACTGAGACCCGTGAGAGGCGGAGTCCCCGAAGGCTCTGTACTATCCCCCACACTATTTAGTGTTTTCATGGCAGATTTTCCAACTCAACCACAGGTCGAAATGGCACAATATGCTGACGACGTGTTGTTGTTCTGCAAAAACAGACATATACTCAGAGCCTTCAACCCAATTCAGAGACACCTCCGTCTCACACAAGAATGGTGCAGGCGTTGGCGGATGTCCGTAAATCCGGACAAAAGCCACGCCATTCTTTTTACGAGGCGCCACACCCCCGCTGAGCGACCAAACTTCCACTTCAGGGGCCGAAGAATAGAGTGGACTAATTCCATCAAGTACCTGGGCGATCAACTTGATAGAGGCCTAACTTTCCGCGGACACATCAGGGAACTATCGGCACGGGTGCAGGGGGCCATTGCCTCTCTGTACCCAATGCTGGGTTCTCGCTCGATGCCAGTCCGCTTAAAGCTACACCTCTTTCGAGCGCTGATAATCCCACTCATGTTGTACGCCTGTGAAATCTGGGGCATGGCTGCCGATAGCTGGATAGCATACCTTCAGCGTGCACAGAATAGAGGACTCCGATCCATCTATTCTGTGGGCCGTTCTTTTCCCGTGAGGTTACTTCACGAAGCTTCCCTTCTCCCATACGTGGAGGACGAAATTAGACGCCGGGCAACAAAATTTTACGATAAAATTCCAGCTCATAGAAGCGCCCTGGTTCGGTCTCTAGGAGACTACGACGCTGCGAGCCGCCGATTCAGGCTTTACCGGGTACCCCGCATGGCTTGCGGGCATCCGAGGTAACAAAGGAGTTAATCCTTACAGCAGCATAAGCTAAAATACAAATCTCCAAAAGAGCTGTTTGGCTACTAAATTTACCCCATTTTTAGAGAAATAAAACACCAGGGTGTAAACAAAAAAGCGGTTTGGCATCCTGTACAAAATTAAAGAGGAGCAAAAAGCTACCTCAACAAAATTTTCTTCAACAAAAAATATAACATCATCCTACAAACATCAAAATTAACAACCTGCGGTCAGACCCAAAACCTGGGTGGGTACGCAGCAAAAACCTTCTGGCTGTTAACAGCCTGTCAGTACACGACTTGGACTTGGAATATGGCATAATAGGCTTCAATTACTAGAGTAACTAGCTTTGTTGACAGCTGTAAACAATTAAAATGAATACAATCTTCAGTGCTTGTTTTTATATTTGACATGTGGCATTTTGGCGCAAAGTGGACATATACTTTCTAAATTTATCTCGCGTTGAAGAGCTGCTTCAATCTTAGTCTCCCCTACATTACACAAATCTCGTTCAGAGGACTTTTTCCCTTTGTCAAGTCTAGAATTACAACCTTATTTGTTTAACTCTAATATCGAGAAAAAAATTGCAGCAATAAACTGAATTCCTTTGTTGTCGTCCTTGTTCTGTTTGTATTCATTTCGGAACTTCTGTACTGTCTATTTGTAAGGTAGAAGTTTCGTTAAACTAATATGTATATTTCCATGTACATACAATGGGAATAGCAAACTCAGTAGACGTGTAACAACACCTCAAGTCAAATCTTATAAGAATGATCGATACTTGATATCTTCGGATGACGTGTCACCACACACTTGTGCCAGAGCGAGAGCGAGGATTTGCGATTGTGAGAGTAAGGTAGAATATGAGTGAGAGAGGTTCAAGCGCCCGTCGATAACTAGCTCATGTATGTTCGATCGAATAATGGTTCGGTAAACTTCTACTTATAATATATTTGGAAATGTTCTACCAACATTTTTATGTTTATATTTAAACGAAGATATAGTTTCGGGTGTCCACTTAATCTCAAAAAGCGTCTTTATACAAAGTTCCATGTGATTCGTGTCTCCGTGTGTACGTTCAGCACGAGTAATAAACCGATATTTCCAAGCAAAAAAAGTCATTGTTAATAATTGTAAAATAATGGAAATGTACATGAATACAAATGGCGAAATGTTTTGTAAAATATTACTAATAATTTCATCGAAATATAGGTTTAATATATTTCCTAGCATTAGTCACAAAGTGTACATCTTACTTTTCCTGGCAACAGTCTGTGAAGCAATGTTGTATAATTGACATATTATATTAGTGTACAACAAATGCATATCTTATTAAAACACATAAGCTATATCTATTTGTTTTATGTCATTTACCATTTCAAAGTTATTCGTTGTCTTTACTTTAAATCTTTCATTCTTAAACTCTTAAACCGCACTCTGCTGTTCATTGGAATAACATGAAGAACAAAAGACTATAATGACAACCGGCTTTTTAAACATTTTACTATCACTTCATTCGCCTGCATAGAGTATCAACAACTACAAGTGTAATTGATCTACTTCTGCAACTTGGAGCAGAAAAGAGAATAAGTATTCCTTGAACAGAAACTCAATTTAATCGAGTATTATAGCGATATGAACAATATACTATATTGTTTAAGAGACAATCTTTTAGTTATATCTATTGTCTTCTGGAGAGTAATTTTGGTTGACAAACAATATTATCAAATATACAATCTTTGTACTAACTGCGTATTGGTCTCCAGAGATGGCACACACGTAATACCTAATGGCCCGGATTATCGTTTATAATTACCTATAAGGCTTTTAGGTATAGTCTTACTTTGTGCATTGTTTATGGCATAGATTTTATTTGTTTTCTCCTTGTAGATATAAACTAGATTCCATATGAATACAGACACAGTAATAAAGGAATAAGAAACTGTATTCATGAATGGAAGTCTATCAAACTAAATATTTAATCACATTTTTCGAGATCTATCTACATAGGTTAATTGATTATTAAGTTAAGTCCATTTAGTCTGATCTTTTCAGATGAATATCAAGTTGCAAATTCCTATTTTTTGATCTGCTAGTTAGTCAAGAGTGACGTAAATTGTTAACGTCATGTGGCAGGTGTCGAGAGAGCAGAGAATCTTATCAAATGATCTGCTTTCAGATTTAACCTGCAATCATATATTTTCATTGAATATATTGTGTTTTTATTTTGAAATATTCCGAACTTTATTGAAACTGTTTTTCCACGTTCTTCAACAATTTATTGTTACAACCTTACTCCACCGCTTCATGTGAATCAGGCTAAACCTTTACTCAAAGTAAGTTCTTTCCTCTCTTAATTGTTCGGTATTTATTCTTTTCATAAAATGTCTCTCTGTAGTTACGTGTAACGTCATAAATCACGACAGTAAATACACATTTTCCCTTATAGGAGCATAGTGTAAACTTTGAACAATTATCAAATATCTCAGGTACAATGTGGTAGATTTGAAATCAAAACTTTTACAGGAAATTCAACACTCTCTGTTATGTCAGTAACTCTCACATAATAAACTCACGAGTATTTAAAGGAGTGCAATGATAAATAACAAACATGGAAAATTTGGTCATACATGACCACGTAAGCTCTAAGTCACTAACACAGATTGATAAACAATTTGTATTTCTTTTCTGGTGTAAACTTCCATTCGATCACATTATAACTCGATTCTAGCAATCCGTGAGTTTAGTTTTAATATCTCCGGTACAGGTAGCTATTTCCGCTCGACGTGTAACAACAATCCCGACTTAGCTAAATGTCTTATAGTTCCGTATTTCTGTAACTGCCCTTCGCGGCTGCGATCTCGTATGTCAATTGTTGAATGTTAATCGTGTTATAAGAACTCCAAATGGAGACCGATCCTCTTTTGTTAATCTCATCCCAGTCTGTGTATCTATTTCGTACACAGACAACTGCTCATAATTACAAACTGCCTTTACACACTTTATATACTAATATATTTGCTATATTTACTAGCAGGAGACACAGACTATATAATTTAAATTATCTGTCAACTGTACGTGAAACAATGTTATATATTTGGCCTATCATATCATATAGACAAGTCTTACTGCACAACAAATGCCTATCTCATTAAATTCCATAACCTGTCTCTACTTATTTTATGTCATTAGCCAATTCAGAGTTATTCGTTGTGCTTGGTTTAAACTTTCCAAGTTTAAATGTCTAAGCTGTACTCCGCTGTTCATTGGAATAACATGAAAATTAAAAGACAACACATAGCAACCCGCTTTAAAGTGTAATGAAGATAGTGTTAATTTCATCGAGCATTTTAATGCTATAAACACTATTTTATGTTGTTTTGGAGACAATCTTTTAGTTACGTCTATTTTCCATTGGAGAGGAATTTTGGTTGACAGACAACATCTTCAAATACACTATCTTTGCACTGAGTGCGTTTGCTGTCCAGAGATGGCACCACTCGTAACATCTTACTGCGCGGATTATCATTTATAATTATCTAAAAAATCTTTTAGGTGTACTCCTACTTTGTTCATTTCTTATGGCTTAGATTCCATTTGTTTTCTTTCTGTAAATATAAAGTAGACACAGTATGAATAAAAAGACAAAATAAAAGGAATAAGTAACTGTATTCCAGAAAGGAAGTCTATCAAATAAAATATTTAATCACACTTTTCGATAACTTGTTTTATGGGTTTATTAAATATGAATTCTTTCTCATTCCTTTAGTTGGAACTTTTTATATGAATATCCAGTCGGAAATTCTCGTTTTCCGATCTGGTAGTTGTTCAATTGAGTCATGCCGTGTTAACGTTGTATGGCATGTGTGATGGGAGTACAGAAGTTTATCCTGCTTTCAGACTTAACCTGTACTCATAAGTGTTTTACTCAAATGATTTTATATTAAAATATTCCGAAGCTTATTCACATTACTTTTGCCACACATTCTTCAACAATGTATTATTACAAGCTTTCTCCTTCACTTCGTATAAATCGAATTATACATTTACTCAAAGTAAGTTCTTTGTTCTTTTAATTCTTCTGTTTTTATTCCTTTCATAAATTCTGTATCTCTATAGTTACCTCTAACGTCAGAGATTAAGACAGCAAATATATTTACTTCCTTATAGGAGCATACAGTAAACTTTGAGTATACAGTAAAATTGCAGTGACGCAGTGTCATAGAACTACGCTTTAACTCGTGACGTCAAGTTACAGTTTCATAATGCAGTTCTTATTTCACACATAATTTACAAATATGTTCTCTTCTTAAATTATTTTAATGTACGTATTTATACTCTCATATATTGTGCAGTTAGGATGAGGCAACCAATATTAAATTTGAGCACATATATTTGTTGTTTGTGTAGGATGTTCACTGATTAATATTACTAACGCTTGTTTATCCGTTGATCATTACTCTTGTGATTGTAGCCCAAATATTCTTTACCTTAGGTCTCAATGTTATTGTCCTTTCTAAGCTCCAACCTTCTGTTTTCCTGATAACATGGAGACACTTCACTGCCACTTCATTGCCCTGTACTTGAACGTGTAATGAAACTATTTCTCTAAAGATACATCTTAAACTTGAAGAACAGTAAGCATTCTTAGAAACTCCTTTGAGAGAACATATCATAAGAAACGTTGTTTTAGTTATATTGATCGTCCGGTAGGGGAACTCATTTGGTGGAAGAGTAAAGTGAACACTGGCCTCAATTTGCTGTCTACAGATGACACTACCTGTTATATTTTATCACAAGCAGCAATATTTCTAATTATTCGCAAAATATTATAATAAATTGTAACTACGTTTGTCAAATATAGCGTGGATTTAATTGTTCTTTATATCATTAAATATACAATCTTCCCACGACCTGCGTCTTGCTGTCTAGAGATGGCACCACTCGTAATATCTTGTTGCACGGATTATCGTTTATAAATTAGCTGCGAAGCTTTTAGGTATACTCTTACTTTGGTCATTGTTTATAGCTTAGGTTTTATTTGTTTTCTCCGTGTAGATATAAGGTAGACAAAGTATGAATACTGAGACACTATCAAAGGAACATGCAACTGCACTCAAGAAAGGAAGTCTATTAAACTAGATATTTAATAACGTCTTTCTAAACATTGTGTGTGTGTGTGTGTATGTGTGTATGTGTGTATGTGTGTTAAAGATAAGCGCAGTACAAATATGTAAATATAAAAACAAGTGAAACAAAGACAGAGACAAATAACGATATAAAACTGGTTCTCGGCGGCCTTAGAATAGGTCACCGTATGGGTTTTAGAAGAACCCCAAAGACAATAAAGAACCATACCCATAATTATAAACCCATGTAAATTTAGAGCCTGTAAGCCGGCTCCAATGTACTGGCACCAGGCAAATAAGTTACAAATAAAAAGCCTTGTTTCAGAAGTTTATTGATTAATATTTGTTAGGTCATTATTTCATTGGCAATGTTTTTTATATAAATACCCAGTTCGAAACACTGATCTGACCATTAGCTAATCAAGTGAGTAATATGTTGTTAATGTCGAATGGCATTTGTGAGAAGGGTAGAGAAGCATTATTCAGATTTATCCTGGAGTCATAAGTCCTTCACTGCCCGCATATTTACCCGTATAACTATTGACGTTATTTTAAAATATTCCTAACCCTATTCACATTGACTTTGCGACGCATTCTTCAACAATGTATTACCATAATCTTACTCGCTTACTTAAAGTAAATCGATATTAACATTTACAGAAAGTAACTTCTTTGTGGTCTTTATTATTTTGAATTTATTCCATTTATATAATCAGTATCTCGGTAGTTACCTGTAACTTCATATATCAAGACAATAAATATATTTATTTTCTTATAGTAGCACACAATAAACTTTGAGCAATTATCAACTATCTTAGGTAGATTCTGTGGTAGATTTGAAATGAAAACTTTTACAGGAAATTCAATAACTGTTGTGCCAATAACTCAGATATAATAAACTCTCGAGTACTTAGAGGAACGTAATGATACAGAATAAAAATCGAAAATGTGGTGATATAAGACCAACAACTAAGCTCTACTTCACTGCCAAAGGTATATCCACAATTTTTATTTCTTTTCTGGTGTAAACTTCCATATGATCACATTATAACTCGATGCTAGCAATCCGTGAGTTTAGTTTTAATATCTCCGGTACAGGTAGCTATATCCGCACGACGTATAACAACAATACCGTCTAAGCTAAATGTCTTATAGTTCCGTATTTCTGTAACTACCCTTCGCGGCTCTGATCTCGTATGCCAATTGTTAAATGTTAAAAGTGTTATAAGAGCTCCAAACGGAGACCGATCTTCTTTTATTTATCTCATCCCAGTTTTTGTATCTCTCATTTGTAGGACAATAACAAAACGCTTTTGTACAGTTTCTTGTAATACAAAACAAATTGAAGTCACACAATGTCCTAGAACTCTGTTTGAATCCGTGACATCAAGTTACAGCTTCATAATGCTCTTCTTATTACACACAAAATTTACAAATACATTCTCTTGTTCATCTGTTTAAATGCACATAGTATACTCTTTATATAAGTATATTATCCAGATAAAGATGAACAAACCGATATTAAATCTGAGCACATACGTAGGATGTTCACTAATTAATATTACTAACGCTTGTTTATCCATTGGTAATTACTGTTGTGATTGTAGACCAAATATTTTTTACTTTCTGTTTCAGTATTACTATACTTTATACGTCTTCAAAGTTCAAAGCTGTAATCTTTTGTTTCTAGTGATATGAGAATATTTCATTTTCAGTTCTTTCCCCTGCATTTCCTCTTGTATCTGTAACGTTAGGTGTAATCAAAGTATTTCTCTAAATATACATCTTAAAGTTGGAGAGGAATAAGCATTCTTAAAACGAGTGGCTTGAGAAAACATACGATAAGAAATGTCTTAGTTATATTGATCGTCCGCTAGGAGAGACGTTTTGGTGGACAAGCAACGCGAACACAGACTGACCTCACCCTGTTGTCTAGAGATGGCACTACCTGTTCTGTTTTATTTGGAGGAAGAATATCTGTTATTATCTACAACGTTTTATAAGAAAATGTAACTATGATTATTAAATGTAGCTTGCATTTAATTGTATTTTATAAGGTAAAAACTATTATTAGTTGGAACTTATTTTTAGCTAATAACGAAGAAACAAATTATTACGTGTGAGAATGGTAGTCTTCCAAAATTAATAGATATAACACCATTTTAGGCTCGAAAGACGTCGTTGTGTTAGTAATTTAGAGCAGGTATAAGGAATAAACTGTTGGAAATGCTTGTTTTCATATTTGAGTTTCCTTTATACGAAAGAATAGTCAAGCATTTCCTAAACTTCCTTCTCGTTGTAACTTGGTCTCTCCATATAATTTTCTTAAAATGCGTTTTCACGACCTTTGTCGTCATTCTTAAAGTCTAGATACAGGTGTATTTGTTTAAATATACCATAGCGCAAAATATTCGCAGAAATAAACTGTCTTACTGACTCCGTTTGTATTCGTTTCATATTTTCAGAACTTCCTCAGTGTCAGGTATAACCTTCGTTAAACACATATGTATATTACCTTATAGGTACAAGGCAATGGGTAAATACACTGAACGTGTAACACCTCTAGTTAAGTCCGTTAAGGGCCGGGCGGCAGGTCATATCTTTTGTCAACTGACCCTCACACACTTGTGTAATTTACCAAAACCGAACTCCTTCCTATCGACCTCAAATTAATAAAATAATTTCTAATTATTTCCATAAAGGCTCAAAGATATTTGGCTACAAAATCAGGTTTAAGCGTTACTCAGATGTTTAAAGTCCGCTCGCTATGTCATAGCTTGACATTTCATAGTATACTCACACGTTTCAACGCCCTATACGCAGCTATTTGAACAAAACTTTAAATTATACAACTTACAGGGCAGTTACGACCTTCAAGTATCACCTTTATGCTCATCACCAACTTCCTACTTATGCATTGCCCAGTAACTTGTATATGAAAGTCTTACAGTGAATGGGGTTTAAGCGACCGTGTTTTGTGTCCGAACTAATGTCAAAGCCCTATTTCTGTAGATATACACGCTATAAAATGAATTTGAGAACTGGTTCACATTCAAGTCATCATATTTCCAACCTGTTTCCTTCAATATGGATACCAGACGAATGTTTCGGTCATATATTACAACTATGACTGATTTGTATGACTTGTCTCCCAAGAATATGAACATATAAAAATTTATTTTTAAAATGTTTGATTCATTTAAATACACTCGCAGCATATGTAACAGAATTACTTTTGGGTTGTATATTATTCATATCACCATAGTTTCCTCGTATTACACTGAACTATTATCAAGAGTTAACGAATGATATGATTATGTGAACAGCTGCTTTTAGAAAAACTAGTAAAACTGATAAGACAGCCTTACATTAACCACTAACACACAAATTAAAATTCTAAAGTTATAAGCTGCCTTACATCTCTAAACTAAACACAAGTACCTTTGGTAGAAATCTACAACGTTTGAACCATGTGGTTGTTCAAGTGTTGAACAATACTTAATAGGAGTTGATACGTTTCACACGTTAACATATAAATTAAAAACACCAAATATTTATGTCGCTTTATATAGTAAACGACTGTTTTAGAAATAACTAGAGAGGAAATGCGTGCACTTGAAGTATAGTAGTGACGAAATCTGTAGTATAATATACACATAGTTGTCAAAGTCTAAACCTGCGTATTGTAACTATTTCATCAACTTGGATCAAAGCTTCTAAATTTACACTTAACGTTCTACAAATAAAGCACAGACTTTCATAACACAACCCTATCTATATTTTAAACCCTGCACTTAACCATTGAAGTACCTCGTACAACAGCTCCTGGTACATGAAACTTCTACAAAAGATTCAAAAGTCATTCTTGCGTAATTAACTCAAAAATAAGTTAAATATAAGATTACTTAAAGCAATTTAATGATACAGGAACAATCAGAGAGAATATGTGGATGAAAATGTTGTTTTGGCGTGAAGAAAATACAGAAATAGTCTACCACAATTTTTCTGTTGAAATTTCTCTGAAAATATAGTTTTGAGTGTTCACTTAATCGCTAAAACCGTCTTTAGACAAAGTTTCGTGTACGTGCACGTACGTGTCTCCGTGTGTAAGTTCAGTACGAGTAATAAACCGATATTTCAAAAGAAATATTAAATTCTCATCCAAGAATCCACGATCACAATTTTTTCTAACATTTTAATATTTTGTAAATTAGGTCTAACATAGTCATCCTAATAAGGTAGGCTATATACAATTACTAACATCAGACACAAAGTGTACATCTTAAATATTCTGTCACAATGTTGTATAATTAACCTATCATATGATATAGACAAGTCTTACCGCACAACCAACGAATATCTAATTTTAATCACATCACTTATCTCTACTTATTTTTCCTCATTAGAAATTTAACATTTGCTGTTTTCAGTTTAAACTTGCATATTTAAATTTCCAAGCTCCACTCCGCTGTTCAATGGAATGACATGAAAATGAAAAAGGCAACACACAGCAACTCGCTTTAAAGTGTAGTTGATCTACTTCTACACACATCCATCTTAAACTGGGACAGGAAAGAAAAAAAGCTTTCTTTGAACAGAAACACGAGGATATAGTATTCCTTTAATCAAGAATTTTAACGTTATATACATTGT
The DNA here is from genome assembly GCA_030765055.1 of Mantis religiosa. Classification (NCBI taxonomy): domain Eukaryota; kingdom Metazoa; phylum Arthropoda; class Insecta; order Mantodea; family Mantidae; genus Mantis; species Mantis religiosa. The sequence continues at coordinate 155,187,181 of CM060954.1, forward strand.
ATTATATTGTTTAGGAGACAATCTTTTAATTATGTTTATTGTCCTTTGGAGAGGAAATTTGGCGGACATGTAATATAAAAAAATGCAATCTTGCCACTGACTGCGTTTTGCGGTCTAGAGATGGCACCACTCGTAGCATCTTATTGCGCGAATTATCATTTGCAATTATCTACAAAGCTTTTAGGTATACTCTCACTTCGGTCTTTGGTTATGGCTTAGATTTCATTTCTTTCCTCCCTGTATATATATAAGGTAGATAAAGTATGAATACAGACACAATATCAAAATAACAAGTAACTGTAATCAACAAAGGAATTCTATTAAACCAAATATTTAATCACTCTTTTTGAGAATCGCGTTTCATCCAAGCCAAAGCCAACGCTTTCGCTGACTATCTTGAGCGAACTATGTGTCCGAGAGATGACCCCCAGGACGACAACTTTTCTGAACGCGTCCGTCGGGAGGTGCGACGTTTCTTACGTCACCCTCCTGAGGATGCGGAGAGACTCCCTACCATCCGACCTAGCGAAGTCCAAGGCGCACTCCAACGTCACAAACCAAAGAGGGCGGCGGGGCCGGACGGGCTGACTCCACTAATGCTCCGCCATCTTCCCTTCAATGCGGTTCTCTTCCTGACTAGGATTTTCAATATGTGCCTCGCAATTGGATACTCTCCACGAGAGTGGAGATAGGCCCGTGTGATTTGCATATTGAAACCTGGGAAGAACCTGGTACACCCTTGCAGGTACCGGTCCATTAGCCTTCTTTCCACCCTTTCGAAAGTTCTCGAGAGGCTAATTCTTGCTCGCTTGTCCCCAATATTGGTAGACATTCAAGCCTTTCCTGACCACCAGTTTGGTTTTCGTCCTGGGCACTCGACTGTTCAGCAGTTGCTGCGTGTGGTGGAGACCGCCGCCCTGGGTTTCCAGGAAGGCGCCTTCACGGCCGCAGTTTCGCTGGACGTCGAGAAGGCCTTCTCTACGACATGGCATGCCGGACTCCTACACAAAATGATCCATCTGGGGCTCCCAACACACATGATCAACACCCTACACAGCTTCTTGCGACACCGCACATTTAAAGTCTCAGTCGCGGGGAAAACATCAACACTAAGGCTAGTGAAAGGCGGAGTCCCCGAAGGCTCTGTGCTATCCCCCACCCTCTTCAACGTCTTTATGGCAGATTTCCCCACAGAACCACGAGTCGTAATGGCACAATACGCTGACGACGTTTTTCTGTTCTGCAAGGACATGCACATCCTCAGAGCCTTCAACCCCATTCAAAGACATCTCCGCCTAACACAACAGTGGTGTCGGCGTTGGCGGATGTCCTTAAATCCGGACAAAAACCACGCCATACTTTTTACAAAGCGCCACGCCCCCGCAGACTGCCCCAACTTCAGCCACCGAGGTCGAAGGATAGAGTGGTCTAACTCTGTCCAGTACCTAGGAGTAAACTTGGACAGGGGTCTAACTTTTCGCCGACACATCAGGGACCTTTCTACGAAGGTACAGGGAGCAATTGCTTCCCTGTATCCAATGCTGGGGTCGACATCGATGCCAGTCCGCATGAAGTTGTACCTCTTCCGAGCGCAGGTAATCCCTGTGATGCTATATGCCTGCGAGATCTGGGGCATGGCAGCAGAGAGCTGTTTAGCATGGCTTCAACGTGCACAGAATAGAGGACTGCGGTCTGTCTATTCTGTGGGACGTTATTTCCCTACCAGGTTGCTCCACGAAGCATCGGGTCTTCCATACGTGGAGGATGAAATTAGGCGCCGGGCTTCAAAATTATACGCAAGTTTACCATCACATAGAAGCGCCCTTGTCAGATCATTGGGAAATTATGACCCCACCAGACGCCGATCTAGACTGCATCGGGTCCCCCGCATGGCATGCGGGGACCCTAGATAGCCCAGGAGCTAAACCTATCAGTAGCTAAAGCTGAGCTCCTCATAATTCTTCCAAGCTGTTTGGCATCTAAATTTCTCCACAACTAAAATCTAAAAATTAAAAAAAAAATGGGTGCTAAGTACTGCATCCTCCCCTTTAACCTGAAGGTACTTTGGTAACCTCAAAATTAACTTCCAATCAAAAAAACCTACATTACCTTCATCCTACATCATTCAATAAAAGGCCTACCTGCCGTAAAACCCTGAATGGGTGGGCACGCAGCAAAAACCATCTGGCTGTATACAGCCAGCCAGCACGAGCGAGCGAGCGATCGCGTTTTATAGGTTATCTGATAAATTCCATGGATATAATCATCATTCAGTTGCAACTTTATATGACTATCCGGTTGGATATTGTTTTCTGATCTGACTATTACTTGGTCAAGTGAGCCATACATTGTTAAAGTTGTATGGCATGTGTGAGGAGAGCAGGGAAGCTTATGAACTGATCTGCTTTCAGATTTAGCCCGTGCTCAAACGACTTTCACTCCCATATAGCTAGTGAACTTATTTTAAAACTTTTGGAACTTTATTCCATTGCTTTCGCCACACATTCTTCAGCAATTTATTATTACAAGCTTACTGATCTACATCGTGTAAATCAAGATAAGCATTTATTTAAAGTAAGTCCTTTGCTCTCTTAATTATTCTGCGTTTACTCCTTTCATATAATCTGCATCTATATGGTCACCTGGAGCGTCAGCGGTCACGACTAACAAATATTTTTAGTTCCTTATACGAGCATACAGTAAACTTTGAGCACTTACCAAAAATATCTTAGGTACTATGTGGTAGCTTTGAAATTAAATCTTTTACAGGAAATTCAGGACTGACAGTTATGCCAGGAACTCAGATATAATAAACTATCGAGTATCATATGGAATGGAATAATAGAAAATAAAAGTCGAAAATGTCGTGATATAAGCTGATATAACCTGTACGTCACTACCACAGATTGATAGACAATTTGTAATTCTTTTCTGGTGTAAATTTCCCATACGATCACATTACAGCTCGTTTCTAGTAATCCGTGAGTTTAGTTTTAATATCTCCGGTATAGGTAGCTATTTCCGCTCGACGTATAGCAACAATCCCGTCTTAGGTAAATGACTTATAGTTCCGTATTTCTGTAACTGCCCTTCACGGCTGCGATCTCCTATGTCAATTGTTCAACGTTAATGGTGTTATAAGAACTCCAAATATACTCCGATCTTCTTTTATTTATCTCGTCCCAGTCTCTGTATCTCTCTTTCGTACACAGTCAGTTGCTCACAATTACAAAACGCTTTTGTACACTTCGTTATAACACTAAGCAAATTGCAGTGACACAATATCTTAGAACACTGTTTTAACACGTGACGTCAAGTTACAGCTTCATAATGCAGTTCATATTACACACAAAATTTACAAATATATTCTCATTTGTTAAAATGTACCAATTTGTACTGTTTATATTGTGACTTTGTGGGTTCGTGAAAAGAAAAGTCCAATTGCACCACTCAAAAATGTTCTTTATTTCCACCGACTTACAGTTAAACTCTTGCCAATTACACAGAATCACGTAATGCACACAAATACGATTCACCAGTTCGTCCGTTACAATTCCACTTGCACTCCCGATTACGTAAACTTCCCCGACGCACGTACGCAGTCCGTCCCCTTACTGGGCGCTTCTCACAGCTGTTCGCCAAACACTGACTGACTGACTGACTGACTGACTCAATTCACTCCCCTTTTATAGGAATATCACTGTTTTCTAGAAGTCTCTGGTTTCAGTGAATTACCGCGAAAGTTCCAGAGGACAGGGAAGGGGAAAGAGGTGGCCAGCGACAAGTGACACTCCCCTAATCAACCCTCAGTTAGTGACTGAGACAGATCAGTGGGTGTGGCCCACATGCCTCTGGTCCCTTCTCAGCTGTCGTTGGTCTGGCTTTCCGCTAATTGGATGACAATATATTGTGCAGAAAAAGATGAGCAAACCGATATTACATTTGAGCGGATAGCGTTGTTGTTTGCGTAGGATATTCACTAATTAATATTACTAACGCTTGTTTATCCGTTGGTAATTACTGTTGTGACTGTAGAGGAAATATGCTTTACTTTCGGTTCCAATATTACTATCATTTATGCGGCTTCAAAGTTCAAAGCTTCAAACTTGTGTTTGGCGTGATATGAGAGCATCGCATTGACACTGCTTTCTCCTGCCTTTCCATGTATATGTAACTTTAAGTGTAATCAAACTATTTCTCAAAATATAGAGACTAAACTTGGAGAGGAATAATTATTCTTAAAAAGTGGCTTCAGAAAACATGACAAAAAGGTTGTTTTAGTTATATTAATGGTCCACTAGGAGAGACGTTTTGACGAACAAGAAATGCCAGCACAAACTGACCGCATCCTTCTGTCTAGAGATGGCACTACTTGTAATATGTTATTGGGAGGAACAACATTTATAATTATACAGAAATTATTATAAGAATTGGCAACTTTATTTGCTAAATATAGCTTTTATTTTATTGTGTGTTATACGGCAAGAGCAATAATGACCTATAGTTTGGTCTTAGCTAGTAACGAAGTAAGAAATTATTCTATGTGAGAATGGCAGTCTTCTAAAGTAAATAGATAAATGAGCCTTTACACTGACAGTGCATTGTTGGTTACGAATTGCAGTTTCTCTTAGACAGTACTTTGTTTAAATACAAAATTCGTGGCAGATATATAATAATGACGTCCGTAAGAAATTTGAAGAATACACACCTGTAGCTTTCTGCTCTTGTGCGTGTAAGAAGAGTAATTTGCAGATTGTACTTTGTGTTAAAACATTCGTAAAGGTGATTTAATTACAAATCTAATGATTTTGCTACACAATTACCTATGAGAGAGACATGTATTTTCAAGATTGACCCCTCAAACACTCAATGACTGCCCCTGGGATATATTTATGGTCATAGCGAAAGCAAGCCGCACTGGAAACTGCAGTTCTTTAAATTCAAATGGTATTTCAGTAGGAATTATTGGAATTTGTGTTACAAAAACGTCTTCTCCGTTATGCTTCCTCTTTAGAATGCTTGCTTCGATCAAGATGTACAGTAAAATTTTCACTATTAGCCGTGTGTCGTTACAAAGACGTGTTTGGCTGATATTTCCCAACATTATGATCACGAGCTCTTTAATTGTGAGGTTAGAATCCTGGCAAATTCAGTGCGTTAAAATTCGGGTGGATAGTTGACAGCATCAACTTGGTTTGTAGTGGCATCAACTGATTTGTACGTCCTTATTACACAGGCACATTCATTTTGAATTTTTAAATTTATTTCATTAAGTTCATCGGTTGGCGTTGACCTTGGCACTCATTGACGAAAATCTCCTGCTAACAAATCATCGCACTATCAAATCATTTTCGATTGTTCTGCAGACCTTGTATGGTTCAGTCTAATGCATTCATCCCACATTATCAATTTACACTGATGCAAAACCTTTTCCGTTGTGGGCTACTTCAAAATGTTCTTATACTTTTGTATATTTGTAAGGTAATGTGTGGAATCCGTTCCTGTTCCTGAAACCAATGAGTACAATGGCGGAACAAGTGACACTAATTTCACTTTGCCATTTGGACAACACAATCCAGTAGCTTCTCTTTTGTATTTCAATGTCTTACAATATCGGCGTCAAACTGAGTTCATAGATCCAAGAGGAAAGCAATGGTAGGTACTGCAGTCAACTGAAACATCGTAACTAAAAGCAGCTTGTTTCAAACCTGCAGCATTATTAGTTGAATCATGTGTTTGTGATATCCTAGTCCTTACAATTCCATTCCACTCTTTGTGTTCCTGTACAGTCCGATTACACCGAAAATTAGTTTGCTTTATAGCATCTGGAGTACTTCGACCTAAATTGCTCGCCCTCGTCTTATAGACGACATGAGTCTTGAACTGAGTATAAACACATAAAATAAACCAACCAGAGATAAATAGAGGAACTTTGAAATAACACGCACTAATTGAGAGCTCTCAAACAGTTAAACTTTATATCGTAGAAAAAGAAAATGTCGAAATTCCGGCTGCTTTCAAATAGTTTTATTAACTTTAACGTTACGATAATAAATTATAAAGATAATAAACAAATTTCAACTGTTTCTTCTTCACTTCCTGATTCGGATCTCTTTTGTTTTATTTTTTTTTTAAAGAAAAATGTGGTTTTTCCGTTTTTCTGCTCAATTTTTCTGTTTATAAGAAACTTCCTTGCAGTTAATCAAATATTTGAAAGAAAGAATTAGCGAAGTTGGTCCAGCCGTTTCGAAGTTTTGCGGTTACGAAGATTTACAAATTCATGTTTATTATATAGATAGGTAAAACAAATTGGGAAATGCAGTAGACCTAGAGTACATCAAAACCTTTAACAGCTAGTAGCTATGTAATGGCTTTGACACTGTATTCTCTTTGTATTGCCACGACATAACAATAAACATTGATAATATCAAATATAACAAAAGCATAAATACTTGAAAACTCAATATAACAACAAATAATATCTTAAAAACAGTTAACTTCATTATTTGACATATATAAATTTTGCGCTTTAAGGACATCTGCAGCTTTGTATAATTAAGTTTTGTTTATCTCTGTAAGATTTTCCAGATATGTGAAAGTATTAAATTATTGTATGCAATTAGATACTCGTTAGATAAGGCAGAACATATTTTCAGAAAATGTCGGTGTGTTTAACGGCATTAAATCAAACAGAAATGTTGCATTTTCATTAAAACTTCATATATTTACGATATTTTTGTTACACTGATTTTCTGGTAATATCAGGTAAAGACGTCTTAATTCGGAAAGAATTTTGTGTAAACTCACAATTTGTTTGTGTGTAACATATAGACAAACGTACACCACAAAAAGTGTAGGTTTCTTTAAAAGTACAATTTATATTATCAAATGTGTTATCACGTTCAATTTTGGAGACATCTCTTATTATAGATTTGAAATTTGCAGAAACAAAGCGTTATATAGATTTTGTATCATCAACTGAAATTACGGCAACTTCTAGTCTCAAAGCTGGAACAAGTGAAGGTTCTGTATATTTCTACTTACATAGCAGCTAGTAGCCAAAACATTTGATAGCAAGTTCTGGGAAAATACACATTTAGAGATCCCTGAATACAGAAAAATGGAGTGAGTAAGAAAGTGAGGTTTAAGGGACCGTCTGCAACTAGATGTTCCGGGTTCGAACCAAAGTGAAAACACTATTTTCCAGATACAGCGGCTATATAATACTTTTTGTAAGCTGTTTCACAATTACGCTACCAAATTTCAAACCGGTTACGTTCAATATGGATATTTGACGAACGTTTTATGAACATTTCACTATCACTTCATTCGCCTGTATCTCTATTGTATGTACAACGGAAAGTAATTCATTTACTTATCATTTATCTTAAACATGGAGCAGAAAAGAGAATAAGTTTTTCTTGAACATAAACTCGAGAAGATAGTATTTATTACCTCAAGTATTTTATTGTTATATACACTGTATTACATTGTTTAGGAGACAATCCTTTAGTTACCTCTAGTGTCCATTGGAGAGGAATCCTGCTTGACAAACAATATCATCAAATATAGCCTTTCTACTAACTGCGTCTTGCCGTCTAGAGATGGCACCACTCGTAACACATTATTGCGCTCATTATCACTTATAATTGTATATAAAGCTTTTAGGTGAACTCTTACCTTGTTCATTGACTGTTGCTTAGATTTGATTTTCTTTTCTCTCTGTAGATATAAAGTAGATACAGTAAGAAGACAGAGAGGGTATCAAATGAACAAATAACTATATGCTAGAAGGGAAATCTATGAAACTAACTATTTAATCACACTTATCGAATTCTCGTTTCATAGGTTCTTTGATATTTCGCTGAACGCTTAGCGTCATATACTTGGAACTTTTTATATGATTATCCAGTTGGAAATTTTGTTTTCTGATCAGACTCTTGGTTGGTCAAGCAAGACATGGCTTGTTAACGTCGTGTGGCATGTGAGAAAAGTCTGGAAGTTTATCAAATGATCTGCTTTCAGATTTCACCTGCACTCATACATCCTTCTCTCCCGTCATATATAGTGACTTCATTTTTAAGTATTCCGAACTTTATTCACAAAGTTTTCGTCACACCTACTTCAACAGTGTATTATTACAAGCTTACCTCTCTACTTCGTGTAAAACGCGTTAAAATTTTACACAAATTAACTGGTTTGCTCTCTTAATTATTCTACTTATTCTAATTGTTGTAATGCCAAAAATCAGGACAAAAAATATATTTATATCCTTATAGAATCATACAGTAAACGTAGAGCAATTATCATATATCTTAGGAGCTGTAAGCTATCTTTGACATTACGTCCTCCTTGCATGACCGTACATAAAGGCTCAACTGTCTTTTTCTACTTAAATTTGTACAAATCCTTCCTTAGAACGTATATATATATTATTTCCTTAAAGTAAATTTGCTAAAACCCAGGGGCGGCCGGTGAGGCATTGTATCGACGGTGTCATAAGTAAATAATAAATCAATCAGGGTTATTAAAATATAAACATGTGTACCAATTTCGAACGATTTAGGTAATCTTAATAATAATCCATCCTATTTTATAATATACTGTAGCAAATAGAACGTACATGGATACGGAAATAGATATTTATTAAATCCGTACTCCTGTTACGCACAGGTGTAACGAGTACAGTAAAAGTTTGATAACACAGTTCATGGAGAAGGTGATACGAAGTGTTCGTGTATGATTTCGCGACAGAGAGACAGTTATCTTAAGTCCCGTGCTTTACTGCACTCTAACGGATAAAGTGTAAGTTATGTGTCAGAGAAACCTCGGCACCACCTTCTCCCATAAGAGGTCGTGTATAAGCAGACATCCAAGCGTTTATGACCGTAGACGGTACCGCTCTGGAATCGCCGCCAAGTCACGGAAAACAACCGGGACAGAGCGCTTGCGTTTAACGCGCCTATTCACACGAGGGAGCAGACACTCAGAAACAAAATTTTTTGCACAATTCTTATACGCATCTCTTTCTTTCGTTTTCATACAGATGGTGCATTGGCACAGTGGCACTACCTCAAAAGCCGCCGCTGCTCAAATCGTTTAACAACTGATCACTATCTGATAATAAAGACTACATTCTCTTTTCATAACTACAACTTAATAAATGGACACCATTGCGTTACTATTTAAAAACACATCAGACCAGAGCTTCAAAGAATAACAAAGTATGTCAGAAAAAATATTTATCTCCACAATGAGTAACCAGAAAGTTTACTTTATAGCTAAATGTCATTTCATCCCTAGTTCTTTTAAATTTCTCAGATATTACCAATCACAAACAATTTCAAAATTAGATATAATGTGCTAAAAATACACATTTAAAATACATTAGACAGCAATAAGTGTTACATTATATCCATTTATTGTTAAAGACAATATGTTCATTATATTAATGCTTCATTAAAGTTATGATCGTTTACTAAATAGTTCGTTGTGCGAGTTCTATTAGTAGTGTTAATTTAATGTCTAAGTTTGTGTTATAAAGATATTACATAGGCTATTTCACTTTAATTATATGGATTATCTACATGGAGAACAATTTTAATTTAGAGGTACGATCTATTTACCGACGTGTCTTGCTGCCTAGAGATGGCAGCACCAGTAATATCTTATCTCGTCAAGGACGATCTGTTATTATGTATAAAATTTTATAACAAATAATCATTATGTTCCTCAGATACATTTTAGATTTTATTGTTACTTATGGTGTGAATATAATCTTTAGCTATAATGTATATTAACAGAATATGAAACTAACAAGTGATTGTCAATGAGAAAATAAAACCTTTAAATCAAGTAAACATATAGAAACTACAAATATGTTTCATTGTCATATGGACAGTTGTTCCAACTTTATTTTGGTTTATACTTGTACGAATATAGATTACGTACTAATGGTACAATAGTAGTACAGTCCTTTAACACAGAATTGTGTTTGTGTTAAAAGAGGATATACATTAGTTAAATTTCTGTGAGGTTGGTAGCAGCATTCTCTTTGTATACATCCACGAGTTTCATTCCCCCATATACCTATTGTCACTTAGAGCATTAGAATAATATAGAAAAGCTCCAGAAGGTAGGGTCAACTCCATGGAGTATTTTAGCGTTATAAACACTATATTATATTGTTCAGGTGACAATCTTTTAGTTATGTCTATTGTCCACTGGAGAGCAATTTTGTCTGACAAGCAATATCGTCAATGTACAATTCTTACACTGATTGCGTTTGCTGTGTAGAGATGGCACCACTTGTAACATCTTATTGCGAGGGCTGGCATTTACAATTATCTATAAAGGTTTTAGGAATACTCCTACCCTGTACATTGTTTATGGTTTAGATTTTATCTGTTTTATCCGTGTAGATATAAAGTCGCTATAGCATCAATACAGAAACAGTATCGAAGGAACAAATAACTGTATTCAAGAAGAGAAGTCTATTACAACAAATATGTAAGAACACTTTCCGAGATCTCATTTCATTGACTCATTCACTCATTTCCACGATTTCGGACTTCTCGAGACGCCGAGGAGTCAACATCGCCTCTTCAGAGAGACCAGCTTAGGACTACGCAGCGGCAGAGCAAGTGGATTGCCAACATTTTTTTTTGTTATTTTTTTATTTTTATTATTATTTTTTTTTTTTTTTTGAGACAGGCCCCTCCCCGCCTGCCCGGTGGCGATCAACCGTCATTCTCCGGCAAGCATTCTACATCGCCTCCCGCATGCTGTTAATACTAACATGCAGGGGTGCGGGGTTACGTGAGAGATTAGTGGTGTTAGCAGATCCCGCAATAAGCACTCTGGGGAGTGTCGTGTATGATATGCCCAGCATGAGTCATGCTGGGCGGCGTGGTGTAAGAGGCCAGTGTGGCAAACATGGCTAGGTGCCCTGAGTGCCAGACTGGGGAGTCGCGTAGTGTAGTGTATGTTATTTGGGCATGCGTGAAGTGTCTTTTGCGGTGCATGCGTCCATGCTTAGTGGAGGGTTAGTGTTAGATTATGATCATGCGTGTTATTCATGGTGTGTTAGTAGTACTGAGGTGGTGTTAGTACACGGGATTAGTAGTACAAGGCATGCATATAATATTAGTTGTGGTTTGGAATGCTGAGGGAATTCTGTAGGCAGATGTGGTGGTAGTCTTGAGGGCTGTGTTGGGTTCTAGACAGGGATGAGCTGATTTAGAGAGTCTTGAACGTCATGTTCGCTAACGTCGTTGTCCGAGTGTCGGTGAAAGAGGTATAGGGGCCCTTTATGTTTATTGATGAGTGGGTCATAGCTACCAATGCTTTGGATGAGTGGGTTTGGATTTTGTTCTGCATTTTTGTAGAGGTCAAAGGCGAGCTTGCGGATAAATTCGTTAATGGTATGTATTCTTAGTTCCTTATGTAGAGGTGCTGCTGGGGTTGTACGCGGGAGTTTGCATATCAGCCGTAGGATTTTATTTTGGAAAGTTTGTAGTCGTTTGATGTGCGTTTTGGCTGCATATCCCCAGACTGGGGCGGCGTAGGTAATTAGTGGTCTGAGGAGGGTTTTGTAGAGGGCCAAGGCAGTTTCGATGGGGAGAAGGCTGGAGTGGTTTAGAAGCGGATAGAGTTCCCTGAGTCGGCCGCATGCTTTGCCTCTGATTTGACTGATATGTGTGCGCCATGTGAGGCCTCTATCCATGGTGACACCTAGGTATTTTACTGTGGGCGACCAGGTTATATTAGTGCCGAAGAGTTGTAGGGGAGGGAGGTTTTGGGTTCGATGGGTTGTGCGTTTGGTGAAAAGAATCGCTTGACATTTATTGGGATTTGGTTTTATTCGACAGTCAGTGAGCCAAGATTCTAGTTGCGTAATGTAGTTTTGAAGACGGCGGTGAATTAGACGTGGTTGCCAGGATTGGGCCATGATGGCTGTGTCATCAGCATAGACGAATGTTTTAACTGAGTTAGGCATGGGAATATCGTTAATGTATATGTTGAAAAGGAGTGGTCCCAGGATGCTACCCTGGGGAAGGCCGGCGCGGATTTGTCTTAGGCTTGAAAGGGAGCCGTTAACCATCGATCTGAAGGATCGTCCTGAGAGATAGTTTGAAGTTAGTTTAATTGCTGAGTCTGGGAAATTATAAGAGATCATTTTGCGTAGGAGTCCTTTGTGCCAAACTTTGTCAAAGGCCCGTTCGAAATCGAGGAGTAGTGCACCAGTTGATTTATTGATGTTATAGCCATGGGTGATGTGTTCTGTGGCTCTAAGTATTTGAAGTGTTGAGGAGTGGTGTGTTCGGAAGCCGAATTGTTCGTTGCAAAGGAGCGTAGTGCTTTTAATGTACGCGTTTAGTCGCTTGAGTATGACTTTCTCAAGGAGTTTGTTTAGTGAGCTGAGGAGACTAATTGGTCTATAGTTCATCGGGTCGTGAGGAGGTTTGTGTTGTTTAGGGAAGTGTAGTACATGAGCAGTTTTCCAGGCTGTTGGGAAAATACCATGCTCAAGAGAGTAATTAAAAATGGTGGCTAGGAATTTAAGTGACTTTAGTGGCAAGTTTTTGACGGCTATATTGGGTATCTGGTCAGGGCCTGGTGCCTTGCGGTTGGGAAGGTGGCGGATTAGCCAAGCAATCTCGGAGTGGGAAGTCTTTCGCATTTTGTTATGGGTAGGTCGGTTGTGAACATCGCGTGTTATTTGATGTGTTTCAGTTATAAAGATGTCGGATGATGGCTGGTCGTTTGGGGATAGAGTTAACTCAAGGGCGTCGGCGAGTGTCTCTGCTTTCTCTTGGTCGGTTTCGGCTATGGTGTTGTTTGTACGCAGTGGTGGTATTTCTATAGGTTTTTTGGTCAGGTAACGGGTTATCCGCCAGATGTCGCCTCTGTTAGTGTCTAGGTCAGCGAGTTTGGTGTTCCATTGGTCATTGGTAATTTGGGTGATCTGTTGTCGTAATTGGGCATTGAGTTCCAGGAGTCGTCTCTGGTGAGCTGGGTGTCTGGTTTGCTGCCATTGTCGTCTGATTCGGTTGCGTTCGGCTGTGAGATCTTTAATGTCGGGTGGTTGATGCCTGGGTCCTGGGTTGGGTGCAATGAAGGGTGTAGAGCAGGAGATGGCTTGTGAAATGGTGCTTTGAATGAGCTCTACGGCATTGTTCAGATCATGTATGGAGTGAAGGGTCGTCTCAGTAAGGTGTTGGTCAATGTAGTCCCTATAGTTATCCCAGTTGGTTTTGTTGAAGTTATATCGGGGAGGGGGCTGCACATGGGATGTAGAGGCGTCGATAGTGGCTAGAACCGGGAGGTGATCGGATGATAGTTCGTTAATGACGGTGAGCTGAATAGGGTGTGTAATGTTTTGTGAGATGGCTATATCTAGGATGTCAGGTGTGTGCCGGTGTTGCCAGGGGATGTGCGTGGGTTGAGTGGGTGCATGAATTATGTAGTTAGATTGTAGTTCGTGGGTGGCAAGTATTTGTCCCGGAGCGTTTGAATGAAGACAGTTCCAATTTCCATGTTTGGAATTGAGGTCACCTATAATGAATACCCTATGGGATATGTTTAGAAGTGTGTCTAGATCATCCGTGGAGATGTCTACAGGGGGATTGTAGGCTGAGATGATGGTGGTATCCGAAATGGCAACTTTGATGGTTATTGCTACGGCTTCGAGTCTCCGTAGCGGTGGAATGTAAGTTTGGTGATGGGCTAGGTGATTCCTGATCAGAAGAGCCACGCCCCCTCCCCTGCGATTTCTGTCAGCGCGGTATACCTTATAGCCCGGGATGTGGAGTCTGTCTTGGGTGTCTAGATGCGTTTCTGTAAGGGCAACTATGGGATAGGAGTTATTGTGAAGGAATAAAATGAAAAGGGAACTTCAAGAAGCATATTACTCAAATAAACTGAATAACTACTATGATCCAAAAAAGGTATGGATGACAATAAATGGAATCTTAAGAAATAAAACCCCAGTACATTCCAATCAAATAGAAACAATAATGGTAGGTAATCAAAAAATAGTAAATAAATTAGAAATATGTGAATCTTTTAACCAATACTTTGTAAATATAGCTGATCAGTTAGTGAAGATATGTATAACTACACAATATACTCCACCACCTTATAGTTCAGTACCAAATAGTCTTTTTCTATATCCAACAGATAATAATGAGGTTCTAAAAATGATAGCAACAATAAAAAACAAAGGTAATAAAACAGATAATATTTTATCAAATGAATTGTTAACAAAGTGCAAGTACAGTTTGGTTCCACACATTGTAACCTTTATTAATTTATCACTTAGTTCAGGTTCTGTACCTGATGGTTGTAAAATCACACGAGTTGTCCCAATTTATAAGACAGGTGATAGAGTAATTATGGATAATTACAGACCAATAAGTATTATTCCTGTATATGCCAAAATTCTGGAAAAAGTAGTAAAAGTTAGGTTATTACAGCATCTAGAAAAAAACAGCTTTTTTCACAATCATCAGTATGGATTTATTAACAAATCTAGTACTCTTGCTGCCACGGTAGATATTATCGTACCTATTCAAAGAGCTCTGGATAGAAATTGTTTAGCTGCTGGTTTATTTATTGACCTAAAAAAGGCTTTTGACACTGTAGATCATACTTTATTACTAAATAAACTTGAGCATGCTGGTGTAAGAGGACTTCCTCTCAACTGGTTTCAGAATTATCTTAGTAATAGGAAACAAGTTGTAAATATGAACAACATTTCCAGTTCTCTGTCAGTAATTCATCATGGTGTTCCACAAGGTTCTGTATTAGGTCCTATATTATTCCTAATTTTTATAAATGACATAGGATGTATAAGACTAAAAGGTAAATTGACTATGTTTGCTGATGATATATGTTTGTTATATATAGATAACTCTGAGCACCAGCTGATATATGACATACAGCAAGACCTGAATGCATTGAATAGCTGGTTTAAGGGCAATAAGTTAACATTAAATGTCTGTAAAACAAAATATATGTTATTTCATAAAAGATCATACGTACCAGTAGTAAATAACAAGATATATGTTGATAACGCAGTGATTGAAAGAGTAACAAAAATCACATATCTAGGTTTGATTTTAGACAGTACGCTCACATGGAAGGACCATATCATGCATGTAAAAAATAAGAATCTTCCTGTGTTAGCTGTAATTCACAGGCTGAAATTCAAAGGATTCAGTGTAAATCATTTACGAAGTATCTACCATGCCTTAATTCAATCTCATTTGGATTACTTAAACATCTTATGGGGTAACTCTGTTAAATATTTAATTCATGACCTGGAAGTACTTCAAAATCGTGCCTTGAAAATAATCTACAATCTACCCTTTAGAACAAACACAAAAACACTCTACCATGTAACTAACATTTTACCATTACAACTAAACATAGAGTTGTCCCTGCTAATATATCTCCACAAAATAAAAAATAATCTTCTAAAGTCCAATCTAACATTTGAAAGCTCCTCACATATATATAATACAAGAAATAAAGGAAACTTAACAAAACCAACAGTGAACACTTCTACTTATGGCCTGAACAGCTTAACCTCACACGTTATCAACTTATATAATGCACTGCCACTGGAACTGAAAGGCTGCAGGAACATAAAAGGTTTTAAAAGGAAAGTTGCTGAAAATTTACTGAAGGCATATATTGATAGCTGATAAAGTGTTACACATTTATAGCTGGTTTGAAAGCTGAACTGTTTAAAAATTAATATGGATTAATGTCCCATAGAATATGTAGCTTCTATTTTTCTGTAAGTTCTTTGTTACTATTATTTCTTGAGTTATAGTGAATGTATCTTTGTATGTTTCATATATGTTATTCTTGTACGGTAATTCATTCCTACTCTAAAAATGTAATATAAGTATTGTCAAGGGCTGTTTGCCATCATTTTATATATATTTTTGTACTGTTCCCCAGCATGAGCTATGGCTCTGGGAACCTTTTCAGATAACAATAAATAAAAAAAAAAAAAAAAAAAAGTGTCTGAGTTCAGTTTTTCGTTGACGGATTCCATTAGCATTCCAAGTGAGAATCATAGTCCGTTGTTCAGCCATGGTTGTCTTGGAAGAGGGTGAAGAAACATTCAAAGAATTCAAAGTTTGTGGCAATGACACCAATGATATCGCGGGAGCGGTCACTGAGAATTTGACCTATTATTTCAGCGTCGTTCCTGAGGTCATCTAACGTCATTTGCTGGCTTTGGAGTTTGCGTGTTAGAGTTTCTCTGAGCTGCTGGGCGTTCAACGCACGTCTTGAGATTTGTCGTGACGAGTGTTGAGGCTGGGAGGGGATTCTTCTACTGGGGCCCTGTGCAGTGGCAGACTGTGGTTTTTGGTGGTGCTGAGGTTGGATCAATGTCCGATTGGGAGGGTTGTTAGGCATTCTGCGCCCACGAGGGCCCACTAGGTGCCACTCGTTGGTGGGTGTATTCAAGTTGGCGTGCACAGGGTGAAAGTGAAAGTTTGAGGTCGACGGCACTGGGGCAGATTGCCCCCAGGGGTGCGCCGACCGTGGATTTTGTGTAGATGGGTGCTGTCGACCGTGTTCGGCATAGAAGTGCCCGCGTCCTTGGCGCAATGACAAGGCCCTCCGGTATTCAGTACACCCACGATAACGGGAGCCATGTCCTTTCTGGCGGCACAAAGCGCAGCAGCGGTCTTCGCCCGTTACTGCGCATGTCCGAAAGGAATGCGAACCCGCGCACTTGGAGCAAACTTCGCCCGATGCCCGACAGTCTTGTTCGTGGTGCGTGAGCATCTGGCATCGATTGCATTGTTTGGGAATGTTGGGCCGCTTATAATCCTCCATCCTAACCGGGTAATATGATAGGTGTTTTAACCTAAGCAAGGAGTCATATTCCTCATGAGTTTTCACTTCAATCATGTACATGGGTAAAGGTGTTCTTGCCCTGTTCCATCTATGTAGTTGTACAACCCGGAGCGGGTTTATCCCCTGGGACAGGAGTTCTTCTCTCAGGGTAGCCTCAATGTGATTTGTGCTAATGCCTTTGGCTACTACCCTGAAGGATCTGAAGGAGCGAGAGGGGACTATGTGAAAGTCAATGTTGTTCTCTTGGAGGAAGTGAACCATTTGGTTGTAGAGATTGTCGCTTGTTACTAATACTTGAATGTCGTGCGAGAAGCGGGCTTTTACAAGTTTAATGTCCTTAGAGGGGAACTTTGGCAGCACTTGGTTAAGTTTAGTGCTGTGGTCTTTGTGCACGTAAATGGGAGGGCAGTATTCTAGGGGAACATTACATGGAGGGGCTGTGGGTCCGCTGTGGTTTCCCATTGCCATGTGAAGGTCCCTTGTGTTGTGGGGAACAAGAGGTGCTTGAGCGCTAGTTGAAGCGGTCACCGCTCCTAGTGGTGGGAAGTGGGAGGGGCTACTGAGAGGCGGCATGCTATTGGACGTACTGGCCCTGATCTGCAGGGCCCTGATCTGCAGTGCCTCTGTGACAGCTGCTCTCTTAGCTGGAGGGTCTGAACTAATCGTGTCTTGTGGGACCAAGGCTTCAATGCTCGCTCCTGGGGAGACGAGTTGTTCCGCACCTGCGTAGGTGGTTGGCGTTGCTTGGCATGCGTCTGGGAAAGTAGTAGTGGAAGTCATTGAGTCTAGTGGCGCAGGCTCTTGTGCAGCTCTAGCAGGCCTGTCAGTAGTGTTGTGAAGGCCCGTTGCATTTTTGCCGGGCGAGACCCCTCTGTCTGCCCGGGCTTCCTCAGCCGGCTCGAGGGGTGAACTCGGGTTAGAGCTGGGAAGCGGTGAGAGAACACAAGGAGGTGTGGGTGGTGATTCAATTATGTCTGGGTCTTGTTCAACGTTGGTCAGGTCTAGGGTCACAGCGACCACTGGTTGTCCCCGAACTGTAAGGTTGCAGGGGCATTGGACATTAGCCTCGGAATGGGCGATTTGAAGCCTTTGCCGTGTTTTTACCATGGTGACCACTTTTTATTATTATTATTATTATTATTATTATTATTATTATTATTATTATTATTATTATTATTATTATTATTATTATTATTATTATTATTATTATTATTATTATTATTATTATTATTATTATTATTATTATTATTATTATTATTATTATTATTATTATTATTATTATTATTATTATTATTATTATTATTATTATTATTATTATTATTATTATTATTATTATTATTATTATTATTATTATTATTATTATTATTATTATTATTATTATTATTATTATTATTATTATTATTATTATTATTATTATTATTATTATTATTATTATTATTATTATTATTATTATTATTATTATTATTATTATTATTATTATTATTATTATTATTATTATTATTATTATTATTATTATTATTATTATTATTATTATTATTATTATTATTATTATTATTATTATTATTATTATTATTATTATTATTATTGTTATTATTATTATTGTTATTATTATTATTGTTATTATTATTATTGTTATTATTATTATTGTTATTATTATTATTGTTATTATTATTATTGTTATTATTATTATTGTTATTATTATTATTGTTATTATTATTATTGTTATTATTATTATTGTTATTATTATTATTATTATTATTATTATTATTATTATTATTATTATTATTATTATTATTATTATTATTATTATTATTCTTATTATTATTATTATTATTATTATTATTATTATTATTATTATTATTATTATTATTATTATTATTATTATTATTATTATTATTATTATTATTATTATTATTATTATTATTATTATTATTATTATTATTATTATTATTATTATTATTATTATTATTATTATTATTATTATTATTATTATTATTATTATTATTATTATATATTTTTTTAATTATTATTATTATTTTTAATTATTATTGTTGTTTAAACGGGCTGATGAGGGGGGTTGCAGCCACCTGTCTTGACAAAGACCGGGTGGTGCCTAAAGCTGCTGCTGACCTTTAGAAAGGCAGATGGCAGGTGGTGGCTTGCCGCTCTTTAGAAAAATGAGGGGATTGATAATTGCTTGAATAATTAGGAAGAGAAGAGTGCATAACAACTGCTTAAATAATTAGGAAGAGAATAGTGCATAACAACCTAGTACTAAGGGCCTATTTGGTGGGGGCTTAAGCCTAGATAGAAAAGGTGAAAGAGAGTGATAGGAAAGAGGTAGCTTAGCAAGCGCCAGAAAGAATAGCACGGGAGGCAGAGCACCAGAACCCGAAGGCGCCGTGATTCCAGCAGTTAAGCTGTTGGCTGAGGTGGTGCCACCCTACTTGTTCAGCTACAATTAAACCTAGTATATACTCACAGCACCGCCGGGGGAGCCAGGTTACCGGAGGGATCCCAAGCAGGTACGCAGCTGCTGCGGGGCACGCAGGCGGAGTGGCCGGCACGGAGGGCTGGCAGGCTGGTGGCTGGCTGGCACGGACGAGAGCAGCGTGTTAGCGCAGCCTCGCCGGTCAGTTCGCTGGTTTCTAGACGGTCTCGCGGGCTCGTACTCCCTTCTTCTCGCTAGGACTCCAGTCCTAGCTAGTCGGGCTCTTCAGGTGTTGACTCCTCGAAGTCTACCTTGGCAACAACGGGAGGGACCTTAGGGAAGCTCCCGGCAATCGCGCCACTCTACCGACCTCGCAGAAAACGCTGCCTTCTTCTGAGGGACAACACTCAGCTGCCTTCTCCACCTTCTTCTGAGGGACAACACTCAGCTGCCTTCTTCTCCATCTTCAAGAAGGAAAATCTACAAAGGTAGCGGGGCGACTCACGACCTGAGCCATCCAGTCCTTGTGACTGGGTAAGGCGCATTCTGTTGAAACGGGTGTCCGGACCTCTGAGTTGCACGCTGTTTAGCACCCGCTGCCTAGACGTAAGGACACCCGTAGGGCGGTTGATTGCACTGCACCTTCGGGTGCAGGGCTGTTAGTGTACCTGCTCGGTACCTCCTCCATTAGTTTTTTATTTCTTTCTTTTCTCACTTCCAATTTTTCCTAATGGCAGAAGCCAGTGCTATTCCATCCACCTCGACCCGTACAGGGTCTGATGAACCGGCTGCTATGGCCAAACCAAGCACCTCCACTGGAGGATTAAGGAAGAGGAAACCTCGCCAACAACGCTACGGCGGAAAGGGCAAGGTAGTCCTTCTGGAACAACCTACTGACCAGGGCGTCTCACGGGAAGCTGTTTCTCGTGCAGGCAAAATTTCGGAGTCTGACTCCGACGACGAGCGCAATAGTGTGCGCAGTTTTCAATCAAGGAGTGGGAGAACATCCGTGCTCTCCTGCAACTCTGCTTACTCTTCGGCATCTGGGGGAGGCCGGGAGCCCAGCTCATCGGACCTCTCGTCGGATGGCGAGGGTGAGGAGTTCCGTGAGGTAAGGTCACGGAGAACCAAGAGAGCAGCAAGACTGGCTGCAGAGGGCGTGCCCTCTGGCCAGTCTTCTAGACCTACCTCCGGTCAGAACCAGGCTGGAAGTCAAACGCGGCACATACCGCCTATCATCGTGGACAACTTATTGGGGGCGGTAGGCTTCCTTAAGGAGGTTATGCCGACCCTCGAGAACGAGTGTTCGGTGAGAAGGAACAAGAGCCGATTTGTCTTCCACGCTAAGAACGAGGGGGACTACACCAAGATTCTGCTACAACTCAAGCAGAGGAAAATTCCTCATTTTACCTTTGGCCTGAATAAGGCCCGTGATGTACGACGAGTCATCCGAGGGTTACCCGCGGACACTTCCGTGGATGACATAAGGGCAGACCTCACCCGCCAGGGTATCACCCCTAGAATAGTGAAGCAGCTCACTCGACCTGCTCCAGATCGCCAGGGAACTAAAGCTCCCCTTCCCCTGTTCCTAGTTGTGGTGGAGCGGCTAAACGACCCCGAGGTCAAGTTGGATGATGTTCGCACCATCTGCTACCTCCGGGTCACTCTGGAACCAGCCAAAGGCTCTGGTGGGCCCCCACAGTGCTACAGATGTCTGGGATTTAATCATTCCAGCCTCTTCTGCCACCGTAATCCTCGCTGCTTGAGGTGCGGTGGCACCCACCTCAGAGAGGACTGCCCCCGTGCCATCAGGGAAGACCCAACCTGCGCCAACTGCAAAGGAGGGCACATAGCGTGCTATGGAGGTTGCCCTACCAGGAAGGCGGTTATTGCCTCTAGGAGACCAGCTCCAGGGCCAATAACCCGGAACACCCGTTCTGAGGCAGAAGCGGAGAGGGCAACCTCTTCCATAGCACCACGGCAACAATTTCCTAACTCCAACAGTGCCCCATCCTTTGCTGAGGTGGTGCGCAAACCAGCCGGTGACTCGACGACGTTGCGGGGCAAGACACAACCCCCCAAGGATACACACACACGCACAGTCAAACCTAAAAAAAAACACAAAGCTCCAGCCACACCTAGAGCCACTCCCAGAAGGGAGGAGGGTCGTGAGGCGGCCAAAAGGGCGGACTCGGATTCCGAGGCTGGGAGCGGGTCTGGTGAACCCAAGCCCGCTCGACAGATTAGGGACGAGAAAGCCAAAGGTAGGCCAGCCCCAAGACACTCCTCACCTTCGAAGTCCCAAACTCCACACACAATTCCCTCCACCTCACCACGGTCGGAGTTGCTGACGTGGCTGTATCAGTTGTTACAGTCCCACGGTGAGCGACTCTGTGAACTGCTGGTGCGGTATACCTCCACGACAAACCCCGCAACCCGCATGGTGACAGCCATGGAGGGGCTTGCCCTTCTGACCTCCTTTACCGCCCCGGCCCAGAATGGCAGCACGAACTAGGTCAAGCACCTCGTTCAGGTTCGCGTTCTGGAACGCGGCTGGAGTGGCGGATCAACGGGACGAGCTCCTACATTTTGCAAGATCCAATGTCTTGGACCTCATCTTGGTGTCGGAAACCCATATCCGCCCCCAGATCCCCTTCCATCTCTCGGGGTATCACTGTCTCCGAACGGATCGCGCTGGTCGCCGAGGAGGTGGCACAGCGATCCTGGTGAGGAGAAGTGTGGTCCATCGAGCTGTCCAGCTTCCACAACTCCAGACACTAGAAGCCACGGCAGCCTGCGTGAACCTTGGCGGTTCTGAAGTCCTGGTAGTATCAGCCTACCATCCTCCCCGCTCACAGTTCATAGCCAATGACTACCAATCCATTCTTTCTTTACATCCTAATGTCATTATGGCCGGGGACTTCAATGCCAAACATCAGCGTTGGCATCATGGTCCCCGAGCGGATAGGAGAGGCAGTGACATTATCCGCATGGTAGATGCGGACCCTCACCTTCGAGTTGAGGGCCCATGGCAACCCACTCATTACCATCGTGGTCGGGGTCGCCCATCTCATATCGACTTCGCTATCATCAAACGCTTTCCATTTCATCTCTCACTCACTTCGCTTAACGCATTACATTCAGATCACAACCCAGTACTTGCTGAGGTTAATACACGGATTGCCAATCATGACGTCTCGGTTCAAAACCGGGATGTGGACTGGGATTGCGTCAAAGTCTGCCTGAATGACTCCATTCCTCCCAACCCCAACATAACCGACATTCCCTCCCTTGAGGCTGCGGTCTCGTCCTTCACCTCAGTCGTGAAGCGAACGGTCCGCAACCTTACAGTTATCACCCCAGCCCCCCTTCATCCGGATGTTCTTCCCCTAGACATCCTACTTCTCATTCGCCGTTCTTGGGCAGCAAGGCGGCTATACCAAAGACACCGCACGCCTCATAATCTAGGGCTTCATCGGCGACTGTGCCGAGAGGTTCGTGCCCGCCTCCGTGAGCACAGAGTGCGCGCGTGGGAGGACACGATGTCTCGTATGAACCTCGAGGATGGCGACGTGTGGAGAGTCATTAAAAGACTTCGGAAACGCCAAGGGACACCAAACTCCCCACTCCAGGGCATCCAAGGCCTGTCCTACGAACCACAGGCCAAGGCTACGGTGTTCGCCGACTACCTTGAGAGGACCATGAGGCCTAGAGAAGACCCCCATGACCCTGCCTTCTCTGACCGCGTTAGGCAGGAGGTACGTCGATACTTTCGGCGACCCCCGGCTGAGGCGGACAGACTCCCAGTTATAAGGCCCAGTGAGCTTCAGGGCGTACTCCGGCGCCTCAAACCAAAAAAGGCAGCGGGACCTGATGGCATAACGCCACTCATGCTCCGCAACCTTCCCTTCAGGGCCGTGTTATTTCTAACCAAAGTCTTCAATATGTGTCTCTCCCTGAGTCACTTTCCACGTAGTTGGAGAGAGGCTCGGGTGATATGCATCTTGAAGCCAGGGAAAGACCCGGTTAATCCTGCCAACTACCGTTCCATCAGTCTCCTTTCTGTTCTCTCGAAGGTTTTCGAGAGACTTTTCTTAGCCCGCATGTCCCCCCTTCTGGGTGACATACAAGCTATCCCTCCTCACCAGTTTGGCTTTCGTCCTGGGCATTCTACGTCACAGCAGTTGCTGCGCGTGGTGGAGGCTGCAGCCCTGGGTTTCCAGGACAAGGCATTCACCTCGGCGGTATCTCTGGACGTGGAAAAGGCCTTCTCTACGACCTGGCACGCGGGTCTTCTGTACAAATTCATCCAACTAGAGCTACCCACTCAAGTCATACACCTTCTTCACTCTTTCCTAAAGCATAGATTCTTCACTGTCACAGTGGCGGGAAAAACATCTACACGAAGGTCTATCCGCGGCGGAGTCCCCGAAGGTTCTGTGTTATCCCCGACGCTGTACAGCGTCTATGTGGCTGAACTTCCCACTGAACAGCACGTCAACATAGCACAGTATGCTGACGACGTGCTACTATTCTCAACAAACAGACACCCACGCAGAACCTTCAACCCCATACAAAGATATCTAATCCTCCTCCAGGAATGGTGCACGCTTTGGCGATTGTCCATTAATACGGAGAAAAGCCAAGCGATATTGTTCACCAAGCGCCGTTTTCCCGCCAACTTCCCCTAATTTACCTACTTCGGGCAAGGGATCAGGTGGGAGAATTCAATCAAGTACTTGGGAGTCAAGCTGGACAAGGGCCTAACTTTTCGGGAGCACATCCAGGAGCAAGCTCATCGGTCGTGTGGTGCCGTGGCATCACTATACCCTGTGCTTCGGTCTGCGATGTCTGTTCCCCTAAAGTTGCGCCTCTTTATGGCTCTGGTCCTCCCTATCATGCTCTATGCGTGTGAAGTATGGGGTATGGCCGCAGGCTCACATCTAGTTCTGCTCCAACGTGCACAGAATAAATGTCTTCGGATTAGTTATTCTGTTTGTACAAGGTTCCCCGTGAGATTACTTCATGAGGCTTCATCCCTCCGATATGTGGAGGATGAAATTAGACGCCGGGCAACAAAATTCTTCGAGGGTTTGCCCCAACATCAGAGCGCCCTAGTCAGATCCCTTGGGGATTATGTTCCTCGTGAGCGTCGCTATAAGCGATACCGGTTACCCCGCATGTCTTGCGGTCATTACCGGTAATCACATGATCTCCATTCCAGCCTAAATTAAATTTCAGCTACTCCAAAATTGTTATTATGGAATATTCAAAATTATACATACCTTCTTCCTAGTTTATTAACTAACCCACCAGCGGTGCTCGCTGTCCGTAGCACCCGGTTCATCATTCCCTGAGGAGCAAAAAGCTACCTCCCTACACTAACCCCACTTAAATTACACCCGTCATTCTGCAACATCCACATCCCGCCACTACGTGGTTAAGCTCTTCCCAGAGCAGGTACACGTTTTGACCACCCTTCGGGCTGTTCCAAACAGCCTGCCAGATTTGTGCTGCTGCTGCTTATTTTATAGGTTCCTTGATTATCAAATTACTCATTGTGATTTAGTTGGAACTTCTTATATGAATATCGAGTTGGAAATTCTCGTTTTCTGATCTCGTAGTTGGTCAAACGAGCCATACCAGGTTAACGTCGTATGACATGTTTGAGGAGAGTACAGAATCTTATCAAATGACCTGCTTTCAGATATAACCTGTCCTCATAAGTGTTTCATTCTAATGATTTTATTTTAAAATATTCTGAATCTTATTCACATTATTTTTGCCACACATTTTTCAGCAATGTATTATTACAAGTTTACTCCTCCACTTCATATAAATCGAGTTATACATTTACTCAGAGTAAGTTCTTTGTTCTTTTAATTCTTCTGTTTTAATTCCTTTCATAAAATCAGTATCTCTACATTTACCTGTAACGTCAGAGATGATTGACAGCAAATATATTTATTTCCTTATAGGAGCATACAGTAAAACTGCAGTGACGCAATATCATAGAACTACGCTTTAAACTAGTGACCTCAAGTTACAGCTTCATAATGCAGTTCTTATTACACAAATAATTTACTAATTTATTTTCTTCTTAAGCTATTTCAATGTACATATTTATACTCTCATATTTATTATCCAGTTAAGATGAGCAAACCAATATTAATTTTGATCACACACATTTGTTGTTTGTGTAGGATGTTCACTAATTAATATTGCTAACGCTTGTTTATCCGTTTATCATTATTGTTGTGATTGTAGCCCAAATATTCTTTACCTTAGGTTTCAATATTATTTTCCTCTCTAAGCTACAATATTTTGTTTTCCTGATACCATGGAAACATTTCATTATCACTTCATTTCCCTGTATTCCCTCTTGTATCTGTAATGGAGCGTTTAATGAAACTGTTTGTCTAAATATACATTCTTCTAAAGTAAGTAGATCTGCGAGCACTTCACAAAAATATGGCATTACCTGCTTATATTAAAAAGCTATAGTTCAAAACACTTTTGCTGATATATCGAAACAATTAATATGAATACAGCGTTGAAAATGCTTGCGTTTCATATTTGACATTGACATTTTAGGAAAAAATAGACAAGTACTTCGTAAACTTATTTAACGTTAAAGAGGAGCTTTTGACTTGGTCTCCCCCAAATCACACGAATCTCGTTCATAGCAACTTTTGGTTTGTTTTCAAGCGTAGAAATACAACCTTATTCGTTTAATATCGACAAAAATATTTTCAGTGATTATCTGAATTCCTTTGTTGTCTTATTTATTATGTTTGTATTCATTTCAGAATCTCTGTACTGTCTATCTGTAAGGTAGAAGTTTCGTTAAACTAATATGTATATTTGCTTGTATATACAATGGGAATAGGAAAATCAGTAGAAGTGTAACAACACCTCAAGTCAAATCTTATAAAAATGATCGATAGTTGATATCTTCGGATGACGTGTCACCACACACTTGTGCCAGAGCGAGAGCGAGGATTTGCGATTGTGAAAGTTAGAGTATGAGTGAGAGAGGTCTAAGCGTCCGTCAATAACTAGCTCATGCATGTTCGATCGAATAACGGTTCGGTATATTTCTACTTATATTATATATGGAAATGTTCTACAAACATTTTATGTTAATATTTAATCGAAGATATAATTTTGGGTGTCTCCTTAACCGCTAAAAGCGTCTTTAGACAAAGTTCCATATGATTATGTACGTGTCACCGTGTGTACGTTCAGCACGAGTAATAAACCGATATTTCAAAAGAAATAAAAAATCGTTGTTAATAAGTGGAAAAGAATGAAACTATACATTAATATAAATGGTGAGAGCTTTTGTTTTGTAAATTATATCTAATAATTACATCAAAATATCATAAGTTTAATATATTTACTAGCATGAGAGAAATTTTCTGGCAACAGTTTCTGAAGTAATGTATAATTGGCCAATTGTGTCATTAGCCATTTCAGAGCTATTCGTTGCCTTTAGTTTATATTTTCCATCTTTAGATTTCTAAACCGCTCTCTGCTGTTAACTGAAATAACATGAATATTAAAGGGCAACACATGGCAACCCGCTTTTTAAACATTTCACTATCACTTCATTCGCCTTATCTGCTCCCTTGTATCTACAGGTGTAATTGATTTGTTCTGCAACTTGGAGCGGAAAAGAGAATAAACTTTTCTTTAGCAGAAACTCCAGACGATAGTGTTAATTTTATCGAGTATTTTAGCGTTATAGACATTATATTTATAAGGTTTTATTTATATTTAATATTTATATTAATATTTATATTTATGTTTAATGATATTTATATTTATATGGTTGTCAAAACGTCTTCTGCCATTAGAATGCTTGCTTGGAACAAGATGTTCAGTAATATTTTTCACAAAGTCGTGTTTGGCTGTTACTTCCCAACATTATGGCCACCGAACCCTTTAATTGAGGATTGTTAGGCTGCAATCCTGGAAAATCCAGTGACCTCAGAAATTCGGGTGGATAGTTGACCGCAACATCTTGGTTTGTAGCGGCATTAAGCGATTTGTATGTCCACAATTCACCGGGAACTTCATTTTGAAATTTAGTTTCTTATGTTGATCAACTGGCACTGACCTTGGCAATGTTTTACGAAAATCTCCTGCTAACAAAGTTATCGCACTAACAAATCGCAGATCTTGTATAGTTCAAAACAAATTGCAATAACACAATGTAGAAGAAATCTGTTCAAACACATTACCTCAAGTTACAGCATCATAATGCAGTTCTTATTACACAAAAAATTTACAAATATGTTCTCTTCTTCATCTGTTTAAATGTACATATTTATACTCTGTATATAATTATATTATTAAGATAAAGATGAAAATCCCGATATTAAATTTGAGCACATACGTAGCATGTTCACTAATTAATATTACTAACGCTTGTTTATCCGTTGGTCTTTACTGTTGTGACTGTACACCAAATATTCTTTACTTTCAGTTTCAAAATTATTATCCTTTATACGTCTTCAAATTTCAAAGCTCCAATCTTTTGTTTCTCCTGAAATGGGAACATTTCATTACCAGTTCTTTCCCCTGTATTTCCTCTTGTATAAGTAAAGTTACCTGTAATTAAACTATTTCTCTACATATACATCTTAAACTTGGAGAGCAATAACCATTCTTAAAAGAGTGGCTTGACAAAACATAAGATAAGATATGTTTTAGTTATATTGATCGTCCACACAGAGACGTCGTTGTAGTTATATTGATTGTCCGCTAGGAGAGGAGTTTAGGTGGACAAGCAATGCGAACACAAACTGACCAAATTCTGCTGCCTAGAGATGGCACTATCTGTCATATTGTATTGGGAGGAAGAATATGTATGACTATCTACAACGTTTAATAAGAAAGTTTAACTATGTTTGTTAAACATGCTTTGAAATTAATTATGATTTATAGGGCGAAACCAATAATTAATTGTAGTTTACTCTAAGCTAATAACCAAGAAACATAATATTACGTGTAAGAATGGCAATCTTCTAAAGTAAATAGATATAACAGCACTTTGTACAAATGTGGCATTATTGGTATTTCAATTTCCTCCTTTAACTTCGTCTATTTTTGTTAATACTTGAGAACATTTATAACTCATGAGCAATTGGCAAGGCTTGTTTTCCTATGTAACGTTCGTTTTAGGGAATAATAGTAAAGAATGTCCTAAATTGTTGAACTATCGAACTTGGTCTCCACCACATAATTATCATAAAATGTCATTTTCAAACCTTTGTCGGCATTCTTAAAGTCCAGAGCTATAAGTTTATTTGGTATCATAAAAAACATTCGCAGAAGTAAACTGTTCTACTTACTGTGCATCTATTTCTTATTTTCGGAAACTCTATAGTTTCTGTGTGTCAAGTAGAGCCTGCGTTAAACAAATATGTATATTTCCTTGTAGGTACAATGGCAATAGGTAACTACAGCAGACGTGTAACACCTCAACTTAAATCTTATAAAAGCCGGTCGGCAGGTTATATGTTTTAACAAGTGACCTGAAACTTGTGTAAATTACTAAACACAAACATTTTCCTATCGACTTAAAATTAACAACACAAATTTCTAATTATTTCCTTAAAGTTTCAAGCGTATTTGGCTAGAAAATCAGGTTTAAGCGTTACTCATATGTTTAAGAGCCGGTCGTTCTGTTATAGCTTGACATTACATAGTGTACTCACACGTTTCAACGCCCTATACGCAGCTGTTTGGACGAACCTTTAAATTCTACAAATTACGGACAACTTACAACCTTCAAAAATCACCTCCACATTCCTATCTAAATACCTACTTACTCATTGATCGCTGGTTCTATAGGAAATTTTTACAAAAAATTACGCACTGCAGTTATACAGTAATTCATACAAATTGTATTCCGAAGTACGTAACGTAACTTAATTATACAGAACGGAAAACATAAATGTGTTGAGATACAATATTCTAAAGACTTAGTTTGTAATGTTTGTTTTATGTCGCCAGCGTGACCTCTCCGGTCGAGGGACACAACAACGACAAGAATTTTTACAAAACATTACATCACTTGTTTCCTTAACCCTACACAATTTATCCAAACAACTGTTCTTTGTTCCCCGAGAATGCTGTTTCCAGTTATCATAACGTACGTTTCCCGTCACACGAAGGAAACAAATCAAATGGAATCGCTTCCCCAATGTGTGACTTCTTTTGTGTTATCACATCTCACATATAATATTTAGATTGGTTTAAAATTGTAAGTGTCTTTTGAAGTAGCCGGTGTTTATTACTCAATTAATTACAAGAAATTTAAAATATAACGAGTAATTATTATGGAAATCGAAAAAATAACAGCTGAATGAGAATATTCCTAAACAACATAATCACGGAGATGAAAGAGCGAGGTGGCTTAGTTACATAGTTACTCTCCTCAGTCTTGTACAAATTCTCACCAAAAAGAGTTATTACTGTGATGGCTTTACGTTAAAGGTTAGAATTCGTTTAAACAGATCCACTACCAGGTCAGATAAACAGTTCAAACTCCTCTCTTTCTTCAGGCTCCGTTTGACTTCTTGTAATGGGTAGACAGTACATTATAGCTATCACTGCAGTTATTGAAACGTGCATTAGTGAGTGAATAAGTGAGTGGTGAGTAGGCGAGTAAGTGAGTGAGTGAGCTTTAACGGACCATCAGTAACTAGGTATTTTGTATCCGAAACAACGTTAAGCCCTATTTTTCCAGATGCACAGGCAATATAATATTTTTGAAAACTGGTTCACATTCAAGTCACAAATGTCAAACCCGTTTCGTTCAATATGGATACCATAGGAATGTTTCGGCCAGTTATTACAAGTATGACTTATTTGTATGACTTCCCGCCCAAGGAAATAAATATAAAAAGAAATTTTAATTTTAAAACATTTGAATCATTTTAGTACACTCAGAGTATATGTAACAGAATTACCTTTGAGTTGTATATTATTCACGTGGCCACAATTTCCTCATAGTTCCTGATCGATTATCAAGAATTAAGGAATGTTATGGTTCTGTGAACAGTTACTTTTATAACAACTAGCAAAACTTATAAGACAGTCTTACATTAACCACTAACACACAAACTAACATTCTAAAACTATAAACGGCCTTACAACTCTAAACAAAAACATAACGATACGTACTTTTGGTAGAAATCTACAACGTTTGAACCATGTGCTTGTCTAAATATCGAAGAATATTGTGACTTTGTGGGTTTGTGAAATCAAAAGTCCAATTGCACCACTAAAAATGTTCTTTATTTCCACCGAATTACAGTTAAACACTTGCCAATTACACAGAATTACGTAATGCACACAATTACGATTCACCAGTTCGTCCGTTACAATTCCACTTTGCTCTCGCAATTACGTACAATCCTTCGATGCACTCACACAGTCTTCTCGTCGTACACTATCACTGCACTCTTACGCCAAGTACTGACTGATTATCCTCTAGCCCGGCGTGTTGCTTATATAGGGTCAGCTGGCCGATCTACAAGGTTCTGGCTTAAATGAAATATCCCGTAAGTTCGAGAAATCAATTACAGCGGAAAGAGACGGCACGGTAATGTTTCTTTTTCCAGCCACCCCTCGTTACCGCTATAAGACAAACGAGGGGGCGTGTCAGAACGCCTCTGTCTCCTGCTGCTGCCGACAGCCGGTTCTATAGGCTGTTTCAGCGTTCGGGTTACACTGCTCCCTGCTCAAAACTGGTTGTCCCTAACAGCACCATCGTAGCGTGCCAGGCCATCCAGGTGCACCACCAACATCTTCCCTCGGGGAACCATCTGGATGCGGTAGACCACGTCGTTAATCCTCTTCATCACCCGGTGCGGTCCTTGCCATGGCTGCTGGAGCTTCGGGCACCGTCCCTTGGTCCAGGTAGGACGGTGCAACAAGACCACGTCACCTTGCTGGAACCCTTGGCTGTTGGCTTGCCTGTCATACCTGGTCTTCATTCGGTCGCTTGCTTTCTGGATGTTCTGGCGAGCCATCTCGTGTATGTCGTGGATATGGTCCACCAAGTTCTCTACATACTCGGTCGTTGGCTGTTTCGCTTCCTAAGGGCTTCCAAAAGCCAGGTCACAAGGAAGGCGTAACTCTCGGCCTAAAATTAACCTGGCTGGCGTCATCCCAGTTGTGTCGTGTGTATACGAGCGGTAGGCCAGCAAGAACAGTGGCACCTTGACGTCCCAGTCTAGCTGGTGGCTGGCCACGACCTTCCTCGGGTGTTGCTCTAAGGTCTTGATACACCTTTCGACCATGCCATCCGACTGGGGATGTAGAGGCTTCGTGCGGGTCTTGTTCACCCCAAGCCTTTGTACTGCCTCCTTCATTAGGTTGGACTAGCAGTTGGTACCCTGGTCACTGTGTAGCTCTAACGGCAACCCAAAATGACAGAACACTTGCTCCACGAGGCAGTCTGTCATTGTCTTTGCCTCTTGGTTTGGGATGGCATGCACTTCCGGCCACTTGGTGAAGTATTCCACGACCAACATTAGGTACTTGTTGCTTCGGTCGGAAACTGGGAACGGTCCAGCAATGTCAACGGCGATACGTTTGAATGGCGCTCCGACGTTGTACTGCTGCACGTGACCCCTGCTCCTAATCTGGAGGCCAAGACTCGCCGCGCACACGCGGCACTGACGGCACCATCTCTCAGCATCTGCTCGGAGTCTCAGCCAATAGAAGCGCTGCCGTAGTTTGTTAATCGTTCGGTTGTCTCGCAGGTGTCATCCTGAAGTACCGGCGTGCAGTTCCTCCAAAACTTCTGGCACCTTACTCCGGGGAAGTACCAGCTGTTCTCTGTGCGTCTTTCCATCGGGAGACTCCCATATCCGGAACAGCACGCCCTCTCTGATCTTCAACGAGTCCCATTGGGCCCAGTATGACTTGTAGGTGGTGCTCCTCGGTGCGATGTCCTCCCAGGTTGGTCTCGTCCCTGCCTCCACTTCCCTCAAGAGTGGCCCCAAGTCTGCATTCGCCAGCTGCTCCCTCCTCAGGCCTGCGCTATCCCAGTCGTCTGCAGGCACTGCCGTGACTACTCGGACTGCTGCGGCACGCCCCTTCTCTTCCACTCTTGTGCACCGGCCACACTCTTCTGGACAGGGTCTTCGGGACATAGCATCTGCGTTACCGTGACTCTTCCCTCTGCGATGTTCCGAGGTGAAGTTGTACTCCTGCAGCCTCTAGACCCAACGTGCTGTCTGGCCTTCCAGTTTCTGATAGTTCAATAGCCAGTTTAGGGCGGAATGGTCAGTCCTCAGGTGGAATGGCTGACCGTACAGGTACTTGTGGAAGTGCTCCAAGGTCTTTACTACCGCCAATAATTCTCGTCGATTGAAAAAGTAGTTCTTCTCTGCCTTGGATAGCGTCTTGCTGTACTAGGCTATCTCCCGCTCATGGCCGTCCTGGATCTGCGATAGGACACCTCCAATGCAATGGCCACTGGCGTCGGTGTCCACAATGAAGGCGCCACCCGGTTGTGGGAAACCCAAAATTGGAGTACTGCACAGGGTCTACTTTAGGTGCTGGAAAGCGTTTTCGGCGTCCTCTGTCCACACATAAAGCCGGTGTTCCTCTGTCAGGTGGGTAAGGGGTTTTGCGATTTTGGAGAACCCCTTTATGAAGCGGCGGTAATAACTGCACAGCCCCAGGAAACTGCGCAATTCTTCCTTATCCTTTGGGTGAGACCAATCTCTCACATTCTGTGTCTTCTCCAGGTCTGTAGCCACTCCGGTTGCTGAGAATATGTGGCTTAAGTAGTTCACTTCCTTGCGGAAGAGCTGGCACTTCTTCGCCTTCAGCTACAAGTTGGTCGCCTGCAGTCTCTGTAGCACCTTACTCAGATTCTCGAGGTGGTCTTCAAAAGTCTTCCCGACGATGATGATGTCGTCCATGTATAGCAGGCAGGCGTCGTAAGTCAGTACTCTCATCACTGACTCCATGAGGCGTTGGAATTTAGCTGGTGCGTTGCAGAAGCCCAAGGGCATAACCGTGAACTGCCAGAGCCCTTGGCCCGTCGAGAATGTGGTCTTCTCCTTGTCTCTTGGGTCTAGAGCTACTTGCCAGTAGCCCGCCTTCAGGTCCAGGATCGAGAACCACTGTGCACCAGCTAGCGTGTTCAGGGTGTCGTCAATCCGGGGTAAGGGGAAACAGTCCTTCCAGGTGACAGCATTCAACTTTCTGTACTCTACGCAGAAGCGCAGCTCGCCATTCTTCTTTGTCACCAAGGCTACAGGGGAACACCAAGGGCTGTCAGACTATTCAATCACTCCCCTGGATCTCATGTCCTCCAGCATGTCTCGTAATGGCCCCTTGCTTCGACAGCGGAATGCGTCTATGAGGTTGCCGAATAGGCCGGTCGTCCACGGTGTCGATTCGGTGAAGCACTTTGTCCGTGCGGCCGTAGTCACTATCACCTTGGCTGAAGACGCGCTGATACCGTCTTAGCAGTTGTCGAAATATCTACAGCTGTTCTGCGGTCAGGTGGTCGGTCGCCCTCTCCAGTAGGCTTTCTAGCCGGGGTCCCAGGTGTTTGTTCTGCGCCGGCTCCTGTGTCTTGTCGATTGCTGTCACGCTCACCACGGGCTCGCACGTCCCACAACTCGGTCCCGGCCTGGACGTCGTGATCGGTGTCCG
The DNA here is from genome assembly GCA_030765055.1 of Mantis religiosa. Classification (NCBI taxonomy): domain Eukaryota; kingdom Metazoa; phylum Arthropoda; class Insecta; order Mantodea; family Mantidae; genus Mantis; species Mantis religiosa. The sequence continues at coordinate 155,221,190 of CM060954.1, forward strand.
TTGGATTTAGCAGTCTCACTGGCACCTCCTCTCGGCACGGCAGCAATGCCCTGGCTACACACAGTCCGTGCAAGGGGCGTCTTCTGCTCCGTCATCATATTTCTGGTTCTCTGGCCTTCCAGTCGCGCCGTCATCACCCCCTTGCTCCACTCGGGGACAACTACGACTTCGTTCAAGACGACCTTGCAAATTCCGAGGCGCTCCTCTGGTTGACGGAGTATAACCCCTTCTCCGTTGAGCCGCAGGACCTCCTTCCCGACGTCGACCGTCGCCGCCTGGTTCCTGAGGGCATCCAATACCAGTATCACCTCCTCAGCCACCTTCGCGACGAACACCCACAGACGTATGGTGTTCCTTCCTAGGGCCAGTTTCAGCAGGGCCTCCTTCTCCTCAGACAAGGTGTCGCCCGGTGCCGTTACGGGCTGGTATGGTCGGCTCGGCTTCCTTGTCGGCAAACTTTTCGCACGTCAGGTCTGATGATGGTCACGGCTGCCCCGGTGTCCACCAGCACGCGGCACGGCTTTCCTCTTACCCAAACGTCCGCGATGAGGCTGTCATCCATACGCCGGCTGACGGCGCGCAGTGTCACTCTAGGGGATGGTGGTGATGGCACCGACGTTCCCCTCTCCACGACGACCCTTACTGGTTTTCCGGTTGCTCTTCCTAGTGTGGGCAGTCTCTTTGCAGGTGTCCGGGCTGTCCACACCCCCAACACAGGCACTAGTTGTTCGCCGGCGTCCTTCGGCTGGTCTTCTGTCTCTGGTGTAGCGGACACTCCTCGTCCTCGACGTCGGGATAGATGTTACCTTAGCCGCATCCATCCTTAATGCTGCTGTCAGCGCCGCGTGGATGGTTTTATAATCGCCGAGCATTAGACGCTGACGAATCTCCGTATCTCGTACCCCGTCAACGAATGTGTAGGCAGCTTCCCGGGATACGAACTCTGGTGGGAGGTCGACTAGGGTCTTGCTAGCCAGTTGTTCAACTGCCAGGGCGAACTCTTGCAGCGTCTCCCCTGACTGCTGTGACCTTGCCTTTAGCTGGCTGCGGTACGCTGCGGCTAAGCGGTGGTTTCCGAAACGATTCTCCAGGGCCTCCCGGATGTCCTTGGGCGCCGCTGTTGTCTGCACCGCGTTTAGGACTTCTGTGGCCCGTCCCTGGAGGCTGGCTATTAACTGTGTGGCCTCCTCCTCTGGTGACTATTTGTTGTGCTTGTCCAGTGGGTCGAATTGGCGGCGGAAGGCCTCAAACGTTGACGCGCCGTCATATTTGGGAGGTTTGACATGCGCCGATGTTGTGTCGTTTCCCGGCGCGTCGGCCTTCAAATCCTTCAACCTCCTGCCGACGACGTTCTCCACCATGGCGTTCAGGGACTTGACGCTGCTGTCGGCCTTTACTTCCAGATTGTTAATGCGGTTAGCAAGTTCTTCGACGACTTCCACCATGGAGTTCAGGACTTGACGTTACTGTCGGCCTTTTCCTCTAGGTCATTGAAGCGGTTCGCCAGGCCCTCGACGCGCTCGTCCACTTAGCCCATCCGCTTGCCCAGCTCCGTCACGTCATCCCTCACGCCGGCCAACTGTTCTTCAAATTTGGCGGCGAGAGCCTCGTTCGTCACCTTCATTTCCGTGGTTAATTCGGCCATCTTTGCGGTCATTGTCATGGCCAAGTTGTTGTTTGCCGCTTCTGTTTTTGTTGTTAACTCGTTCATCTTCGCGGCCAAGTTGTTATTTACCGTCTCCAACTTCTTCTCCATTTTTGCGGTGATGTTGTCGTTTGCCGTCTTCATTTGTTTCAGTTCAGCGGCCAGGTTGTTATTTGTAGTCTCCAGCTTCGCGGCCAGGCTGTCATTTGCCGCTTCCGTCTTCTCTGTTAATTCGGCCTTCATTTCCATCATTTTCTCCAAAAAATTTTCCAATGGCGCGTCCATGGTTGTAATGTTCGGTGATGTTATCGCCCCGCTTCCTGACACCAGTGTGACTCCGTGGGTTCGTGAAATGAAAAGTCCAATTGCGCCACTCAAAAATGTTTTTTATTTCCACCCACTTACAGTTAAACAGTTGCCAATTCCACAGAATTACGTAACGCACACAATTACGATTCACCAGATCGTCCGTTACAATTCCACTTGCACTCGTAATTACGTAAACTCCTCCGACGCACGTACGCAGTCCGTCCCCCCACTCCCCTTCCTAATGATATCAAAAGCATAGATAACTACAACGTGTTTAAAGCTTTCATGTAGGAGCACAGGAAAGGAATATCTGCAATTTAACAAAACCAGATAATCTCAGTAAGATCTTCTCAGCGATATTGTTGTAGACATGTGAGTGCTTAAGTCTTCTCCTTTATAATGTTTACGTAAAGTTAGTCTTCTGATAAACCAGTTGGCTACAACTGCTTTATTTGTTAGTCAAGTTTCATTTTGAAGTTAATACTTACAGCCAGCTACTTCTTAAACCTTCTGAGTCTCTCGTATTTCTGTTGTATATACAACGAAATGTGTAATGACATTACTTCTGTAAACAGTTTAGTCCTTTTAGAAGAGTGGATTTGGAAATACATTCCGCATATTACAGATGTAGCTGAAGTGTAGAGTTTTAACACAGTAGTCCTGTGTGAGAGCGTTTCCAAAATATCTCATGTTTGGTAACAGCAAGTTTATGAAGATCTTGTAGCAATAATTCGTGTACAATGGTTTGACGTTCTCCTCGTCGCTTATATTCTCTGATATTTATTTAATCTAGCGAGTTTCACTTCATTTCTTTCTCCACTCTAATTAAACAAATTACAGGAGTGTTTTAATTATTTACTTGATGATAAAAGATAGAAACATTTACTGAAATTAACTAAACTTGTTTGTTGCCTTTATTATTCTGATTATATTTATTGCATACAATCAAATGACTTCAATAATACACAGACATACGAGGGCTGTTCAATAAAGAATGATCACAATCTTTTGACAACCTACCTTTACTCATCCTCATAATTTTGATGGTCCTTCTCAAAATAGTCTCCTCTGAATGCGATGCACTTTTCTCAGTGTTTCTGTCAGTCTTCAAAGACATGCTGGAAACCATTTTTAAGAGATCCTTCAAAATCACCTCCGCAGCCCTCACCACTGCTTCTGATGATGGATAATGCCTCCCACGAAGGCGTTTCTTCAAGTTAGGGTATACAAAAAGTCACATGGGGCTAAATCCGGACTATAGGGAGGGTGAGGGATGCACTTCACGTTGATTTTTGCGAGATATTCACCAACAACATTGGCAATATGCGGCCGCGCTTTATCGTGGTGCAGCATCCAGCCTCCTTCATGAAAATGTGCTCTTTTTCTCCTGATATGGACTTGCAATTTTTTCAGGACATACCTGCAGTGTTTTCCAGATACTGATATGTGTGCAGGTAGAATATGCTGATAAACCATTCCATGAATATCTAAGTATGTGATGACCATAACTTTACCAGCAGAAGCAACCGCTTTTGCTTTTTCGGGGGTTGGTGATGAAGGAGATTTCCACACTGAGCTTTGCTGTTTGCTCTAAGGATCAAAATGATGTAGCCAAGTTTCATCAGCAGTGATTACGTTTGAAAGAAACTCCGGATCTTCCTCTAATATCAACTTTAACTGCAAGCAGACATGAACGCGAATGTCCTTTTGTTCGGGAATCAACAGACTTGGAACTCATCGCGCACAAACACGTCTCATTTGTAATGTTTCTGTCACCAACGTGTGGGTGGCACCCAGTGAAATGTTCAGTATTTCAGAAAGTGATCTTAAGGTAATTCGTCGATCCTCTCTCACAATGGCAGCAGCAGTGTTGATGTTTTCTTCCGCAAGAGCAGTAACTGGAGCACCGGGTCCACCTTCCTCTGAAATTGATTGTCTCTACTCTTAAAACATTCTAAACCACCTGCGAGCTGTGCTGTAGGGAAGAACAGACTCTCCATAGGCCTCCTATAACATTGTATAAGCCCCAACTGAAGATATTGTTGAGATAAAAGCAGAATTCCAAAGTCGCATATTGTTCCTTGCGTGTTACCTCCAATGCAGTGATACTGAACATGTCTGAACTTGCCTGTTCTCACAGGCGGGAACCAGGAGTACCAACAATGAAACTACTACGGTGTGTTTGTTTCACATTAAGCTAACAGAATACAATAAGTTTGAATTTTAGTGCGAAAAATTATGACCGTAAAAATTATGATCATTCTTTATTAAACAACCCTCGTATTTATTGCGGATGTTTACAGTCAGCTGTTCTAACAGGAAGAGGTTTCTAAAAACAATTGTGCACGGAATAGAGCAGACATAAGCGATACTCAGATGTTTCAAATTAATTACAAGTTATAGATCTGAAATTGCCCCAAAAAAACCACAATTAAAGAGTCTCAAGTTGTACGTTATAACATGTAGCGAGACTTTACACTTTATCTTCGTGTCTCTGTTTGGATGCCGCAGTACCAATCTGGACCTTTGAGTTTAGCTGTTGATGGACTCAAAAACGTGCCATTGCCTTCTTAACTAAATGGATTTTATGACATCAAAGTGACTTAAAACTTATATTACCAATTAAAGTTTGGTATCTTATTTCTGGGTGGAATGCAGTACCTTTAGTGCCTGCTATGTTCATGATAGAATAAACAAAAAGTGTAAGTATTTAAAATTCAAACCAATAATAAGTAATAGCCATCTCAGAAATAGCTGAGTGCTTTATTGTGATGTAGACTTTTTAAGTGAAGTAAGATTATCTGTATTAATACATAACAACAATACATACTCCATAAGGACGAGAAGGTGTCTTATGACTTATCATTAAATTCCAGGAGCTGCTGACGTAATAACAGATATGTTTGGTTCAATTGAATGTGTCTACGAGAGACATTTGGTTGGCAAGTTATACATAAGGTCTATATAGCTACTTCGGCCAACAGCACAGAGATGGCAGCACGTGTAATATATGATCGCGGGGAAGAATATTATTGATTATTTATAAAGTTTCATAGGAAGTCGTAATTTTATTCATTAGATACACTTTAAATTTGATTGGCCTTCAGTAACTTGATAATAAGCAGCAGTTACACAGTATCCGAGAGAATATAGAACGAACAAACAATTATGTGTCAGAAAGGAATACTGCTAAATTAAGTATATATCAATTTCTTTCACTGTAAATTGTCATTAGAATAATCACATACATCTGAACCGTTTGTCACATTTGTTGAAACTTGTATCCAATTTTACAGTTTGGCAGGCCATTCTCTGTCTCTGGCGTGTTTCAAGAGGGGAAAGCAGGTTAATGCCAGTTTTTTAGCGGGAATTTCAAGCACAGGAACAATGTGTATTTTAAATATTTCACGGACCAGTAGCCATATTATTATAATAGCGATAATAATAGGACTTACGAACACTAAAAATTGGAATTCTTGCACGCAAAATATAGCAAAGAAAGTTCACCAGCGCAAGCAGCTAAGGTCACGTGGCTCAAACAAATTTAACCTGGCAACATGGTGTTGGGTTCGGAAGCCACGCCTAGCAGCGACAATGCTGATTGGCGCTAGCAGAAAGTTTTAACTTCCTGAGCACAACATCGGATGTAGGGACTCCCAGTACTACCAACAGATGCAGTTAGTGTGTGTGAAAGTTGTGAACGAAATATTCGAATAGAGTAGTATAACAAATATCTTGCATGATAATGAAATTGTAATTTGTATTTCAATGTTTTAAAGCTAATATAGTCCTATATCTTCATTCTAAAGATAATTTTGAGGATACGTTTTCAATTGCTCATTATTGCATGTTGGTACTATTAACCTTCCCCCTTACTCTCCTGCAACTGTCAGAGGCGAAGATACAACGGCCATGGTAGCTCAATGGGTTAGAGCGACTGGACGGGAAACCAGGAGATCCTTGCTTCAAATCCCGGCCATGGCGTTGAATTTTTCATGTTGACTCTATCTATCAAAAGCTTTAGCCTAAATATGGTTAGTGTGAACAAATGATTAATTTCATTTAATTAACTAAAAAAAAAAGGTTGCTTTGAGTACCGGGGTTAGTAGATTATCTTTGTCTCCGAAAAAGTGTCATATGTATCAATTACACAGAAGCACGGAGACAAGATCGGCTAAATTAAAAAAAAATTACTGGCTAAAGAAAGAGATAACGTTAATATTCTGAGAAAAGTGCCAGAAAGCATAAGAATATCTGCAAAACATGGAATGCTCAGAGATATAATTAAGACAGGTGTCCCACTTTTAATGTATAAATACATTAATGCCCGATTTCGCCAACAGATGTTAAGGCTTAACACGAGTTTAGCAAAAGTTAAAGCAATCATTGCATTTAATCATCAAGTGTTAGGGTAACACTCGTGTTAAATCTCTTGTTAAAATAACAAGTCAAATTTCTGTTCTTAAGTCCTTAACAATTGTAAATTGTCAAGTGGCGGACGTGAACGCAGCTGTTGATGTCGATTTGCTATATTTAAGAACGTCTAAATGGCATTTGTGATAGAGTACAGTCTATGAGGAGAAATGATTTGGAGGAGACATCAGAAGAGAATTTTCTACAGAGTTATAGACTGTCCAGAGAAGTTACTATGAAGGTTACTGCGGAAGCACAAGAGAACTTAATACATGCATTGAAAGGAATATGCCGATCTCGCCTTTGCTTCAAGTATTAATAACTTTGCGATTTTATAATTCACTGAATTATGTGGATAATACACTGTCTACCTCCCGTCTTGACACGTTTAAGTCACTCGTCACTTGTCCTTCTTCGCTCCTCGTTTTAAATTTACGTAATACTGAGTTAGAACATACGTCGAAAAGAATATGTCGATTTTGCCTTAGCTTCAAGTATTATGTCGATTTCGCCTTAGCTTCAAGAATATGTCGATTTCGCCTTAGCTTCAAGTATTAAAAGCTTTGCGATTTTATAACTCACTGAAATATGTGGATAATACACAGTCTACCTCCCGTCTTGAAAGATTCAAGTCACTCGTCACTTGTCCTACTTCTTTCCTCGTTTAAAATTTATGTAATGCTGACAAGTTGTTTCGTGCTTCTAGTGGTGACATGCATATGAATTAAATTCGTTTCCAATACTTTCCCCGCGACATCTTTCTCTTTTACATTCCCCGCATCCGTCCTCTTATTTTTCCCGATATCTTTATACTTGGTCACCAATTCATTTAACAATTCTTTCCCCATCGATGAGAAATTTGTCTGACGGCTGCATTAATGATTTTGTTCGTCCGCCATGTTTCAGCTTGTGCAGACGAAAATGAAAACAAAAGCGCATCGCAGTACGTTCAGAAAATAATACGACTCATCCTTAGCCTTCTATAGTTGTGATATTTACAAGTATCTTGGCGCTAACACATGTTTGTTAACATTTTCAGAAACAGTTTGGTGAAATGCAAGAGATTTAACATTAGTGTTAGCGCTGTGACAATGGTTACATTACATTTGTTAACGTCGATTTTAACATCTGTTGGTGAAATCGGGAATAAAGATAACAAAATTAGAATTTTTGAAAGAAGGACAGTTACCACATGCCATGAACAAATGATGTGAATATTGAAATCAGTATAATTTCAGTTTTTTGTTGTTTGATTTTACTGACCCATTAAGTGGTAGTTGTCTTGATATTATTTTCCAGATTTTTAGATTTTGCAAATTTATTTGGACGGTTATAGAAGCAGTAATTTGCCGAATTAAAGTTATTTTTTTCAAATGCTGCATTTAACGTTTATTTTGAATGTATAAAGTTTACAGTTTCTGGATGACTAGTAGTTAATATTATTAATCTTTTACCTAAAATCAGTCATTCCTCTCAAACTGCTTAATGATACTGTAATACTGTTATTACATTGACTTAATTGTTTTTTGTATTTTATTACGTGATTCAGGTTCTTTCACAAAGGTTTTTCCTTAACCTTAGGTAATGCATGGGGCAAGTAATCTCATTAAGATTGAAACATATATTATACTTAATACATAGCTAAAGTATTATAATGTTATGTTATACTTTCCATGTAAGACAATGAATTATTCATGTTATTCATCACTTTAAACCCTTCAGCAATCCTTACAGTGTTATTACAGAACATTATGTTAAAGCTTATTTGTAAGATATTCAAGTTTATCATTTCTGTTATTTATATCACTTTGTGCAACAGCTGCAGTTCTATGTTAAAGTGTCTCTGTTTTAAATGAAAACGTTTACTGTGTTGTTCATATGATTTAAAAATGTGTGTAATATTACACAGAATGTTTTGTTAAAGTTTCTTTGTAATTAAATGTTGCATCACTTTTAAGGGTTTTGAGTTATAGCTAGTACTGTTCTATGTATTCTTTGTATTTGATTTAGTTGAATTACTCATGTTACTTAAGTAATTGTCAAATTAATTTGTTCTATTAATGAGACAGAATAATAAAAGAAAGCAGTAATTGTCAAAACAATGTTATTATTCAAATTTTCCTGTCAAATACCACATTCTATTGTTAATTCCTTGACAGTTCATACAAAATTTTGAGGCAATTAAGGTGGAAAATAATACATGTGCCATACAGAAAATTCACTTAAAAGATTCAGCTGATAATGTTTCAATGCTGTATTGCTACAGATTATATAAGCCAATTATGTGAGCTTTTAGAAAATGCAACAACTTTGAAACTGCAGTCACAACTCTCAAAGCTGACGTAATTATCTTTGTGTGTCATCTGTAGTAATGCGGTATTGGAACATATTGTCACAAACGACTGTATTAATTACTCTCTGGTGACTCAAGTAGTTTGTGTGACGTCACTCTCTCCCCTCCTTTATGACTAGATGAATAATCTTAAAGAGATAGACACTCTCTCTGAAACTGCCAGCCGATGGGGTAGGATGATTTTGTAGGCAGCTCCACTTCTGGACAGGTAAACGGCCGTAATGGCGGCCTTTGTAGATCTGTTTGTTGTAGTAAATATTCTTATTAAGTTAATTCCACTTTTAATTAGCTTTACCCTATCTTTTTACCAATGAACCATTATAGAAAACATCCCAACCTCTCGCTAAAGCATGTAGTTCTGCTCTGAGTGTTTGCTCCCGAGTGTTCGACCTGAACACGTGCTCCTTAATTATTCACAAAGTAAGAACAGGTCGTCACATATTGGTGTTAGGCGCCGTGTATAAGTTTTCTTTAAAGGTTCATTGTGAAAATACAAATAAAAACAAATCTTTCGTGATATGTAGGAATTGTGTGTAAAAAGTGTAAGACCACCTGGATAATGCTTTTCTTACCCTATTCATAGAAGTAGTAGTTAAAAGTAATCATGAAAAACTAATAACAGTTCTATGAATTAACATTTTGTTAGTTAAGGAGTATGTTGTAACAACAAAACTACTCAATTGCTGAATTTATAGTGTGAAACAAGTGACAGTGTGAGTAGAAAACTTGACGTGTACATGTTGCGTTTTTAAAGGAATTTATTTTTTGGCTCCAGTAGGTGGAACCTTTGCTATGCCTCTAACAACTTGATGGATTCAGTTGTTAGTTATTTTAATATTTTCTTATATGTTTTTTTAATCCATATAGTAGTTCTGCATAAATGTGCCAAAGTGCCAAATAGTAATTTCTCTTCCCATTTTTTGCTGTTTTTAGTAATTCAACTTGTGTACTGATTACTGATCATTATTTAGTTCGTCTTGTGGAAGCGTACTAGGCGCCAATCTAACTTACCAATGGAACTTTTGGTAGAGTCAGAACAAATCTCCAATTCTAGAGATTCTAGTGTTAATGTTCAGCATGTGTCTACCCCAGGTCAAGCTATGGCTCCAATACTGCAAACACCTGTATTTAGGCCTGCAATTGAACCATCATATTTTATAAGTGCTTCTTCAGAATCACCATGTGATTTTCTTAGAAACTTTGAAATGGTAGCCACAGCCAGTGGCTGGAATGATGAAATGAAATTGAAATTTTTCCCTTGTTACTTAAAGAATCCTCTGCACAATGGTTCCAAATTTTTCGACATAGAAACGCACATCATGATTGGATAACTTTAGCTAGGAGTTTTCTTACAGCTTTTCAAAATAAAAATTCAGTAGATTTGCTAGAAATGAAGCTTCAACAGAGGGAGCAGTTAGATTCAGAACCTGTTATGAGTTATGTGTATGATGTGTTATATTTGTGTGATAGTATTAATCCATGTATGATACAAGCTGAACAAATTAAACATTTATTAAAAGGTTTAAAACCTCATTATGTGCAGACTCTGGTTCCCCTAAACCCAGAATCAATTGATGAGGTTCTAACTGCCATTCGTAGAGTAGATCATGCTCAGTTTTATGTACAAAGTCAACAGCACATGCTTACTCAAAATAATATAAATGCTACAGTTCAATCTTCCTTAACTCTTAACCAACCGTCAGTGCCACAACTGTTGCAACCCACTAGTACTACGGCTGCACCTCTTTTATCTATTACAGATTTAATTAGTAGAGTTGACCTGTTATGTACACAGTTCAATCAGTTTCAGGTACCACCACCAATGCCTGTATAGTCGAGCAAGGCTCGTTTACAGTCCCAGCGTAGTCAATCTTATGCATATGCTTCACGTTGTCCATATCAGAGCGATTCATCAGTTATCTCTTACAGATGTAACAGGAGAGGCCATATGGCAAGTGTGTGTCGCAGTCCCCTACCTCGCTCAAAAAACGACCAATGTCCAGCCTCAAAGGACCACACATATCAACATTACAGCAACGTTCCAGTCAGGCTTCTTCACACTCATCAATACAAGGAAATGTAGCTCCTGTATCACGTCTGATTTTAAATCTTACAGGTATAATCAATGATAAGGAAGTTAATATTCTACTGGATACAGGTAGTGCAGTCAGTGTTTTAAATGTAGCTCATGTTACTGACATGTCTAAATTGCAACCTATTCACATGATGTGGAGGACTGCTGGAAACAAATTTTTAGATGCACCCTACTGTATTGCCTCAGAATTAGTTATTCATAATTCTGTTTTACAAGAAAACGTTTTGGTAGTTAAAGATTTAACACATGACCTCATTTTAGGTAATAATTTTCTCAATAAGCATGGTATAGTTATTGATTACACTCAAAATTTAATTACAATGACCATCACTGAAGGTAACACTCTTGAAATGCCTATTCATCATGCCACTGCACCTTCTGCTGATATAGCCATTAACCCTTTGCAAAATGATGATTCTGATCAAGTAAATGTTGTTAAATATATTGTGGTGCAAGATGTAAAACTTCTCCCTCTAACAACTAGCTTTGTGACAGTTAAACCTATGATACCGGTTATGAACGATGTTGTATTGGAACCCTCTTAATCTATTATGTAGGAAAAGCATATTTCTGTTCCCTCTCTATTGTGTCAGTCTTCATCAGACGTGGTTATTCCAGTTCACAATAATACTGCAGTACCTCAAACATTATTTGCTAACACAGTATTAGCAAAAGCTTATCATGTTGCTTTAGTGCAAAGTAATTCTATTGCTGCACCTGATGTTTCTATATTGAAAGCTCCCAATTTTGACTTTAATGTAAATAGTAAATTGTCTGATTCACAAAAAGCATAGCTGCATTCTTTACTTTTAAATTTTGAGAGGCTATTGCTCAACAAATAAAGGAAATGAAAGATGCTGTTATAATTCGAGAGTGGCAGTCCCCTTGGGCTTTGCCAGTTGTTATAGTCAAAAAGAAAGATGGTTCTATTAGATTTTGTGTTGATCATAGAAAATTAAATTCAGTAACTGAAATATCTTCATTTCCATTGCCACTTATTGATGATTTATTGACTTATTTGGGAGACGCAAAATGGTTTGTCTCATTAGATCCTTTATCAGCATATATTCAAGTACCCATTGCAGAAAATAGCAAGAAGTATTCTTCATTTGTCACTTTTCATGGTCAGCTTGAATTTGAAAGATTATCACTTGGACTGACTAATGTCGCTCGATTTTTCAGTTATATAGATGAAAATTTGCTAGGTGATCTTAAGTATATGAAAGCCTTTGCTTATTTGGATGATATTATTGTATTTGCCAAAACATTTGAGGAATTATTAGCTTACTTAGAAGCTGTTTTTCAACGTTTAGAAAGTCATAATTTTAAACTTAAACCACAAAGGTGTATTTTTGCTATGCAAAGAATTAAAATCTTGGGCTTTGAAGTTTCAAAGGATGGTATTTCCCCTGATTCAGATAAAGTTTTTTCTATTCAAAAGCTACCAATTCCTAAAAATGTTAGGGATGTTGGGAAAGTTTTAGGAATTTTTAATTTGTATAGAAAATTCATTAAAAACTATGCTGCTATAACTCAACCTTTGATACAATTGAATAGGAAAGCTCAACCTTTTATATACGGTAGTGAACAGCAATTAGCATTTCAAGAGTGAAAACAATCTTTGATATCAGTTCCTGTCCTGGCCCATTATACTCCAGGTGCGTACACTGAGCTTCATTCTGATGCTAGCGGTCTAGGTGTTGCCTGTGTACTCTATCTAAAAATTGATAATGTATTGAAACCCATTGGTTATGCTGCTAGAACATTGTCAAAAATTTAAAAATATTATAGTGTTCCAGAATTAGAATTTTTGGCAATTGATTTTGGCCTTACACATTTTCGTTTCTTTGTTTTTGGCTATAAAGTACGTATTGCTTCGGACCACCATTCCTTGTGCGATTTAAATAATTCGAAAGATTTGACAGGCCGATTAGCTAGATGGAGTTTAAAACTGCAAGAATTTGGTTATACCATATGTTATAAATCTGGAAAGCAACATCATGATGCAGATACTTTGTCTCATTTTCCTGTGTTGCAACCTCGAGATACTGACTTTAACAAATAGATGAGCTCATTACTTGTCTGTTTTCTCCTGTTGAAGTTGCAGACCTACAAAACAAAGATCCTGCACTTATTCCCATCATTGATGCACTTAAACATCGTACTTCTCCTCCTGCAAAAATTCAGAGACAAGCTTCCGCCTGGTGTCTTGTGTAGAAAGAATGCTGGTTCTGCAGGTCCTCTACATTTATTAGTAATTCCAGAAGCTCTTAAGCATGAAATTTTATCATCATGAAATGAAAATCCCCTTTCGGTTCATTTAGGTTTGCTAAAACATTTGCAAAAATTCACTCTCGGTACTATTGGATTGGTATGAAGAAAGATATAGAATATTTCATTCGTTCTTGTCATAGTTGTCAAACGAGAAAAGGACCAACTAATAGGAAACCTGCTGATGTATTACAACCGATTCCGGGCACAGCCATTTCTGAACGTTGGGGTAATGATTTGTTAGGCCCTTTTCCAAATTCCACTTCTGCACATAAGTATATAATCGTTGCAACAGCATATGCCTCCCATTGTGTTGAATCTGCACCCTTGTCCTCTGCTACAATTCTACAAGTTGCTAAATTCATTTTACATAACATTATATGTCGTCATGGAGCTCCTGTTACTTTACTTTCTGTCGAGGTTCAGTCTTGCTTAGTGAAGTTACCCAAGAATTATTAAAATTTTTGTCTGTATCATTTAACTTCACTAGTGCTTACCACCCAGCCTGCAATGGATTAACAGAAGGTTTTAATCAAACACTTTTGAATATGCTTAGTCATTTTGTTAATTCTAATCAGAAAAATTGGGATGTTTTATTGCCTTTTGTAATATTTTCATATAACTCCTCAGTCCAGGTTGCCACTAAATTTTCTCCCTTCTTTTTAATGTATGGCCGAGAACCCACTTTGCCTAATCAAGTTCAGTTGCAAGCCACCTCTAATAACCCTTTTGTGCGGTAAACTCTTCAAGATATCCAGAAGGCTCGTAGAGTTGCTATTTGTAATATCAATCAACAACAACTTAAGAAAAAGGTTTAGTATGATGCTAAACATAGAGGTGTTAAATTCAATGTTGGACAACTTGTAAAAGTTTTTACTCCCATTCCCAAAAAAGGCAAATCTACTAAGCTGCTTCATAGGTATTTTGAACCATTTCAAATTATTAAACAAATTTCTCCTGTAACATATAATGTTGCTCGACCACAAGCCCCACGTACTAAACATCAAAGTGTTCATGTTTCCATAATTATCCCTTATTATGATCCTGTAGGCCCATATAGGTTATAAATTTTCTCTTATGTTTCAAATTTATATAACAAAATCCAACATAACAGATGCAATTTCATTTTATATGCTGTGGTTATTGTTTTGGGGCTTTACTAAAACTTATTTATTCTGTAGTAATCTTTTCCAATGTATTTTTTTGTTTCAGGTATGTTATGTTTCAGTTATTACCGATAGTTTTTTTAAATCATGTGTTTAAATTTATGGTCAATCAGAATTATTATTTTCCCTGGTTGGCCTTGTAAACTTCTGTTTCATTATAAGTTTTGGTGTTCCATAATTTCTTAATTTAGGAATGGTAAAGTCATATATTTCCTTTTCCTGTCTTAAAGTGAAAGTTAAATTTTGGCATAGTGTTATTTAAAGAAGTTTCTTTAGTAAATTTAGGTTTATTTCACTTTCACAAATAATGGGAATAACTTAAAAAGAAGTAAATTTGGGATTTTACTGTTAGGTTTTCTTGAGATGTTCCATAGTGTTTGGATAACTTGGGGTTTTCTTTCCCGTGGGTTTATCATATATTTGCTAATGTTTGTTGTAGTAATATCTGTTAGGCATCTTTGAATAAAGTTGCTTTCTTTTGGTTAGGATTTGGGTTAACAAAGAATTTGAAGAGAGTTTATGTCTAAATTACTATTCTGGAATTTTGAGAAATTTCTGATTTTACTTGTCCTTTGTTTCACTCAACCTTTCTTTTAGGAGTAAATATGCTGTAATTTTTCTTTCCTTAATTCTTTTTAAATTATTGCAGCTGTGTTTGCAGTTTCCTGATGGTTGCGGAAGAGTGCCTCAGGATTAATTATTGTTTGTGTGTACTGTGAAAATTATTTTGGCTTCAAGGATTTGCTGTTATGTACCGTAGAATGCAGTGTTAGTATAGAGGAAGTAGTGTGAAGAAATTTATGTGAAATTTTTCAGGGGAGCTGTTATGTGCCTGTAGAATAGATCATGTATGGTGTCAATGACCCTGTGTGGTACGTCAGTGTCGGGAGAGGTATAGTAGAATTTTTCTCTGTAATGAATGATTATTGCAACAGTGTCTGATGAATATTTTTTTTTTCTATACAGCTGAAGTGCTTTAGGAGAAGTTGGTGGACATCGTACATGCTTAATCTGTAGTTTTTCTTTCACAATGATTATTTCCATCCTTTGATAAATAACCTAATTTATTAGTATACCTTTTCTAAATTTGCATTCTAGGAAAATTGAATGGTGTATCTTTATAAGGACCATTATTTATATACTGTTGTTTATACAGTAACAATAGTTATGATTGCTCACAGACACTTAAGTTTCATTATCTGTATTCTGATGTTATGCGTTTGAAGTAAAGGAGTTCTGGAAAAAGTATAGATGAAATTAAGCAAATGAGGTGTATTCTTTTTAATTATCTATGGTTAACATTTATCATACGTCATGATGATTATTCTTATGTGCAGTCCTAGTAGGTAGGGTTTATCCCCCGCCCCTAGTTAGGAACAGGGATTCCTAGCTAGTTCTGGCTTCAATTTTTGATAGTATTCTTTTTGTTTTTTTAAATCCACTTAGTAATTTTGCATAAAGAGCCAAGAAGGCTTAAAAAGTGCTAACAGCCACTCATGTGTAGCTTTAACGCAGTGCTGTAATGTAACCGTGAATGCTGTGAAGATAGATATAATAGTATTTTTTGTGTGTATTTGTTAAGTTTTAAAGGGTAAATAGGCCTTTAAGATGCATTGCTTGTCAGGAAGCTGATCGGTTCCTGATACAATGTTGAGATGTAATATTTACTGGTTTTCTATGTTATGCATGTTTATTAGTGTTTGGGATTTTAATTGCATGCTTGCATGTATTATTTGTATACAATTAAGTACTGTTCATTGCATTATGTTGCATAAAGGGGGACATGTATATGTTTAATTAGTTATGTTAGCAGAAACAACTATGACGTCATCATACAGTTGACTTATGCCATGGCTAAGAAAATCATTTTATTATTCAATGAAACATAGGAATAAGTTTGGGTGAGATACTGACTGTACACTAAATGTACATTAAGTGGAAGATTGTAATTGCAATGGAATGCCGTGTTCATCTTGCGTTTGTACTCTTTTCAGTATATTACTTCAAAATATTGTGTTAATGTCTGTATATCAAATCATTTTTTTTCTCAAATGTGAAAGTCTTTTGCAATACACTTTATTATCATGTGCTGTGTATTAATTGTCAATTTTTTGTCTTAGAACAAAAATGTGATTACTAGTAAGCTTGCTTGTAATTTCTAAAATGTTAAATTTTTGTAAGTCAAATCTAGGTAGTGCGCGCTACAGTTTTTTTTTTTTTTTCTTTTCAAGGGTACCCTTAGTTAGGTTTATTTGTGGCCATACACATAGTTTTCATATTGTCAATATGTGCACATACATATTCCTGTTCTTCATTGTAATTTTAGGTTCATTTATTCAAACACTTTTATGTATTGTATTTGTAATCACAGCTTATTTTTGAATGTTTTGTATGTTATCTAATGTTATCTACTCAATTTGTATGTCCCTTTCAATTACATGTCTTTGTCTCTGATACTCTTGTAAAATTGTTCCAGTTTGGTTAGTAGGAGCCCCAGCTATAATACATCTAACCACTATTTACTGCAACTACAATAACCCCCAACTTCCTGCCAGGTTTGCTAGCAACCTCTATGGCCATCCTCTACAGCACACTCACAATCGACATCTATAGTGAGAGAAACACTGAGGATACATTTCTAGTAAATTCAAAATATTTATTTGATGTGTCATGAAATGTGTAGCGTTTAAGTACCGATGATCAGGTCTTCTTTTCCATACAGTCAAGCTTTTCTACTTCATTATTTAAATTTGGAAGAATTCTGTTTTTCTCTGTAGCTCAATCTAAGTTAATTCTGTTAATATACAGCCAATCCATAGGAATTGCCTAGGTTTGGTTCTCTATAAGTCTACAAGTTCCAACAAAAGATGTAGGCTTTGATATTAATATCCAAGGCAACTAGAGTACTCAGGTAGGCCATTCCGGAGAGTCGCGCTGAAATTGGCTAAGGCGCATGACGTCACTGAGAATACAGTTCAACCGCGAGAGTTAAACACTAGCCCCTCAGTATGTGTTATTTAAGCTCCGCTACGTGTAAAATCGGAAGGAATAAACATCCACATGTGTATTATAATGAAGGTTCTTTCTATCAGTTAGTATTAAGAGTTTAAAACATGTTACTATTCATATGTACTTAATCAGTGTAGCTCAAGAAAATGACGAAGCAACCCATTGAAGATTTTTCTTTGCTGCAAGTTCCCTGATCATTTCTGCCTTCGCCCTTTTGTTTAAGTGCCTAATTCTAATGAAGGTTCTTCTCCTCACATTAAGAGAGATCACTTTGTGATGAATTTCGGGAAACTTGGAACTTATAGAAATTAAGTTTTGCATCACTCCATTACACTTCGCAGCACTTTGTCCACCGGAAGCTACAAAATATTACTTCTGTACCTTGTTCTGCCGTTTCAAAACACTGTTTTCTTTCTTCAGGGCTTGCATCTGAGTCTTTAGTCTAATTATTTCATCTTCAGCAACAACAGAGTGGTCAGGAGCTACCTCCGTGCTGGTCGACGGGTCAATTTTTTTTTGGGGGGGGGGGGAGATAAAGATACTATAGTAGACAGCGCCCTCTTTCGCACGGTCCTAACTTCGCACCGGCGATCTCTTGCTGATATTGCCTATTAATAAAAACAGTTTTATTATTATTATTATTATTATTATTATTATTATTATTATTATTATTATTATTATTATTATTATTATTATTATTATTATTATTATTATTATTATTATTATTATTATTATTATTATTATTATTATTATTATTATTATTATTATTATTATTATTATTATTATTATTATTATTATTATTATTATTATTATTATTATTATTATTATTATTATTATTATTATTATTATTATTATTATTATTATTATTATTATTATTATTATTATTATTATTATTATTATTATTATTATTATTATTATTATTATTATTATTATTATTATTATTATTATTATTATTATTATTATTATTATTATTATTATTATTATTATTATTATTATTATTATTATTATTATTATTATTATTATTATTATTATTATTATTATTATTATTATTATTATTATTATTATTATTATTAATATTATTATTATTATTATTATTATTATTATTATTATTATTATTATTATTATTATTATTATTATTATTATTATTATTATTATTATTATTATTATTATTATTATTATTATTATTATTATTATTATTATTATTATTATTATTATTATTATTATTATTATTATTATTATTATTATTATTATTATTATTATTATTATTATTATTATTATTATTATTATTATTATTATTATTATTATTATTATTATTATTATTATTATTATTATTATTATTATTATTATTATTATTATTATTATTATTATTATTATTATTATTATTATTACTATTATTACTACTATTATTATTATTATTATTATTATTATTACTATTATTACTACTATTATTATTATTACTATTATTATTATTATTATTATTATTATTATTATTATTATTATTATTATTATTATTATTATTATTATTATTATTATTTATTATTATTATTTATTATTATTATTTATTATTATTATTTATTATTATTCCACGCATCATACTTTTCTTATAAAAAAGGAGCGAATAAACTCAGTGTACACATAGAAACAAATACATAAATGGAATGTGTATCTGATAATTACCTGCAAATTGGTTTTGCTGGTACTTGCACTGCCGCGTCAAATACATCCCCATGCCAATTAGGAATTTTCTATGACGGTACAGCGTCGCCCTTTAATTTTCTTTTCAGCGGCAAACCTAACAGCTCGTTTATTAAATCCCGTTCATAGTTTTCGGGCAGGAAGTGATCGGAACAAATCCTTGCATTATTCACATTAACCGGATCAGCCCTATTACAGCGTAAAACCCACTTGCGCTGTAGTTCTCGATCTTTAGGCAAACAATGTAAAATCACATTCGTAGTTTTATACGAAGTATGTTTGCTTTCAGCAACAGCGCAATGGTTTTCATAATGTTACGACAAAAAACACAGCCAATAACTACAATAGCTCATAAGCAACTGCATCTCGTTTATTTCATCAGAAGGATTGTGGAATTTGCATGCATTAGCGCCTTATCTTATCTTATAACGTGCAATCATAATATTGCATTACGCACATTCACGTGTAAGCGCTCTTGCGTTGTATTCTCAGTGACGTCACGCCCCTCAGTCAGCAGTGACAGTGTTTTGCGCGGGAAGGCGGGAATGGCCTGCCCTGATTAATACCATATAACCATGTTAAAACTGTAGAAAACACATAAATATATGTTTCGTTCAGAAGACATGTGTTCTCAAATACAATTACTTATTCGTTCAGTATTACGGTAACATATATTACAGGTACCGTCTATCTTTATATAATATGGATAAATAAAATCCAAGTCATAATTAATGAGCATAATTACAACTTGTCTAAAACCTCTGTAAATAAATACAAAAATTTTCTGTACAAATCGATATTACAGGTGCTTCCATCTATGAACGTCAAATCGAGGATGTTCTAGACAATGCCACCTGGCGGACAATCAATATAACTAAGAGATCGTCTCTTATTTAAAAGCATATACTTATAACACAAAGTTGACATATTCCAACTACTTTCTCAAGTCAGTCTTTTAACAGGCTTACCCGTTTACAGAAGTAGCGCCATTACATATTTGTTACTGAACTTTACCGAAATACTTTCAGAGCAAGAGGACATATATTAAACAAGTAACTTGTAATACTCTCAGCATTAGCGTAATTATCAAAACTGTATTTTATAATACCTTAACAGTTAGTGTGTACCATTAACTTTATAAACAAGTACTTATGATAACTGTCGTTCCTTACCTCATATTTTATGATATAGTGGATTATTAAAAAACTATTTCTATTGACGTAAGAATGTTTGTTTAGGTTCGTGACAAGAAGAAGCCCGAGTCTTTGTTTACATCAGTGAGAACTCTCCGTAATGCTGAGTCTGCAGACAGTGTGTACAATACAGAGTAGAGTTGACCAGTAAATATCGGAATTGTGTCACAGCATTGTAAAGGAGAAACGTTATATGTACATAGGAGAAATTACAAGCAGGAGAAAGAGAAATTACAGGAGTAATTAAAAATTACAAGAAATAAGTCGTAATTACATTGTGTTATTGTAAAAATAGAAGATGATTGTGAATATTAACTGGGCTGACGATTTTAGTAACAAATAAAGTCAGTTAATTTGGTCTTGTTGTTGTTGTGGCGATACAAGTAGGGATATTGAAACTCAAGGTCTTCAGTCACATGAATTAAGAATTGGTGTATTGCGATAAGTTTACGTGGTCAGGTCACACAAAACAAACAACAACCTTCTCTTTGACAAAGTGTAGACATCTTGAACTACAGTATAATATTAAGTAATATTCCGGAAATGGTTACAACAACAAATATTATTTCACTTAATTGAGTACTTAACGTCAACTACATTTTTTATATTTTAAGAATTTGTCGATCTCTTACGATTTACTAATTAAGTAAACGTCATTCAAAATGAAGACGACTTCAGAAGATATTTGTGAAAAAATGAAGAAGCACGTTTAAATTCTTATAAAAATATATTAAACATTTTTAACTTAATCAAAATCCTTAGAGGCGCTTTGAGAAAATCAAAATATCCGAAAATGTTCGCATGTAACGAACAGTTATGAAGGAGTTATAGTTTTTGTAATCTTGCTGATTGGATGAACTTACATATCGTGTTTATTATTTAAACAAGATTTGTTTTGAGCTCGTCGTTTGTTTACCGTCACGTGTTAACATTTATTTCCGTTTAGTTTTATTTTAATGAGGTGTACATGGCTCTATAGTAATACTTTGTATGCTTTACCTATATTAACATTACAACGAGCATAAATCTATGTGTGCAAGTAAAAGACTACTCAACTACTCAATCCTTGTTGTTGATACTCGAACAACTCTGTTCTTCCAGAGACAGACATTCAACTGTCATTTATTTAGTAAGAACTGGTAACTATGTAATATTTCACACTTACATTTGTATGATCATACACTGGCACATGTCATATTTATATTTCTTCAAATACTTATCTCAAGTAATATAAGAATGAAATAAAACAAATAATTTGTGTCTTTTTATATCATTTACAGTTTGCGAGGTATTCGTTACTTTTAGATTACTCTTACAATTGATTTACATATTTAAAATGTTAAGTACCTTCTTCTATTTCTCTTGATGTCATGGTAACCTTATATAATATAAAACTCAGCATACAGCGGTCTACTTGTTAAACATTTGACTATCACTTCAGTCTCTTATATTTCTGTTGTATATACAAATGTGTAATGAAGCTACTCTACATCTGTAAACGGTCCAGTCTTTGTAGAAGACTGTGTTGAGAATATAATATGTTAATTTAGTGCCATAAAAATTTTTTGTATAAGCGATAATGTCTTAGTGATAGTGATGGCTGCCAGGCAGCGTTCCTGTAACAACTTCGTCTTGCTGTTCATAGATGGCTCTATCGGTAATATTGCATAGCGAGAGAGTATCTATATATTTTTTATAAATTCTTATTAGAAAATGTAATTATCTACTTTAAATATGTTTTAGATTTAATTTATATGTATGACATTAAAACTAGTAACATCTGTAATACACTTAAAGCAGTAATTGAACAAATGAAGAGTTGTAGTTAGAAAAGGAGTCTTCTGAAGGTTATACACGTTCACAATTTTTGATAAAAGCCAAAGCTACCGTTCGGAGGCTGTGGCAACGATTTCGCCATCCCAGGATAGGCGCAGTCTACCAGCGGTTAAAAACCCTGGTAAGAAGACTGCGTCGAGCTCATCGAGCCGCCACCTGGGAAAACACCATGCAGAACATCAAACTTCAAGAAAAGAAACCATGGCGAATAATCAAGTCTTTACGCAACGACAAAAACTCTGTACCAGCATCCATTGCATGGCACTCGTAGGAGGCTCGCCCTTGAACCACACGAGAAAGCCACAGCGTTCGCAGACTATCTGGAGAGCCAATTCGAAACAAGGGAGGACCCCCAAGACGAGGACTTTACTGAACACGTGGAGGCGGAGGTGGAGTTCCTCTATGAGGACCCACCACCGAGACACGCGGAGATCCATATTCCTATAGTCACCCCTAAAATGGTGGCTTCTGAAATCAAAAAGCTCAAACCTAACAAATCTCCTGGACATGATGGCGTTACAGCGACCATGCTCCAGCACCTTCCCAAGAGGGCTGTCATTCACTTGACGAGGATATTCAATGCTTGCCTTCACCTACGCCACTTCCCGATATACTGGAAGGAGGCGCGGGTGGTGTGCTTCTTGAAACCCGCCAAGGATCCGGTCTTTCCTTGCAACTACCGATCAATCAGTACTCTCCCAGTTGTCTCAAAAATGTTTGAACGACTGCTCCTAACCCGCTTGACATCTCTTTTTGAGGACAGGCAACTCCTTCCGGATCACCAGTTTGGTTTTCGACGGGGGCACTCCACGACCATACAGTTGCTTCGATTGGTTGAGAAGGTAACCCTGGGATTCCAGGAGAACTTCAAAACCATTGCGGTTGTGTTGGACGTGGAAAAGGCCTTTGCGACAACCTGGCACCAGGGTCTACTGTACAAGCTCAAGGAAGTTAACATCCCTCCTCCCTATCTTGCTCTGATCAGCAGCTTCCTTCGGGATCGCTCATTCAGGGTGAGAGTGGAAGGAAAGCTTTCCAGCGTCAGACCCATAGCTGCGGGGGTCCCGGAGGGTAGTGTACTATCACCGTTGCTCTTCGCGGCCTACATGTCTGACTTCCCTACAGAGCCACAGACAGTTACGTGCCAGTATGCGGACGACGTTCTCATTATGGCGCGTAATAAAAATGTCAAGTTCTGCTTTCCGCCTCTGCAGCGACAGCTCCGAGCGATCGGCCGCTGGAGTGAGAAGTGGAGGATGGCAATTAGTCCAGGGAAGAGCTCAGCTCTTCTGCTGGCTAAGGTCAGACGCTGGCGACCGACGGGAACGCTGAGGCTGAGGCAGAGGCAAATCCCATGGGTTTCCTCGGCTAAATACCTGGGTGTCCTACTTGATCGCGGGCTAAACTTCACTCCCCATGTCAGGGCTAAGGCGGGACTAGGCCATGTTGCACTCAGGCAGTTGTACCCAATTTTCAGGTCCAACATGCCGGCACACCTCAAACTACGTCTGTACCGTGCGATCATTCCACCCATGATTCTGTATGGGTGCGAGGTCTGGGGATTGGCGGCTCTGACCACAATCCGCAGACTGCAAATCGTGCAGAATCGGGCGTTAAGGATGATCTATGGTACTGGGCGTAGATTCCCTACGCACATCTTACATGAATATTCCCAAATCCCTTACATAGAGGACATGGTAAGAGAGAGATCTCGAACCCTCCATCAAAAACTTTCTACCCATTCCAACCAGCTGGTCAACACCCTGGGTCGGTATGACCACAGAGCTCCTCGCAGGAGGAGGAGGTACAAACTCCCAAAGGACGCCATGGGCTATTAGCCAGATGGGGTTCTCTCCATCACACTGAAAACACCAGAACCAGAAATGGGTTTAGATAATTCCCCCACATAGTTTCCTATCCCCTCTGATCGTGCTGTCATCATTCCGACCCTCTTCAAGCGGAGAGTTGGGTGAGGGCGGCCTTGGGAATATATACCCCAGGCGGCAGCCTGAGCGGCTTAACCCAACAGATCAGAGAAACCTATGCCCCGACATAAACGCTTGAGACAAAAGACTAAAGACTTCTACACCACCCAGATAAAGTCGCAGAAAGCGGCTAGGTGCTGGGCGAAACCATTCCGTCCAGGTAAACTTGGACGACTCGATTCTTCTGCTGGTCTGCTGGTCTGCTGGATATATCTTCACGTTTAAATGGTTGCCCTATACTTTCCTCGGACGCATCAGGGAACTATCGGCGTGGGTGCAGGGGCTATTGCCTCTCTGTACCCAATGCTGGGTTCGCGCTCGATGCCAGTCCGCTTAAAGCTACACCTCTTTCGAGCGCTGATAATCCCACTCATGTTGTACGCCTGTGAAATCTGGGGCATGGCTGCCGATAGCTGGATAGCATACCTTCAGCGTGCACAGAACAGAGGACTCCGATCCATCTATTCTGTGGGCTGTTCTTTTCCCGTGAGGTTACTTCACGAAGCTTCCCTTCTCCCATACGTGGAGGACGAAATTAGACGCCGGGCAACAAAATTTTACGATAAAATTCCTGCTCATAGAAGCGCCCTGGTTCGGTCTCTAGGAGACTACGACGCTGCGAGACGCCGATTCAGGCTTTACCGGGTACCCCGTATGGCTTGCGGGCATCCGAGGTAACAAAGGAGTTAATCCTTACAGCAGCATAAGCTAAATTACAAATCTCCAAAAGAGCTGTTTGGCTACTAAATTTATCCCATTTTATATTAATAAAACACCAGGGTGTAAACAAAAAAGCGGTTTGGCATCCTGTACAAAATTAAAGAGGAGCAAAAAGCTACCTCAACAAAATTTTCTTCAACAAAAAATACCACATCATCCTACAAATACCACAATAACAACCTGCGGTCAGAACCAAAACCTGGGTGGGTACGCAGCAAAAACCTTCTGGCTGTTAACAGCCTGTCAGTACACGACTTGGACTTGAACTTGCCCTATGGTTATTTCTCAATTCAACTGAGTCTTTGAAGTTTGTTTGTCATTTCCATTTGTTGAAACTTGTATACAATTATAAGCTGCGTTTGAAGGTCATCCAATATAGATCCTTTATTTTATCTGTGGTCCTGTACGCCTGCGTGGTCTGGGCCAATGCCTCCAACGCCGCCCTAAAGTATCTCCATACCCTACGCAAAATCCTGTCTGCTCCTATCCGAACAACAACTGCCACCATTCACCACGAAACCCACGTCCCTTACATCAACGAGGCCATCAACAAACGTGCCTCTTCCATCTGGGCGCGCATCCGACACCATCAAAACCTCACCATACACAATATTGGGAAAGGCGAACCCAAGCACCGAAAACACGCCAGAATCAAAGCATGTTGAAGAAAAACAAAAATAAAAAAACAACACGACTGCAAAATTATGCGCGCACAACCCTTCCTGGCTCAGGCCACGCTCCCCAGCAGAGGCCGCCATCATCGGCAGCCCAGGAGTCAGCTACCCGCTGCCGTACAGTCTAACTGCGAACATTGTAAATATTGTACATAGCCAAGTCTGTACAGTGTAGTGCGTGTGATATTGGGACGTACGTGGTATGCCCAGGTGTGTGTGTGTGTGTGTGTGTGTGTGTGTGTGTGTGTGTGTGTGTGTGTGTGTGCGCGCGCGCGCGCGCGCGCAAAATAAGCGCAGTGTAAATATGTAAATATAAAAGAAAGACAAATAACGAGATAAAACTGGTTCTCGGCGGCCTCAGAACAGGTCGCTGTATGGGTTTTAGAAGAACCTCAACGACAATAAAAAACCATACCCAGAATTATAAACCCATGCAAATTTAGAGCCTGTAAGCCGGGTCCAATGTACCGGCACCAGGCAAATAAGTTATAAATAAAAACCTTAAGCCTTGCCCCATGGTTCTTTCTCAATTATGAAAATCCCTGCTAGTTTGTCATTTCCATTTGTTGAAACTAGTATACAATTATAAACAACAAAACATTTGGAAGTAGTTTCCACATATCACAGATGTACTTGAGGTATACAGTTTTAACACAGTAGTGCTGTGTGAGAGCATTTCCAAAATATCTCATGTTTGGTAGCAGCAAGTTTATGAAGAGCTTGTAGCAATAATTCGTGTACTATTGTTTGACATTCTCCTCGTCGCTTATATTCTCTGATATTTATTTAATCCAGTGAGTTTCACTTCATTTATTTCTCCACTCTAGTTAAACAAATTACAGGAGTGTTTTAATTGTTTACTCTATATTAAATTAGAGAAACGTTTTCTAAATTTAACTAAACTAGTTTGTTGCCTTTATTATTCTGATTGTTTTTATTGCGGATGTTTACAGTCAGCTGTTCTAGCAGGAAGAGCTTTCTAAAAACATTTGCATACGGAATGCAGCAGACATAAGCGATGCTCAGATGTTTCAAACTAATTACAAGTTATAGATCTGAAATTGCCCAAAAAGAACCACAATTAAACAGTCTCAAGTTGTATGTATAGCAAGACTTTACACTTTGTCTTCCTGTCTCTGTTTGGATGCTGCAGGACCAATCTGGACCTTTGAGTTTAGCTGTTGATGGACTCACAAACGTGCCATTACCTTCTTAACTAAATGGATTTTATTACATCAAAGTGACTTAAAGAGAGAAGGTAAAATTCACTTTTTTCTTTTTTACAATTTACTGTAGTGTCATTCATCTAGATCCAATTCAATTCATGCCAGAGGTTCTACTCCCATTAGTCCTGGACACGTGGGACCAAGGACCCGGGCCTACTTTGACCAGGGAGTTACCAAGCTGTCCCAACAGGGCGCCAGGCACCTCCGAGGCTCATTCCTGGGGCAAGACCTAGAGACTAACAAGCCCCCACCCAATCTGGTCCTGTGGACTCAATACGGGTTGGAAGTGGATACGCCACTTACGCGTGCCAACCCCAAAATGGGAAGACTACCGATATGACCTCGGTGGGGCCGCCTGGTGATCTAGCACACTTTCTACTAGCTATGCTGGTTAGTACGCGGGAATATATGGCTTCCCTCAACCCCGTCCGGAGACGTACCCGTTCTACCACGGGTATCGGGAACCACTGTCCCCTCGAGTCCATCACAATCCGAACAACTGCCTATCAAGGAAGGCCTCGAACGTTCGGCCCGAGGTTCCTCTAGTATCGTCAGAGGTAACACGACAGCTAGGCGTCCGCAGCGCCCGCACCACGGCAGCTGAAGGGGACGGATCTCATCACCTACGGGGCATTCCACTAGATTACAAATAAATAGTTAAAAATTTCATTGGAGCAATATTTTATATCTAATTTGGTAATTATATTATGGGTGTTAAGTTTTTACCACGCCCCTTTTCGTAGCTTTCAGAAAATCGATCATAACTTCTGTAATACTGAACAGTATTTCTGAACTAAATCTTGTTTTGTAAGAGATATTTCAAGCTTCCTGCTGGTACCACTGTAACTCCAATGATGCTAGTTCTTCTTTAGTCTTTGGCTGTGTATTCGAACAGTTATTTCTTCAGCATAATATTTTGTACTAATTATTGGGGAATATATGATATGGGTAGTCAAATACATTTGCAAACAGAAAGTTTACAGGAAATGGTATTACTTAAATTAGATCAGTAAATGTAGTAAATATAAATAGAATAGACAATGAAACCACATGTAATATTGAGGTTAGTAGGCCCAGTTCACACAATACATGTGCTAGTCATGATAGTAGTTATATACAGAAATTGATGAGCTGCGAGTCCTGAAAGTAGATAAAATAGTTGAAGAACTGGACAAGAAGGCAAGAAAAATGAAAAGAACAAGTGAGAATACAGAGGGTCAAGACTGTGCAGCAGGAATGTTCTGACTCATGTGAGAAGTCAGTAATCGATATAGAAACCTTAAAACTATTTTTCTCAGTATCTCATTTTTTCAGGTTACCGTACACTTGTTTATAAAGCTAATTAACCAAAACATGTAATTTATTTCTGTGTATTAAGCAGACTTATAGGAATAATAATAAGAAGGGATTTTTCTCAAAGATTCATAACACTTCTTTTAAAAAATAAAACTATATGAAATCTCAGTGCTTTTTTCTTTACACAAACTAAAATTAAATATAAAAAATTATCAGTAAAAAATTTTCAAATAGTAATATGTACAATTAAAGATAAAGGTCTTAAGAACATGCTTAAAATCTTCATGTCCATATCAATAATGATGTCTTAGTAATGTACACTCAAATAACATGTAAATATCATTGTGGAGATAAGCAGTACCTTGTCACCTTAAAACTTACATTACCAATTAAAGCTTGCTATATAATTTCTGGATGGAATGCAATACCTTTTGTACCTGCTATGTACATGATAGAATAAACAAAAACTGTAAGTATTTAAAATTCACACCAATAATAAGTAACGGGCATCTGAGAAATAGCTGAGTGCTTTATTGTGATGTCGACTTTTTAAGTGAAGTAAGATTATCTGAATTAATACATAACAACAATACATACTCCATAAGGACGAGAATGTGTCTTATGACTTATCATTAAATTCTAGGAGTTGCTGACGTCATAACAGATATGTGTGGTTCAATTGAATATACCTAGGAGAGACATTTTGGTTGGCAAGTTATACAAAACGTCTATACAACTACTTCGGCCAGCAGCTCAGAGATGGCACCACCTGTAATATATTATCACGGGGTAGAATATTGTTGATTATTTACAAAGTTTTATAATAAGTTGTTATTTTATGTATTAGATACACTTTAAAAACAATGAGCATTTAGTAACTTGGCAATAAGTAGTAGTTGCAGAATATATGAGAGAATATCGAACGAACAAACAATTATGTGTCAGAAAGGAATTCTGCTAAACTAAGTATATGTCAATGTTTTTTCACTGCAATTTGTCATTAGAATAATTAAGCTCATAGGTTGTGTCTTTAATTTTTGTTTGAAGTTGTATGCTATATTAATGATTACACATTTTGAACTGTGCTTGTTTGTGGCACCTACAATCTTAAATCAAACGTGTGCTGTACTCATTACTGAACAATTTATTCTTACAAGATTGTTTACGCACTTCTTCTTTACCGAGAAAAACGTAATATATATACTGATAGAACTACTCATGTTTGGCTATTCACCTTTTACTATTAGTTTTTGCTGTCAAACAAAGGTCGTGATGATGATGATTTGTATATACAGGCGGTAAATGCTTGGTCATCAGCGACCTTAGAAAACTAATTTATGGCAATAGCCAGAGAGAAATTAATCCAAATTTTAAAAAACAAAAAACGGATCAAAACAAAATGTAAATAAAATAAATAAGCCACATTGGATAAAAAAATAAAAAGCTATAATTACCAATAAAATACCAGAAGGTATACAAATTACTACTTTCAATATCAACTTGCCATGACAAAAGCTACCTGCCCAGTGTTGGTCGAATCATTTTGTTCATTTACTTTGGGTCAGGGCTAGCACTTTCAGCTGTTCTTCCTGTCTTTTACTCGCTGTCGTTTGGGCAGTGAGGACAGGATCTACCCGCTCTACAACCTCAATGGAGGACGGTTTCCTTACTGGTAACTTCGCATCGAGTCTCTCGAAACGATCGGAAACTGCGACCGGTGAAGATAAATGTCGTCGATCGGCGTCCTCTTCAGATGATTCCTCAGATGTTGACGGAGAAGTTCGCGGACTTTTGTTGTGGCTAGCTTTCATTTCACTGGTCTTACTATTTTCCTTGAGGAAGTCCGTTCTGTCATAAGAGGTCTTAAATTTCCTTAGTGATACATTATATACTACCGGTTCAGATGTTCTTGAATTAGATGCTTTCGGCGGCGACTTGACTATGTTCCTTTTCTTAGGACTGTACTTGGTCGGCGCGCTCACTGTTGTTTGTGCTGGTGTTTGTTGCCTTGGCTGTGATCTTGGTGTTCCCGTAGGGGATGGGATCCGTCCCCTTCAGCTGCCGTGGTGCGGGCGCTGCGAAACCCTATCACTCGTGGTACTTCTGTCGTTACTAGAGGAACCTCGGGCCGAACATTCGAGACCCTCTCCGTTTGGGAGTTGTTCGGATTGGGTTGGACTCGAGGGGGAAGTGCTTCCTGATACCCGTGGGTGATCGGGTACGTCTCCGGACGGGGTTGAGGGAAGCCTTTAAATTTCCCGCGTACTAGCCAGCATAGCTAGTAGAATGTGTGCCAGATCACCCGGCGGCACTACCGAGGTCATATCGGTAGCCTTCATATTTTGGAGTTGGCGCCCGTAAGTGGCGTTTCCACTTCCATCCCGTCTTGAGTCCACAGGACCAGACGGGGGGCTTGTTGGTGTCTAGGTCTTGCCCTGTGGAAAGCCCCACAGAGTACGCCGGGCGCCCCTTCGGGCAAGCTCGGTAACTCCCTGGTCTAAAGAGGCCCGGGTCCTTGGTCCTACGGGTCCAGGGCGAATGAGATTAGAACCTCTGGTTTTAACGTGTGATCTTGGTGTAATTTATCCATCAGATATTACTGCCCCGTTTACGTCAGTAGTTAGTGTTGCGATTTCACGTCTGGGTACCGGCTTAAATGCAACTGCACTATAAGTAACGGACCTAGGGGCAGAAGGCTGACCAATACGTAAGGGTTTCCGGGCTTCCATGAAGGACACCCTCTCTCTTACTCGGATCTCTTGGATCGCTTTTCCTCCATGAAACAGGGGCATTCTCTGGAGTTCGATGAATGACTACCGATGCATTTAACACACACTGTAGGTGAAGTACATGCATCATCATGTTTGACTTCCCCGCAGTCAACGCAAGTAGCAACTCCATTACATGAATTACTTGTGTGGCCAAAGCACTGGCATTTATAAACCTCAGCGGATTGGGTATACACTGCCTCACTTCAATAGCTTCATACCCTGCCTTACTCCTTTTACGGGAGATCTACCCGATCAAATGTAAGAAAGAGGGTACGAGTGGGCACCAGCTCACCTCGTTCTTTGCTGTGAACTCGATATACATTAGTCACACCTTGATATGCCAAGTTTTCCTGAATCTCCTCATTGGACATAGCGTCCAATACGCTGGTATTAACACCACGCGGGGAGTTCAGAGTTCTATGCTATTCAATGCTCACAGGATATCTCGCAGGCAAATTGGCTTTCAAGATTTTAGCAGCCTACGTCGAAGAAACTGCTTCGACCAGGAGTGTGCTATTGCGAGATTTAGTACATGCCTTCACATAAACCAGCAATAAACCCTTCTGAATAACGAACGGGTTCACGGTACTAAACTTTCGACCTTCCTCAGTTCTATAAATTACTAAATAGCGAAGACCACTACACTCGGCTATTTCCTTTCACTTTTGCTAATAATTTTATTAATAGAGGGGTTTAACATGGACTAAGTTTCATCCCCCAGTGCCACCCACCACGGAGCCCAACAAAGGGTCATTCCAATGGGATGACAGGGCTACACAGGGAATATAGCGAGCTAGCCGTCTCACTCACCCTGGAGTTCGGTACAATACGTAGTACTGGCCGATTAATTACGAGTGGGTTAGTCCCTAATGCGCACCCTCCCCGAATTCAGAAGACCACTGGTACGAACATACCCTACACCACCACGACAAACCTTTCCACCAACACGGGTCTCCACGCACGACCTACACGTGTGTGGGCGTGTTGACTGTCTCCCTCAACCACGAGGAGGAGCCGACACGAGGGAGACTGTTAGCTCGGGACCCCGGGATCGCCAATTCCCGTACCTACCGCAGTAGGTCCCTGGGGGTTCAGTCGAAGGGAAGCTTATATATTTCGTACAAGTGTTTAGGCGTGTTCGATGAACGTGGGATCCGTCATAAAGCTTACATCATCGTTGACTTCACTCAAGTACATTTTGTAGTACTTAATTAAGTTTCTAACCTCCTTAAATTCCTTTAGTCGACGATAAAAGATATGGTTAAAGATAGCGTAGAGTTTTGTTAGCGTTTTCCAATCTTCATCGATTAAGGATATGCTGACCGTCTCGGCATATTGAGATTGTTACTGCCAAACACGTGATCGTTTAGATCTAGATCTCACTTGACAGTTTCATTTTTGGTATTACTGTTAACATTGGTAATGCACGTAATGATATTTTTCCAATCTGTTAAGTCGGTTAGAATAATTCCGCGAACTTCATCACACTTTACTATGGTAATGCACAATTCGTGAGGACAAAACCAGGACAATCCGACACTGAGAAACTTCTTCTGTGCGCGGACCAGGAAACCTCTTCCTGTCACTACAGATGACTATAGAGATCCAGAGAAAATAAAATACGAACAAACACAATAAATGGAATTGGCATAAATAAATTAATAAACAGAGTAAATGAATTATTGTAACTTACTCTACCACACATGAGAGATACTTGAAACTTCCCCCACACGTCTGCTATATTAGAACTGTATACCTCAAATACATTTCTGAAGTAGGGCTAGAACTTGTTTACAATTTGTTCTCAATAACGTATTACAAGTTCCAACAACAAAAGCAATTGGAATATCAGATTGGAATATAACCATGTGAAAATTGTAGAAAACACGTAGATATATATTTCCTTTAGAAGACATGTCTTCCACGTACAATTACTTATTCGTTCAGTATTACGTTAACATACATTACGTGTACTGTGTATCTTCATATCATAAGGAGCAATAAACTCTAAGCCATCGCTAATTAACATAATTACAATTTGTCATAAAGCTTTATAAATAAATACAAAGATTGTTTCCACGCTAACCGATGTTACAGGTGGTGCCATCTATGAACAGCAAGACGCGGTTGTTATAAACAATGTATCCTGGCGGACAATCAATATAACTAAGAGATCGTCTCTGATCCAAAAGTATATACTTATGACACTAAATTGACATATTCCAACTACTTTCTCAAGTCAGTCTTCTAAACAGACTTACCGGTTTATAGAAGTGGCGTGGGACATCTTGATTGGCAAATTATACAAAACAGTCTATCTACCTACTTCGCCCAGCAGTCCAGAGATGGCACCACCTGTAATATATTGTTGGTTGAGGAATATTATTGTCTACTTGCATAACAAGTTGTAATTTTATTCATTATATGCAATTTAGATTTAATTGGCGCTAATTGCACAGCAATATGCATTAGATACCAAATCTTTTGAGAGAATATCGAAGGAACAAACAGTTATGACTGTGGGAAAGGAATTCTGCTAAATGATTTTCACTACGGTTTCTTATGGTTCACAGATGATCAAATTCTATGTCACGCTTTTCTGCCGGATTTCTATGTTGGAAATGGGATGCACGTTGACTGTTTCGAAGTCCCAAGTTGAGAGGCCAGATATAACAGGGTTAATTCGTTGTGCTTTGACTTGTTTCTTGATAATTGTGCTTGATTAAATAAGAGTCATGTGACATCTAGTTTTCAGGCGTGGTCGGAATAAAGTTTCGGAGAAGTAAATTTTGTAACAATGTAATTGTAATATCTGGAGTACATTTTACTTGAACTTCCCTTCCTAGTCAATTGCAGGTTACCTCCAATAAATCCATAAATTCTTACTTTTTTAATAAAACGGTTCCAATTATTACGTAACACTCTTTACTCCTGCACGAGTATTCTTACCGAACATCTCTACTAAGATTATTGATTTTCCGTAACTATGGTTACTCCTATTTTAATTTTGTGATTGGCCGATTTAATGCCACGTCACAACATTACGTCGTACAATTATTACTACGGCCAATCACAAAATTACATATATTTTTATTTATTTAAATAACTATATAGATTTACATAATCATTTTTATAAATTTATGCACTTTTCATACCTTATCTAAATATAAATCAAACTACTGTTACAGATTAAAGAGGAATTGGACACAAATGTGTAACAGTGTGGCATAATACTTTATGTATTCTGTTGTATTGTTGCACACTTATCACATCTCAAATCACATTGTCTACACACGCAGTTCGTGGTACAGATCCATGCGTTGCCAACCTCGTAGTCAGATGTCCTAATTCTTTATTTACTTGTGTCCAGTCTCTTATGTCGCATACAACTCTTGACAGATTCTTTCTTTCTTTCTTCAATTACCTGTTGGGCGTTGACTGTGTAAGAGTGATAAATTTTGATTT
Source organism: Mantis religiosa (assembly GCA_030765055.1). Taxonomy (NCBI): domain Eukaryota; kingdom Metazoa; phylum Arthropoda; class Insecta; order Mantodea; family Mantidae; genus Mantis; species Mantis religiosa. Next base: position 155,255,312 of record CM060954.1, read on the forward strand.
TCTCTAAAAAAAAAAAAAACTTCTCCGCTCTACTCATATGCTAATCTTGGAAGTTGTGTTTTTTGGGAATCCTAGAATTAGTTTGAGGTATGTAGCTTTTATTTGCTCAATATTTCTAAGATTGTATTTTCTCAATTTTCCCAGATTATTTCGAAAGCATAAGTGATCATTAGACTTATCTTTACTTTGATGATTCTCATTGTTGTCTTTATTAACAGGTTTGGTATTGTATACATTACTTTTATAGCTGCTGTAGTTCTGTTGCCTGTAGTCTACAATTTTAGTCATAAATATTTATAGTTTCTTTTTATTGGAATATCTTCCGCATTCATGGTCGTTTCTTCATTTCGAGCTCTTCTTCCAACTTTCTGGAATGTCATCATTTGAGTTTTACATCTATTCATTTTAAATCTGTTTCGTTTTGCCCATTCATTTTTATTGTTAAATGATATTTGTAGATTCTCGATGTTGGGTCCTCCCGTACATTATTAGTTGTACTCTTTGTTCTGTTATCACGTATGGGAGGTCAGAGGTCGCTATATTAAACAATAAAGGACTGAGACAGTCTCCTTACAGCACACCGTTTGTCTTGACTCAGTCACCTCGTCCTTTATTGTGATGTTATTTGTTCTACAATCCAGGTTACTGCACTTGATCCTCCCATAAGTTGTCTTCATGTTTCTGTGGTTATCCTTCTGTCTAATAGGTCAAACGCTTTGTTGTATTCTATGAAAGTCACGTGGTATTTCCCCCAGTAGACCAGCAGAAGAATCGGGTCACTGAGGTTAACCTCTGTGGGGGGGTGTTTCCACCACAGCACCTAGACGCTTTGTGCGACTTTATCTGGGCGGTATAGAATAATGTACAGATGTATTTTTATATCTTGATAGATGGAGAACGATGCGCAGTGGTAACTGGACGGGTACAACTCAGAACGGTTGCAACTGGAGGGTAGGGCAGGTCAGTTGCGGGCAACTAAACGCGTGCAGAGCTACTCGGTAATACTACAGCTTGTTTCAAAATGTGCTTGTCTCCTGGTTCCAAGAGAGAATTTATAAATGACGCCTCCTAGCAGCACATTAGGAAATAAAGTGCTACATTTGAAAACCCGAGAAGTAATAACCAATATTCATAGATTTATAAAAAAGGAACAATGGTCTGGGTCAGCTATAAAAATCTGGGGAAGGGTATCTGAGGCAACAGTTGTGTCTGAAAGCAGTTTAGGAGAGTTATTAAGGAAAGAAAAGCGATTTGTGCTAATGCAACAACGTCCTTCACTATGCCCAGTCAACAAAAATCAAGAACATACACAAAATCTAATTTGGATGTTTTAGTTCAGAAGTAGTTAGCCAAACTGTGAATATTTTTAAACACAGATAAACAAAGACCAACATTGAAGAAAGTGCTTATGAAGCTAAAAATTCTATTGACTTCCAAGGCAGTGTCTGAACTTTAAGAAGAGTTATTTTGAAACTAGGATTATTTGCAAAAAACACTAAACGTGACAGAAAATTTTAATCGAACTTCGGACCATACGTGCGAAAAGGCTTAAGTATTTACGAAATATTCGGAGATATCTAAGTGAGGTTTATATGGATCAAACTTATATAAATACAGCACATACTGGACCATATGCCTGGAGTAAAATACGTTACAGGGACTCTGCAGCGATATTGAAAGGCCGACAGTTGTTCATCATGCCTGCTGGAGAAGAACAGGGTTTTGTTCCAAATGCCTATGTACTATTTAAGATCCAACAAAAGCATGGAGATAACCACCATAGTAAGAATTACAACTTGGTTTATAAGAGCTGCAAAACTGGCTTCGAGAATGAAATTTGTTTTTAGACACCTTATGCACCGCCCTCACCTCTCGTAATCTTACGCGTGTGACGCATTGTGGCGATAGGTGCACTATCCCCACCACAGTTGCTACTCATCCCTACCGCGCAAGGATTCCTGTCAAGATAAAGTAATACATCTGTAGTTTGGCTCAAGCGTTTGTGTCTGGACAGAGGTTTCTCTGATCTGTTGGGTTTAAGCCGCTCAGGCTGCCGCCTGCGGTATGTATTCCCAAGGCTGTCTTCCCCTGGTCTCCTCGCTTGAAGGAGGACAGAGTGCAGGCAGCACGATCAGAGGGGGCAGCAAACTGTGTGAAGGGTAGAGATTCTAGATCCATTTCTGGTTCTGAGGTTTTTGCAAAGATGTAGAGAAATACTCATAGGCTAATAGTCCATGGCGTCCTTCGGGAGTTTGTATCTCCTCCTCCTGAGAGGAGCTCTGTGGTCATACCGATATATATTCTCCCGGGGTGTCTCAGGTCCTCTTCTACTTCGGACAGAAGAGTAACAATGGCATTATTAGTGGAGGAATGTGGTCTAAATCCCATTTGGTTCTCTGGAATTATTGGGTTAATAGTTTACATTAATTTGTTATTTATTATCTTCGTTAAAGGTTTAAACATGATATTTTCTGGTGCTACTATTCTGTACATATTTGTGTACTTCGGATCTCCTCTTCCTTTATGTAACACTTGTATTTTTGAATGGATAGAGTCAACATGTAAAATTCAATGCCATGGCTAGGATTTGAGCCACGGATCTCCTGGTTTCCGTCCAGGCGCTCTAACCCATTGAGCTACCATGGCCAACTTGCCGTACTGATAATAAATTTCCACTTGACTCGTATATGGCTAGTGTGAAGAAATGATTAATTTCCATCAAGTAACTAAAATAATAAGAGTTAAATGATGAAGCCTGGGACTCAAGTACTTGCAATAGTAAGTCGCCACAGACGTGTATCTGGAATGCGAGAGCCCCTAGTAGTTTACCGGGGAAATATATGAGTCAGATAGAGAATTTAATGTCAGGACGGTATGTTGACCATAGTAGCTCAATGGGTTAGAGCGACTGGACGGAAACCAGAAGATACGTGGTTCAAATCCCGGCCATGGCATTGAATTTTTCATGTGGACTGTATCCATACAAAATCTTAGCCAATATGCGGCTAGTGTGAAGAAATTATTAATTTCCACTCATTTATTTCATTTCACTCATTTATGTACCTCAGTGAAATGAAATGAAAGTTTTCTGATATTAAGTAAACCTGTTTGTCATATTTGTCCTTATGATCTTATTTGTTCTGGTTGTTCATACTCCGCTGTACTGACAGGCAATTGTTTGTAAAACCATTTGTATACTGGAATGTAGTAGACTTAAGCGATTATCAAATCCTTCAAATATCTCTTTGTATGTCCAGGACATAAAACTTTAACAACTCTTCTTGTAAGAGAAAGGTAAGAATTGGCAAATTCAAACTAATAACAGGTTATACTCCTTCATTGTCCAAATAATCATTAAACAGTCTCAAGTCGTACGTTATAAAGTGTAGCAATATTTTACACTTTAACATGTTATGCTGTTCACACCCACCCACCCACACACACACACACACACACACACACACACACACAAACACACACAGACACACAAACACACACACAGACACAAACACACACACAGACACACACAAACACACACACAGACACAAACACACACACAGACACACACACAAACACACACACAAACACACACACAAACACACACACACAAACACACACACAGACACACACACAAACACACACACACAAACACACACACAAACACACACACAGACACAAACACACACACAGACACACACACAAACACACACACAAACACACACACAAACACACACAAAACGTACTCCTGTTGAGAAAATTATGGTTTATGCTTCATTCAAAATATAAATTCTCTACAAAAACTCTATTTAACATAAATTGGGTGTTTTAATGTGATTCACATTTTTTTGGAATAACATTTTGTTACAGTTTATCAGTTATATAAAAGACATCAATAATGAGAGAAACTCTGGGGATACATTTCTAGTAAATTCAAAATATGTATTTGATGTGTCATGTGTTTAACTACCGCTGATCAGATCTTCTTTTTCTTACAGTCAAGCTTATCAAATTCATTATTTGAATGTGGAAGGATTCTGTTTCTCTGTAGCTCAATCTGAGTTAATTCTGTAAATGTACTTCCAATCCATTTTTGTTTGTATTTGTAAAATACTTGGCTTTTGAACTGCTTATATAAATAGATCTAGAATATTAAAATACTATCAAATATTTTGAAATTATCAGTGTTATTATAAAATGTGAAACTGTATTAAAACTGTGTACCCGATAATTTATAGGAAGTGAACATAAAATATGTATAAACTCTCGCGGTTACAAAATGGACATTTCATGAAGTATACAAGAATGGATTGCGCAACACCTTAGCGGGGAGGTCCGATGCTACAGGGTAGCTCTTAGGAGCTTATACTAACACACAAAAAATAGAATCCAAGGAAATAACACTTGGCGCGAAATGCGACTCTAGGCCACAGAGTACAAAGTGGCACTAACCCATGTAGTGACCATGACCTCCCTTTTGAACAATTTTACAAACATTTACCACTGCTCCATGAATTACTAGTCAAACATCTCCGGTTTGCAGTCGACATTTGTATTAGGTGATTTCATATATAAATTCAGATTTTTTATTTTGGTGTTTTGGGGCATTCATTGGGTTTCTTTGGTTTGACAATGCAACATACATGATTTCATGTCTAGTCTTACGTACATTACAAGCATTTATCAGTCTTCAGTTGTTAATAAACAATCACAAAATGGAGATAACAAAGTCTGAACTTAGAGTCCTTCTAAAAGATTACTGGAAACAAGATTACAAAGTCGCTGTCACAGCTCGAAGGATATGTGATGTGTAATGAGGACCTGTCGTTAGTGAGCGTGTGACACAACGATAGTACCAACGTTTCGACAATACAGACGAAAACACTGAAGATTTACCACGTTGCGGAAGACCTAAGTTATGGAATATTGTAACGTTCACGGTTCCGCCAACTGGCAGGTAAATTACTCTTTCCCATTTAACGTTACTAGAGCGGGGTAGCTCAGGAGGGAGATGTTCGTACCAAGGTCTGGGTTACCAGGCAGGGTTGGCTTAAGTTAAAATTCGACATGTAGTTCTGGTTAACTAGCGTTTATTCTACAATCTACCCAAAACCAAAAGAAATTATCTATACGAGGACAATTGTGGCTTTTACCTTGCCTAAGGTTCCTGCTCCTTGCTTTTTGATGTCCATTCTTGAAGATTATAGACGTGGCCTTCAGAGAATCGGGCGACGCAGATTCCGGTAGCACGTGCGAGACTACTCCTGCCTGGGCCAAAACCCTGGGGTTTAAATGCCGAAACTCTGCCGAAGTAGCGACGGACTCACTGCCTCGTCAGCCAGGTCAGCAAGGCTTTCGATCTCCGCCTAACAGCCCAGCAAACCTACACGACCGAATACACCAAGTATATAGTTTACCAATTTTGTCTTTTTCAAAAGTGTATCAAAATATTATCGTCACCATATTGAGGATACAAGTTTTGTGAGAAAATCCACAGAAAAGTACCCGTAGTCTTTGAGAAGAACTTAGTACATGAAACGATACCAGACATCGACACATTAAGACACTCGGGAAGTCATACAGAAGCTGTAGAACTGTACCTCAGGAACTGACACCTCAACAGGCTGAACGTAGAGTGGATATCTGTCGTCAGCTTATCCGTAATCCTATAGATGACAGATTTGTCAGGAGAATTGTCACTTGCGATGATAAATGAGTATATTACCGAAACTTCTGATTCCTCCAAACAGTGGCTTGTTCCCCGCCAAACTGCCAAAGTCATCGTTAACAGAAATCAGTTCGGTCACAAAATAATGTTGGTTATGCTGTTAAAACGGTTAAGCTGTTGATTGGTTTAGCGAAGTTAATGGACGTTTTCTATTATTTGTATACGAACGATAAACCTCTCCTTTAAGTACAGTACTGTTAGTAGTTTTGTGATCACTGCCCTGTGTGAGCTAATTCAGAGAGAGAAATGTATTCAAATGTTTCGATTATTATAAACGTAATACCTCACATTTTATCTTTCTGCTTCACATATCACATAGATGTGTTCTGTATACTATATACAGATTAGACAGAGGACAGGTGAAATTATATACACTATTAACTTATTATGTTAAATTAAGCTGCACTTTATTTAACAATTACTAAAGGACACTGCTATTATATAATATTTTTGTATTCCTATACCAGACAGCTCTCTCACAACGAGGTCTGTATCGAGTTCAATGATGATTAAGATGTTATTGTTTATAGTGTGGAGTTACTTCTGATATTTAACACTGTATTTCCTGTACATCTCACGTACCTCACAACCAAAGAACACTTATGTATATGCGATTTAAAACAAGTAAGCTTTCCATCATGGAGCGTGCCGGTACTTCAGCCGAAATAAAAGACAATCGAGGCAAACGTTTAAAAAGTGGCGAGAGGCGAATGATCGCCCGTTGTTTTGCGGTGAGACATCAGATAAACTACAAGAAGACGACTTTTGGAAAGAAATAGCACGTAACGAGATTTTGGACCTTATCATTATAAATTTGCAGTACTCAGACGTTGAAGACAATGACAATGACGTAAGTAAACATTCACAGCTATACGAAAGCACCGCTGGTAGTTTGTTAGATTAGGAAAATAAATAATTCATGAACTATAATTACAACGGTCCTCGTGTACCGCTGGTGGAAAAAATAATTAATTTTGGAAGAGGAAATTTCTATAATTGTTGATACTCCAAAGAACTCGTGTAGCTAAATTTCGTTAATCCTGGTGTAGTGGCCTAAGGGTTACGGGTATTGACCACAAGATATGCGGGACAGCCGGTATGGGTTTAGTCGGTGTTCTCGGGGAATGTAGTAACTAGGGAAATAACCAGGGCGCTCTGGTGTGCTAGTAACTTGTACAGAATTTGGTGGCCCACTGTCTAATTTCATCTTCCACAGAGAGGAGAGATAAGGCCTCGTGGAGTAAACTCACGGGGAATGTTTTGTATACAGTTAATGAATCCAGAGGTTCTACTCCAATTGGTCCTGGACCCGTATAGCAAGACCCGGACCTCCTCTAACCAGGGAATATCCAAGCTTTTCCAAAGGGTGCCCGGCGTCCTCCGTGGGGGTTTCCATAGGACAAGCCCTGGGTTACTAACATGCCCCCCCCCCCCCGCTCATCTGGTCGAAGGACTCAAGATGGGATGGAAGTGGATACGGCACTTACGCGGGCCAACCCCAAAATGGGAAGGCTACCGATATGACCTCGTTAGGGCCGCCTGGCGATCTACACACTTTCTACTATCTATGCTAGGTAGTACGCGGGAAAATTGATGGCTTGCCTCAACCCCATCCGGAGACGTAAAGAGTTGATAATAGGCGAAGAATAGTACAAGATCCAAGAAGGAGTTCTAGAATACAAAATAGGGTAAGACGGGAAGAATTATTGAATAATCTAACAATGGAGTTAACTGCATGGTCGTTGGAGGGAGAGAGTGATGGCAGAGGCCATGGTGGACTACAGAATTAGTAGATTTAGATATAGATTTAGGAAATAAGGATTTTGTAATTTTTATAGTTGTTTTCTTTTGTTTTTTGCTTTTTTGAGTTTATTTCTGTTATTTTATTTCATTTTATTTTTGTAGAGTAGTTTTCTGAGAGATTTGTATAATTATAACATTTGTAAGGATTTTATGGAAAAATAAAGAGAAAATTTGGATATATGCCCCGGTATAGTTGTCTAGGTGCCGGGGTAGAATATTCAGATTTTATTTATTTATTTATTTATTTATTTATTTATTTATCTCCCACGGGTATCGGGATCCACTGCCCCCTCGAGTCCAACCCAATCTGAACAACTCCTAATCTGAGAGGGCCTTGAAATGTTCTGTATACAGAATAGTTTACCCGAAGACAACTATTCTGTACACGTTGAAGTAACAGTCTAGTCAACGCGAGAGCAGGCCGGCCTCATCTTTTGACGAACCCTTATAATCGTTTTAAAACACAGACCTTCCTTCTCCCAGTCCTTTCTGCAAGGTTGCCACATTTCTCGATACGTCATGGGTATCGCACGAGGTTTCGTCTTAGTAAATAATCTTATGTCCATTACTGCAGAACTTCCTTAGCATTGACAAATATATATCACCAAGCTACAACTCTACTGGATTCCATAATAACCTTCATCTTATTCAAAGTGCGGTACTTGAAACCCAGCTCCATTTGCAGACCGCGCAAAGTGCAGCGTCCACAAGGAAAATCACAAATTTCTTGCAAATGTGCAACCAATTCGTCTAAGGTGGACGCTCTCCCTTTTGCATAGAATCTATAAATTTCTCGACGAATTAAATCGCATGTGAAATTATCGAAAATTTAGAGAAACGTTTCCTTTTGTTTTCACACTTGATCGGCGCCTTTGGTATTCCTTTCGTCACAATATTTCTTACTGTATTTCTGTGAATACCCAAAATTTATCATCGGGTTCATTGCATGACCCCTCACCAACATTATTTGTCAGCATATATTTATATATGTTCCAAACAAGCGCTTGAATTTGCTTAGAAACAGTTCCCGTTATAACTTTGTTTTTGGAGGCTTCTCCAGTTACATAACTCGGCCCAGTTATTCACACTATAGTCTTCACTTTCATTATTTCCACTTGACTGAAAGTTATCTACTACTTCATTTGCTTTTATCACTGCATTTCTCTCCCACGGTCTCCACATCGTGACAGAACGAATTTCTGCACGTAATGAAACAGATCAGCGGGAAGTTGGAACATTGGCTACTGAGACTCCACGTGGAGTAGACATGCTACTGTCATTTCCAGAAAATCAGGGTTCCTATTGGTCCTCAACGACAGTGTTCCATTTCTGAAATGTGGAGATTGAATTATAACGGTTTTATTGGGCGGGAGGGTCAGGTTCCTTTGAGACGCAACTGCACTCGTGTTCACTAGAAAGACTTAAGAGACTGCGGCCATGCCTCAGACCTCGCGCGCATAAAGCGTAACGGGGAGGACCAAAGCCCGGAAGAGATGCAACTTTAGGGGAACTGACATCACAGACCGCAGTGAGAGGCATAACGAGGCCGAGGCCCCCCCCCCCCACGCCCGATGTGACAGCTCCTAGATGTACTCCCGAATGTTTAGGCCCTTGTCCAATTTCAATCTCAGGAATTTGATAGAATTCTCCCATCTTATTCTTCGCCCACGGTAGATGAATGAGTGGAAAGTTGGCTTTTCTCCGGGTTGATGGGCAACCGACAAAGCCTTCACCAATCTTGTAGGAGGCAAAGAGTCGCTGAATGCGGTAGAACATTTATCTTGATTAACATGAAGTAGACAGGGTAATAAATATTGTAAGTATAGCTTTTTGTAAGAGTAGAGAAAGTCATGTATCTTAGTTTCGGTTGCATAAAAATGACTAACTGCAGTTCATTTATAATCGAAGATCAAAATTGAAGTATGTTTGCGAACCCGCGTGAGTTGTAAAATGCTGATCTTAAGACAGCTGAACGCAGTTCGGTACTGATCTTAGATCACAAAAACAAATGAGGCAACATCGTCAAACATGATGTAACTTTCGTGTTGTATGAAAGGATTCGAGTATTATCAGAACTATTCGACTCTGTTTAAATCAAGAGCACAGAGTAGCCAATCTAGACATAACAAAAACTAAGTAAATCTTTCGCTTTAACCTTATTTGTCCTAGAAATAATGTTATTTTAAATAAACAGTATAAGAATTTACTCCATATTGAAACAGTACTTATCAAAAGTTTATTATTTGCTTACATTATCTTCATTATATGCTGAAACAGTTATTTTATGTTGTCCCCAAAGAGTTTCAAATATTGTATTATGTGAGTCATGCACAGAGAAGCTATGTAAGTGGAAATGACGTCACTAAAGTGTTGAATAACAAACTTATTTGGGATTGGTGTGACGCGTATATCGTAAAACGTGGACCAATCAGATATAAAAGATTTTACGTTGCCATGGAGGATATTCAATATTCCTCTAGGGGGGTCGAACTATTAAAGAAGATGAACTGGGGATTCTTCTCCTAACAGTCACCGTGAACGGATGTAAAATTCTCTTCTTAAACGCCGTTGTGTGCGGAAGAATATAAGTCTATTCTCATAACAATCATCGAGTATAACTAGATAATCTTTACATTAAATATCATCGCTAGAAGACACACAATTTAATTATTATACACGGTAGTGAACAACCGTATAAAACTTTTGATTCTTGCACGCATCCAGATATAAACGCGTCACATCAAGTGAATCTTGTGTAAGTATAGTGTTATAAATGTTGTATCATACATTTTGTTCGAACTGGTGTTGATTGAAGTAAGGAAATAAAAGTTTCTACATTATTTAATACAGAGAAAAATGATTACTCATTTTACGTAAAATTTCCTTCCGCCGTACCACCCCTGTAAAAGAAGATATCTTGCTCAACCGACTGAAGCCACGCCGAGGTAAGCTGGGACTTCAAGAACCATCTATTCCATCCACCAAAATGTCGCCACATCGAGGGATATAATTACTCCATCACCCATTGACGTTGGGAGTCTACCCAAACCACTTCAACCCTGTTCCAAATGGTCACCTCAACGAGGGGCATAATTCGTCATCCATCAATACGATTCGACATAAATCCTGTTACAATGCCCAATGTACATCTTTTTCATTTTCGTCTGTTTATAATACTGTGAGTTGTAAAATATAAACAAAAAATGGAAGTTCAAGCAAAAGAGAAGATATGTTCAGCTAACTTTAACTTATTTCACCCTTTTCCATAGACGTCCTGATGAAATGAGATCTTAAAGCTGCAATCTCCCTTGTAAATTTGTGTATTGTTCTAAACGCAGTCCCTTTATTTATATTAAATATATCCCCAATCACCATCTGGAAGATCTGAGTTCCATAGTACCGTAATTCGAGAAGGATCATAAATATTGGATTGAGTGCGTATGTCCTCGGGGTTTGTGTTCTTAATTGTGCATGTAGCCTATGCTCCAGTTCTTCAACTACATGCTTTGATAGTCAAAATCTCATTTTGATTTTTCTGTTATTTTGTTCTGAGATGGAATTTCCTTATGTTGGAAAACACGAGGAGACCTTTCAAATTGAAGATTCAAATCATCAGAAATATCAGAGTAATCTGAAAATAATACAAATGTATGGGTTATGAACACAAACAATGCATCTTTAACATACATTTGTGAAATAAATAGCCTAATTATTTATGCAAGTAACCACAAAAATGCTTTATTTTTTATTTATTTAAAGCTCTACCACTTGGAAACTGTTGTGTAAATTCTACACTTCTGCTTTTCTAAGTACAAGCAAGATAAGTGGAGAAATTACTACTTACAGCCAGCTACTTATTAAACCTTCTGAGTCTCTCGTATTTCTGTTGTATATACAACGAAATGTGTAATGACATTACTTCAGTAAACAGTTTAGTCCTTTTAGAAGAGTGGGTTGAGCAAGTAATGTGAGTATAATATTTTAACTTACCATTATAAATACATACAATTACACAAGAGACGGTCCTTCAATTATATTCATTACTCACCAGGATGTATCATTTTACCAACTTTGTCTTTCTGTCCATAGATGGCTCCAACTGTAATATCGTGTAGCGCAGTTGAATCTTTGTAGTTAGTTATGCAGGTTTGCAATGATTTGTAATTCCGTTTTTTAAATATGGACTACATTTAATTGTTCTTTAATTCCATGAGAATGAAAAGTAGCTGTAATATTTGCTAGGAGAATAATGAAAGAATAAATAAGTTAGCATGACAAAGAGGGTCTTCTGAAGCAAATATATATCTTCACGTTTGATATAGTTGCCCCACACTACTTCGACCCATCTTCACGTATGCAGCTCCAGTCTGGGGATACGCATCCAAATGCCACTTGAAAATGCTCCAGACATTGCAGAACAAAATATTGCGTACCATTGCGAAAGTGCCATCTATGGCCCCCGCCAAACTTCTCCACAAAGAACTGCACATGCACACAGTTGAACAATTCATTAAAAAGCTTGCAGCAGACCTCTACGACAACTGTGCCAAAAACCCAAACCCATTAATCCAGGAGTTAGGTCAATATCAAACGTCTATTAATAAACACAATCGACCCCTATCACTATTCAATAGAGACCTCACGAACGAAACAACCTCCGAAGAAGTCCAAACGTACCTCAATAGCCTTGTAAAAATGAACCCTTGACTAAACTACAAGATACATAGTTTCAGATGACCAGGCCAATAGGACCAGCAATTCAACAGTACTCATCACCACACAGAGCGGCTTCTCCAGGTAATCCCACGCCACACTATCATTTCGACTATTCCATAACACCATCTTCATCTCACTTAATTATAAGCCGTAGCTCTTAATGCATCCCATTAGACTAAACCCCCTATGCATGCTGCACGAACTAACCACGGGCGTTAGTCAGGGCTCTGTCATGGCTGGCGCCCGTAAAAGCCAACAGACACGCTAGCATGGTCTCCATGCTAGCAAGTTTAGAACTAACCGATACTAACCGGGGTGCTTCAGCGGAACCCGCATATTAACAAACAAATCCCCATTTTAACGCAACTGCACGTATATTAACATTACAGCACCCTTCCCCATTAGCTGCATGTTAGGTACTAACCGCATGTGCATGGGGAGACGATGTAGCCTCTTCAAGGCGGAGACGATCGTCACCGGGGGCGGCGGGTGTGGGGCCGCCTCCAAAAGAAAAAAAAAATAGTTGCCCCATGGTCCTTTCTCAATCCAGATACACATTGTTAGTTTGTTCAAACATTTATACAATTATAAGCAACAAAACATTTGGAAGTACTTTCCACATGTTACAGATGTACGTGAGGTATACAGTTTTAACACAGTAGTGCTGTGTGAGTGCATTTCCAAAATATCTTGGCCGCGCCGTGGCTTAATGATTAGACCGCTTGGCTCTCACCAAGGCGGTCCGGGTTCGATCCCAGGTGAACGCAAAGTGAGATTTGTGGTGGACAACGCGGCGCTTGGGCGTGTTTTCTCCGGGATCTCCGGTTTCCCCCGCCATCTCATTCCACCGGTGTCCATCTTCATCTCATATATTATCAGTGTCATCACCTGTAAAAGTGGTAGTAAAAGTGGGCGTTAAACACTACACATTTTTATTCCAAAATATCTCATGTTTGGTAGCAGAAAATATATGAAGAGCTTGTAGCAATAATTCGTGTACTATGGTTTGTCATTCTCCTCGTCGCTTATATTCTCTGATATTTATTTCATCTAACGAGTTTCACTTCATTACTTTCTCCACTCTAATTAAACAAATTGCAGGAGTGTTTTAATTAACTACTTGATAAATGAGAGAAACGTTTTATGAAATTAACTAAACTTGCTTGTTGCCTTTATTATTCTGATTGTTTTTATTGCGGATGTTTACAGTCAGCTGTTATAACAGGAAGAGGTTTCTAAAAACAATTGCATACGGAATGCAGCAGACATAAGCGATGCTCAGATGTTTCAAACTAATTGCAAGTTATAGATCTGAAATTGTCCAAAAAGAACCACAATTAAACAGTCTCAAGTTGTACGTATAGCGCGACTTTACACTTTATCTTCGTGTGTCTGTTTGGATGCTGCAGTACCAATCTGGACCTTTGAGTTTAGCTGTTGATGGACCCACAAACGTGACATTACCTTCTTAACTAAATGGATTTTATGACATCAAAGTGACATAAAGAGAGAAGGTGAAATTCACTTTTTTTTTTTAATTTTACAATTTACTATAGTGTCATCCCTCTAGTTTCAATTCAATTCATGCCAGAGGTTCTACTCCCATTAGTCCTAGACCCGTAGGACCAAGGACACGGGCCTTCTTCGACCAGGGAGTTACCGAGCTGTCCCAAAAGGACGCCCGGCACCTCCGAGATTCATTCCTGGGGCAAGACCTAGAGACTAACAAGGCCCCACCCAATCTGGTCCTGTGGACTCAAGACGGGATGGAAGTGGATACGCCACTTACGCGTGCCAACCCCAAAATGGGAAGACTACCGATATGACCTGGTGATCTAGCACACCTTCTACTAGCTATGCTGGTTAGTACGCGGGAATATATGGCTTCCCTCAACCCCGTCCGGAGACGTACCCGTTCTCCCATGGGTATCGGGAACCACTGCCCCCTCGAGTCCAACCCAATCCGAACAACTGTCTATCAAGGAGGGCCTCGAACGTTCGGCCTGAGCTTCCTCTAGTAACGTCTGAGGTACCACGAGTACTAGGGTCCGCAACGCCCTCACCACGGCAACTGAAGGGGACGGACTACCTCCCCTACGGGGCATCCCTCTAGATTACAAATATATAGTTAAAAATTTCATTGCAGCAATATCTTATATCTAATTTGCTAATTATATTAGTGGGTGTTAAGTTTTTGCCACGCCCCTTTTCGTAAGCTTTCAGAATGTTGATCATAACTTTGTAATACTGAACAGATATTTCTGAACTAAGCCTTGTTTTGTAAGAGATCTTTCAAGCATTCTGTTGGTACCACTGTAACTCCAATGATGCTAGTTCTTCTTTTGTCTTTGGCTGTGTATGTGAACAGTTATTTGTTCCGAATAATATTTTGTACTAGTTATTGGTGAATATACGATATGGTAGTCAAAAACATTTGAAAAGAGAAAGTTTACAGGAAATGGTTTTACATAGAACAGAACAGTAAATGTAGAAAGTATAAATAGAATAGACAATGAAACCACATGTAATATTGAGGTTAGTAGACCCAGTTCACACAATACATGTGCTAGTCATGATAGTAGTTATATACAGAAATTGATGAGCTGCGAGTTCTGAAAGTAGATAAAATAGTTGAAGAACTGACCAAGAAGTCAAGACAAATGAAAATAACAAGTGAGAGTACAGAGGGTCAAGACTATGCAGCAGGAATGTTCAGACTCGTGTGAGAAGTCAGTAATCAATATATCAACTTTAAAACTGTTTTTCTCGGTTTCTCATTTTTTGAGGTTCTGGTACACTTTTTTAAAAAACTAATCAACCAAAACATAAATTTTTTCTGTGTATCAAGCAGACTCATAAGAGTAGCATAGGAACCTTCTCTCTGGATACAAGGCGTCGCGACGCTAGACGTCGGTGGGAGGGGGGAAGGGAGGGGGGGTGAGGACCACCCAAGATGTTGCAGGTGGTATGGAAGGGACAGACACGTCTCGACTCGCATTCCCATGGCTTTTTTTAATGGAAGCCATAAATTATTGTATATGTATGTTTCAGATACAGGCGTCGTGACATCTGGCGTCTGTGGAAGGGGGAGATGAGATCGACCACCTGTTACTCGACAAAGATTATGTGGGAGAAAACACTGAAATGCATTCCAACAGTTTTTGGTAGAGTGCACCCCAAGCAAACAGTCATGTGAAACTGGAAGGCTTTCTTATAAAAATTAATGGGTCCCATCAATTCTGATCTGACAATTACTGCGCCGTGGGTCATGTCAAGAGAGACACATTTATGTTGCAGGTGTAAACATGATGTAAAACTGTCTCGCTCCACCGCGTCTATGTGTCCAAGCCCCCCAACTTGTATCAAGAAATCGCCAAACTGTGGCTTGTAACACACATTAGTGTCACCATAAGTTTACCCAACCCTCACAACTGGAGTAGGGGCTAATGGTTCTCTATCCTACCGGTTGTTAACCTGCTTCGCTACATCTGGCGTCTGTGGAAGGGGGAGATGAGATCGGCCACCTGTTACTCGACAAAGATTCTTTATTTGTGAAATTATGGATAACTAAGATAGACACACCCACACATACTTTAAACTTATTTTCACTTTGTTTTTAATCGCGTTACGAATGTTTTCTTCTCTCGTTTACTAAGATTACAACGTGGGCCTTCTTAGAACTGCTTATGACAAAAACGTTTTTTATTTTCTTCATGGGCTTAAAGATACAGAGTTTGAATTTAGGTGGAACACTTCATTTACGTATACATTATTCTTAATACCTGCTAATATTCTAAAGCATTTGCGCTAGCTTTTTTTTTCTGATGTATCTGCGAACTGATTTTCACGAGATAATTAGATAGAGGATTACTTAATATATCAGACTCAAAAGTATACTCTGGAAGCGGTTGCTTCATACACACACACACACACACACACACACACACACACACACACACACACACACACACACACACACACACACACATGTACAAGCAAGCACCAAGGAGAGGGAAAGAAAGAGAGAGGGAGGGAGTGAGAGAGGAAACAAAAAATTTTCGGAGAAAAGACCAAATTCTGTGCAAAAGTGACACACAACCGTTTAACCTCGCATGTGGCCAGTGAAGGCCAACTGGGCATTTAATTAACTACATTAAAGGACTCCAAATAATCTCCCATTCAAGGAAATATTTAATGTATTTCTTCATTTACAGTTGCTTGTAGGAGAACATTCTTCAGTTTTTGTAAAAGGGTTTTAGCGCTAAGAATGAAAAGATAACCGTAATTGGTGAACCGTAATAACGAATGTACACCACTTAGAGAAAATTTAAATTGATCACACTTGGAAATCAATACCATTCTTTTACTTTCAATGTTTATGACCAATGCAGGGCGCCAGCAATTAATGCTAATTTTTAAAAATCATTTGAAATAAATAGTCCTCTGGCTAAGAACGTAAATAGTACTCCATCTATAGAATAACATGAAAATTGATGGGAAAATAAAAAGTAACTTCGCCGGTTAATAGCCATTGGATCTAGGTTCGAATCTCATGGATGTAACTCAAATAAATCTGAATATAAATAGTGTACGCATGAAACAAATGGTTTAAAATGAATATATCAGACAGACACACGCACGCACATACACACACACATACACGTACACACACGCATGCACATACACACGCACATACACGTACACATACTCGCAAACAAGCAAACATGTATACGAATGTACTGAGGAGAAGCGTCATTTGCAGTTATAACATCTTTTTCAGACTGTACCGCGCGTAGAAAAGGAAATATCTTTGGATGACAGAGGGGAGAGGGAAAATCTAAAGTCTCAAAATGCTCTATACAGGGCTCGCTAGAATAGTGGAGGGGAGGATTTTGAAATCGCTATAAAAACGATTGTCTGATAGACACATTATTCAGTCTGTAATAGTGCGCAGCCAACACATCAGACAACAATTTTTCCTTCTTCGGGATATTCATCCAGACTTCATTTATAAAAAAGGTAAGCGATTCATTTATAATTACAGTGATATAATTACAGAGAGTGTTTATTTGCAAGAAAATATATTGAAGGGAATTTTCTCTTATCAGTGATAAAAGATGTATAGACTGCGTGCATTTTTCAAGAATATTTCTTGTTCAAATCACAATTGAAATTATTAACTTATAAGATGCTCATTGCTTCATAATTATACCGTAATCTCTATTATTTCAGGAAAACAAGATGCACCCAAGAAAAAATTGGGTAAATAAATTGACCCTGGCCGGCAGAAAGCGTAAAGCTCCCGACAGCGAGCAAGGATCACCAGCGTCGCCAATATTGTCTGGGGTGGATTACATCATTCCACCACCCCCAGATTTTCAAGATGAATGTTCCTGTCGGAATTGCGGCTATAGGATCGCACTAGAGTGGCTTGAAAACGCTAATGCCGGTATGCAATACTCTTTTCATAGTTTTGTATTTTTACTTTTTACCACTTTCCCCATTGCATGCAACTATGAGTTTCTTTCAGAAGATTGAGGTAATTATTAATTAGTTTTTTTTTCCACCGCATCTCCTGGTCGATAAGACATAGGTCACTCTATTGTAACTTTTAAACTAAGGGCCTGAACATAGGCGAATTTATACTCAAATAAATTCGCTAATTGAGATCTTCAAGTATATATAGTTATTTTTTGTATATATTAATTTAGTTATTTTACTTTCAAATTTTACATTTTAAATTTTAACTTTTGGTCTCATATGTGCTGTTTGCGGCTATAGGATCGCACTAGAGTGGCTTGAAAGCGCTAATGCCGGTATGCAATACTCTTTTCATAGTTTTGTATTTTTACTTTTTACCACTTTCCCCATTGCATGCAACTATGAGTTTCTTTCAGAAGATTGTGGTAATTATTAATTAGTTTTTCCACCGCATCTCCCGGTCGATAAGACATAGGTCACTCTATTGTAACTTTTAAACTAAGGGCCTGAACATAGGCGAATTTATACTCAAATAAATTCTCTAATTGAGATCTTCAAGTATATATAGTTATTTTAGTTAATTGATGGAAATTAATCATTTCTCCACACTAGCCGTATATAGGCTAAGATATTTGATGGATAGAGTCAACATGAAAAATCCAATGCCATGGCCGGGATTTGAACCACGGATCTACTGGTTTCCGTCCAGTCGCTCTTAACCTTTGAGCTACCATGGCCAACGTGCCTTCCTGACATTGAATTCTCCAGTTGACTCGTATACTTCCCCGGTAGACCACTAGGGGCTCTCGCATCCGAGATACACCGTTCGTGGCGACTTACTATTGTAAGTACTTAAGACCCAGGCTTCATCATTTAACTCTTATTATTTTAGTTAATTGATGGAAATTAATCATTTCTCCACACTAGCCGTATATAGGCTAAGATATTTGATGCCTATATACGGCTAGTGTGGAGAAATGATTAATTTCCATCAATTAACTAAAATAATAAGAGTTAAATGATGAAGCCTGGGTCTTAAGTACTTACAATAGTAAGTCGCCACGAACGGTGTATCTCGGATGCGAGAGCCCCTAGTGGTCTACCGGGGAAATATACGAGTCAACTGGAGAATTCAATGTCAGGAAGGCACGTTGGCCATGGTAGCTCAAAGGTTAAGAGCGACTGGACGGAAACCAGTAGATCCGTGGTTCAAATCCCGGCCATGGCATTGGATTTTTCATGTTGACTCTATCCATCAAATATCTTAGCCTATATACGGCTAGTGTGGAGAAATGATTAATTTCCATCAATTAACTAAAATAATAAGAGTTAAATGATGAAGCCTGGGTCTTAAGTACTTACAATAGTAAGTCGCCACGAACGGTGTATCTCGGATGCGAGAGCCCCTAGTGGTCTACCGGGGAAATATACGAGTCAACTGGAGAATTCAATGTCAGGAAGGCACGTTGGCCATGGTAGCTCAAAGGTTAAGAGCGACTGGACGGAAACCAGTAGATCCGTGGTTCAAATCCCGGCCATGGCATTGGATTTTTCATGTTGACTCTATCCATCATATATAGTTATTTTTTGTATATATTATTTTAGTTATTTTACTTTCAAATTTTACATTTTAAATTTTAACTTTTGGTCTCATATGTGCTGTATAGCAGATAAAGAATAACTGTAAATGACAAAATGGATATAGTTTCAAATAAACATAGTCTCTGTATCATTTATATATTAGAAAGCTTTATATCAAAGGGCATATAATGCGCAATACGCTTATCTACATTTACAGCCATCAGCCAACTAAGAAATAGAGTATAATGAAATGGTTTATGCTTCAAGCACTTTTTAGTGTTGCAATGCAGGTTGTAGTGTAATAATATTGGAATATAAGAAAAGGAATTTGCCATTAGCTATCATTGTGTGTGTTTTTCAATTATATCATTGCCGATAGTAGTGCTAGTTTCACTATATTTATTCTTACAGGATTTTAAGCTAGTAATATGATTAATTTCTCTGATTTCAGAGCCAGGACCAATGCCAGATCACGAAGCCGAATGGTGCGGTTGCACCAATTGTGTGTACAGGATCCGGCTCTGCGAGCTGTTACATCCCATGCAATGTAAGTGCATTTGACAAATTATTTTCATTAATTAGAAGCAGGCATTCTTTCCATTAATGTACTTTAACATATATATTATACTGCTTGCGCTTTCTTCACCTTCTCCTTCCTTCTTCTCCTTCCTTCTTCTCCTTCTCCTTCTTCTCCCTCTCCTTCTCCTTCCATCTTCTCCTTCCTTCTTCTCCTTCTCCTTCCATCTTCTCCTTCGTTCTTCTCCTTCTCCTTCCTTCTTCTTCCTTCTTCTCCTTCTCCTTCCTTCTCCTTCTTCTCCATCTCCTTCCTTCTTCTCCATCTCCTTCCTTCTTCTCCTTCTCCTTCTTCTTCCTTCTCCATCTCATTATTATTATTATTATTATTATTATTATTATTATTATTATTATTATTATTATTATTATTATTATTATTATTATTATTATTATTATTATTATTATTATTATTATTATTATTATTATTATTATTATTATTATTATTATTATTATTATTATTATTATTATTATTATTATTATTATTATTATTATTATTATTATTATTATTATTATTATTATTATTATTATTATTATTATTATTATTATTATTATTATTATTATTATTATTATTATTATTATTATTATTATTATTATTATTATTATTATTATTATTATTATTATTATTATTATTATTATTATTATTATTATTATTATTATTATTATTATTATTATTATTATTATTATTATTATTATTATTATTATTATTATTATTATTATTATTATTATTATTATTATTATTATTATTATTATTATTATTATTATTATTATTATTATTATTATTATTATTATTATTATTATTATTATTATTATTATTATTATTATTATTATTATTATTATTATTATTATTATTATTATTATTATTATTATTATTATTATTATTATTATTATTATTATTATTATTATTATTATTATTATTATTATTATTATTATTATTATTATTATTATTATTATTATTATTATTATTATTATTATTATTATTATTATTATTATTATTATTATTATTATTATTATTATTATTATTATTATTATTATTATTATTATTATTATTATTATTATTATTATTATTATTATTATTATTATTATTATTACTATCATCATCATTATCATTATCATTATTATTATTGTTATTGTTATTGTTGTTATTGTTATTGTTGTTATTGTTATTGTTATTGTTATTATTATTATTATTATTATTATTATTATTGTTATTGTTATTGTTATTATTATTATTATTATTATTATTGTTATTGTTATTGTTATTATTATTATTATTATTATTATTATTATTATTATTATTATTATTATTATTATTATTATTATTATTATTATTATTATTATTATTATTATTATTATTATTATTATTATTATTATTATTATTATTATTATTATTATTATTATTATTATTATTATTATTATTATTATTATTATTATTATTATTATTATTATTATTATTATTATTATTATTATTATTATTATTATTATTATTATTATTATTATCATTATCATTATCATTATCATTATCATTATCATTATTATTATTATTATTATTATTATTATTATTATTATTATTATTATTATTATTATTATTATTATTATTATTATTATTATTATTATTATTATTATTATTATTATTATTATTATTATTATTATTATTATTATTATTATTATTATTATTATTATTATTATTATTATTATTATTATTATTATTATTATTATTATTATTATTATTATTATTATTATTATTATTATTATTATTATTATTATTATTATTATTATTATTATTATTATTATTATTATTATTATTATTATTATTATTATTATTATTATTATTAGCACATTGAATGTCTTATTGTTATTTCGAATATATGTAGCTAATATGTCTAGTTTTTCTTTATTATTGTGTAATTGCTACATGTTTCTTTTATTAAAGATGGTAAACCAATGCCCGTGCAGGAGGATCTCCAGCGTCCAGCAGCACCAGAGGTTTCAGTGCGAGACCCGAAGAGGCTCCGTCACACCAGCAGCGAAGAAGACCACATCCCTCCCGCATCCATCAGGAACACAGGAAACCGGAGGGAGGAGGAAGCAGTGGCCTTCAGGTCTCTGCAGGCCATCTCCTTCTTCTTCATCATCATCATCATCATCACCGGCAGAAAGGGTATGTAGAAATGATCATTTTGACCTAGAATGCAAAACTATCGCGTCAGCATTCAAGGGTCGTATTTTCAACAGCAAAATTGAAAATACGGCGGGAATAATGGTCCCCAGCGAGTTTCTGGATGAATGCAAGAGTCTCGTTATTAGAGAAATTGAATCCACATTAAAGAGGAGCATATCCGGATTAAAGATGAGTTGTTCACTGAACGTCTCATACTTAATTCAGACACCTGACCATGAAAACGTGGAATCGGTTTATTTTAATTCCAAGACTAAAGAGATCCAGCAATCATCTAACGTGGATGATATCTTCCGTGCAATGAAAAATGAAATTTTAGAAAACCTAGCCTGTTTTGAAGGCCAAGCAAGTTCAAAGACTTTGTTCGCAGTCCACTCGCTAGTAAACAGCGCAGCAGAATATAATCCTCTTCGCGCTTCGGGGTATATTGAGTTGCCTGCATGCATCATGAGGAAGAAGGCTATTCGTAACATTAAGAATAAGGATGATTTTTGTTTCGCTTGGTGCATGTTGGCTTCAAAATTTCCCGCCAAGGTAAATAGATGCCTTCCATCATCGTACCCTAGGAACTTGCTATTCAAAGCATTCAATTATGAGCAAATTACATTCCCATTTCCAATTGATCAAATTGAACGATTTGAGAAGCAAAATCCTGATGTATCTATAGCTGTATTTGCTCTAAATGCCAACAACTCGGTGGAGTCTATTCGCAAACCATCAGAGAGGAAGGCTAGCCAGGTTAACCTGCTGATCATCGATGATGGTGATAAGTCTCATTACTGCCTCATTACCAACATATCGAGGCTTATTAGAAGTCAGATAACTGCAGATCACAAGAAAATGTGGCTATGCGAGGCATGCATGACAAGGTGTCCTAATGAGGATGCATTGAGATTGCATAAACTGAAATGCAATAAATGTCAGACACTCAAAATGCCTGCGCAGGGTGAGAGTTTTTCGTTTAATGCATATTCCAAGTCTGCTCCTGTACCTTTTGTTATTTATGCAGATATCGAATCTGTTTTGAGGAAGGTTCACTCATGCGAGCCCTCAGACGCAGAGAGCTGGACCCGAACCATACAAGAGCATGAGGCGATATCTATAGCGCTGAAAGTTATATGTAGGCATGACCAGTCATTGTCGCGATTTAACTTCTTCAGAGGTGCTAATGCACTCGATGGCTTCTTCACTGAACTTAGGAAGATTGGTGATGAAGTCATTGAGGTATACAAGCAAATTATACCACTGCAAATGACACCCCTGAATGAGCTGGATTTCACCAATGCTGATCAATGTCATATATGCAGGAAAGGTTTTGCTATAGATGATATCAGGGTGAGGGACCATTGCCATATCACTGGAGCATATCTCGGAGCGGCGCATAATGCTTGCAATTTGAATAGGAAATTGCCGAACTTCATTCCAATTTTTTTTCATTGCTTAAGCAATTATGATAGCCACTTCTTGATAAGACACATGACTTATGACAATGGGAACATTTCATGTATAGCACAATCTTCTGAACGTTATATTGCATTTAGCAAAAGGTATAGGGGCATAGAATTCAGGTTCCTCGACAGCTACAAGTTTCTTGATGATAAGTTATCCAGTCTAGCTGATATGCTAGATGACGATGACTTCAAGGTCACTAATGCCGAGTATTCGAACCCAGAACACCTGCAGCTAATGAAGTGCAAGGGAATATTTCCATATACCTATCTGGATTCTGTCGAAAAGCTCCAAGAAGAGGAGCTTCCACCCATCGAGCTTTTCGATGGTATTTCGGAAGAGGAATATGCCCATGCGCTTAAGGTGTGGAGCACATTCAACATAAAGAATCTCGGGGAATATAGTGATCTTTATTTGAAGACAGATACGCTTCTTTTAGCGGATGCATTTGAAAAGTTTAGAGACTTGTCACTGGAGATGTATCATCTGGACCCAGCATGGTACTACACCTTACCATCGCTAGCCTTCGACGCCATGCTGAAAACAACTGGAGTCGAATTAGAGTTACTATCGGATCCCAGTATGCTAGAATTTTTCGAGAAAGGTATTCGTGGGGGTCTTTGCACAGCATCAAAGCGCTACTCCAAAGCCAACCATGAATATATGTCAGACTATAAGCCTGATCAAAAAAGGAACTTTCTAGCATACTTGGATGCTAATAACTTATATGGGTGCTCGAGGGCCAAAACGTTACCGTATGGCAATCTGAGATGGCTTGAGAGGAATGAAATAGAGAGCATAAACTTCGCCAGGATCCCCGAGGACTCCAAGACAGGATATGTTCTAGAAGTAGATCTAGAGTATCCTGACCATCTCCACGACGCCCATAATGATCTTCCTCTCTGCCCCCAGAGTGAGATACCACCCGGCAGCCAATACAAGAAACTGATTGCAAGTCTCACTGACAAAAGCAAATATGTCTTGCATTATAAAACCTTGCAGCAGTGCTTAGAATTAGGGCTGATATTGAGACATATTCATCGGGTGGTATCGTATGACCAAGCTAAATGGCTTAAGGTTTATATTGACCTTAATGCCAATAAGCGAGCCAGGGAAACTTCTAAGTTTGGTCAAAACCTCTGGAAGAAAATGAACAACGCTGTGTACGGCAAGTTTACGGAAAACGTGCGTAACCACCGTGATTTCCGTATAGTAACTGCCTGGAAGCAAGCGCGGAAATATACGGCACGTCCAACGTATATAAGGAGCATTCTTTTCCATGAAAACTTGGTTGGCATAGAGTTGGCTAGAGAGGAGATCCTCATGAACAAGCCAATCTATATTCGTCAGGCGATTTTAGACATCTCAAAATTTATTATGTATGATTTTTTTTATCATGTAATGAAACCCCATCTGAATGATCTTGTCCTGGATTATATGGACACAGATTCATTCATTCTGGAAACAAGTTCCGATATATACCAGTTCATGAAGATGCATCCCCACCTTTTTGATACCTCAAATTATGCACCCGATAATGTATATGGGATAAAGCCGGCCAATAAGAAAAATATTGGGTTGTTTAAAGATGAATTGGGTGGAAGGGTGATGACCGAATATGTTGGTCTCAGAGCAAAGCTCTACAGCTATAAATATGACAAACAAACGGTTATGAAGGCGAAGGGGATTACCAAAGGTGGAATGCGAACAATCACCTTTGAGAAATATTTCGAGTGTCTGCTGGATTTGAATAAAAAATTTTTGGCTAAACAAATTTGCTTCAGAAGCACCAAACATAAAGTTTCGACGGTCGAAATTAATAAAATTGCATTGCACGGAGGAGACACTAAGCGTAAGCTTATTGATGGCTCCCATGCAACACTTGCGTGGGGCCATTATTCCCTCAGGTCTTCATGAGACATTTCACCATAACTCGGATGCCCCATCTCCATCTCAGTGTACATATGTATATATGTATAAATGTATACTTTTTATTTATTTATTATTTACTTTGTAAATACTATTCTTAAAAGGATAGGAACTTTTCAGAAAATAAAAAAAACATACATATATGTTTTGAGATGCAGTGTTCTTTATTTCACTATGATTGTTTTTTTACAATAAATCCTTCCTGTCAATCCACTGGCTATTAGGGAATCCATACCACTTCACAAGAATCCTGTTTCCTTGGTGCCTCAAGATCTTCTCAACCAAATAAGTGTTGGGAAATAATGATGAGTGAAGTTCATGGCCGTAGAAGGCTCCCTTTATTTCCTCGCCGTCCTTATCCTTTAGAATGTATGTGACAGGATTGGTTTGCTTCACCTTAGCCACTTTGAAGATTTCAACGCTACAGTTTGGCTCAAACCCCTTTTCAAAATGTCCTTTATTTTTTGTTATCCTCACATAATCACCAACACTAAACTTTCTGGCACTCCTCTTCTCTATTGGCGGCTCATCATAGTTGTAAACAGACAAAAGAAGATCATTATTCTGCACTTCACGAGGCTTCATTCGGATAGTGGTGTGGTAAGTGTCATTGTATTTTGCAATGATTCTAGGTAAGAGATCTAGCCACTTGTAGGAACCTTGGGCTAGAAACTCTCTATACATCATATTCTTTAATGTTCTTATTAACCGTTCCACGGCTGCAGCCTTGACCTGTGTATAAGTACTGTAGTGATTGATATTATACTTCTCCATTAAATTCTTGAAGTGTTTGTTATAAAATTCTTTCCCGTTATCACTCTGTATATGTCTGGGAGGTGTTTTCATGTCATGTAATATATCCTCCATAGCCTTTGAAACTTGGAGCCCCGACTTGGTCGTTAATGGCTTGGCATACGCCATTTTAGAGTAGAAGTTGACTGCAATAAGGATATATTTGAAGTTCTTATTTATTCTTGCATGCGGTATCATCTCCACCAGGTCGATCTGCACCAGATCATGTAGTCCTTTACTGATGATCTTGCGTCGTAAAAAGTTCCTCCGTGCAGGAGCATGAAGTTCACTAGCTATATGTTGCTTTACTTGGGTCATGCTATAATTTTAGCCGATTTCAGTTCTTGAATTATCTCCCTAATTTCTTGGGTATGATTGTTATTTCCTGCGTCCCTAGATGCAACTAGAAGCCTGAGGCGATTTACCAGGTCGTTGGGGTCGTTCCAATAGATGTAGTCTTGCTCTGCGCCAGGACGATGCTCCTTCCACTCCAATCCTAAACCTTTGTGTTTCTTCATTAATGGACGTATAACACTTTTATACTTGTATGATTTGCCCGCCCTCAGCTGTCCATGCTTGCTATAGTTTCGCCGATGCACTAGAGTTGATCTCAGTATTTTTCCATAAGTATCCAGATCCTCTTCTGTATATGCATGCATTTCAGGGATCCTCTTAAAAATGAGTTCACTTAATCCAGGTGTAACCTAATACGCTTCTTCACCTACTCGAATTCGATTATTAATAAAGTCAATGATCTTGTTTCCCAGCATGTAGCTACCATCTTCGTATCTTATACCATATGATGCATCTAATTCATTTCTGTCCTTCTTTCGAACTTTCTGGAGATAGCTAATTATTTTTTCTCTTTTCTCATCCTCAACTGGCACATTATTTTTTATCTTGCTTTCCTCCGCCGGTGTTGTAGGTGTATTGTTTTTCTAGAGTTGTAATATATCACGCAGCGGTTCTGTTACTGGTTGAAGAGCCTCGCTCATTACACTCTGGGTATCAAGCTGGTGCCCTTTTAACGCTCTCAACTTTTCGCGTATAGCCTTAGAATGCTTGGCTATAGATTCCTTTAGTCTTATGCTTTCACTGTCCATTGTGCAAATGGTCTCATGCTAAGAGATTGCATTTATTTATAGCATCGGTGTTGGTAAGAGTTTATATTCAAGCACTAACTCGATGTGTTAAGCACCTCGATCGAATGCACGATTAGTAAGTGGAGTGAATGATATGCGATCGCCCTTTTTAATGATTACAGGAAAGGTCTTAATGGTATCCTTGTTTATTGAGATTGTAATGTCGGTTTTGCGATGAGCAAGTATACGTTCGCCGCTCCTCAATTCTTGTTCTGGCACTACAATAGTGCACGATAAGAGATTTGCATCTATTGTAAATGAATAGTATCTGTCAGCTGTAGAAAGTATGTACGCACCGTTACCAGTACTGGGAGGAAACGCTTGTAGTTGAATAACAAGATGTCCTCTCATTAATGATAGCCTCGTTTTCAATGTATCCACTGTTTTAGCAATCTGTTCGGTAACTGCCTTTGCACGTTCAAAATTGGTGCCAAACTCTTTGCTCTGCCTACTCATTTCACTTGAGAGCATATTACATCTATTTTCTAGTGTTTGATGGACTTCTTTAGCTTGAGTAATAGAATTCTTCAGCGAATCCTCAGTTTCTTTTGTAGATTGCGTCAGTGCATCCATCGCATTGTTTGTCTTGTTCAAATGTTCTCTAATTGTTTTCAGGTTCTTGTCTATCAGTTTTTCAATTTCCCTTATAACAAATTTGTTTAAGTTATTCCATGTCTCGTCTGCCTTTTGAATAATCATGCTTCGGAGAAATCTTTTATTTACAGCGTCCAGATCTCCCACAGGATCTGCTATATCAATGATTCGCTTTTTGCTAAATATGATGTTGCCATTATTATCTCGCGGCTGAATGCGAGAGTTCATATACTCAGTAAAGAACTTTCTATTTACCACATCATTATCATGAACAGGATCTAATAATACTTTTAATCTGGTATTATCAATCACTATGTTATTTTCTTGATCTCTTTTGAAAATATAATTTGAAACCAAATCCTTGATCATGACCTTAACGTTTGTCTCAATTCTCCCAGTATTCTGCTGCGAGAAAACAATCATCCTATTTTCGAGTGCATCCACATATCGTTTGGTGCTCGTGTCATTATCTTCCTCAGGATCCTGGAAAATACATAGCCTCTTGTTCTTAAATTGATAATTTCCTTTCCCATCTCTGTTTATGATAAAGTGCTGAAGTGATCTTTTGGTTTGGGGAGCTCTCCGTGCTCCGAACCTGTCAATACTCATGATGAACTTCAAATGACATTTTCCTTATTTTCTACTTTAATATATACATCAAACCCATTCCTATATCGACCGCCATTGATAGAGAATTCAGGAACAATTGTTACGAATGGTCTTCCTTCTGATCCACTCTCCCAGACGCCTTTGCACAAGTCTTTAAATTCTGTATATGTCATGTCAGTGTTTACATAATCTTCATATGTGTGTTTCAGATTTTAATTATCTTGTCTAAATAGAATAATCATATTGGTATTATCGCGAATTAAATGTTTCGGGACTTAGGCATAGGACTGTGCTAAATATATTGAGTCGACGTTTCGATGTCTTCCCATGCTGTAAAAGGAGGCAATCTTTCCTTGCTTTTCAGTGATGACATCATCAAATATAAATATTGAGTTTTCTTTAACGTCGGTGAGATGTAATACACTTTCTCCATCCTCATAGGTTTTTATTTCGATGCCATCAATGTTTCCGAGTAGGTTTATGAGATATTGATACTTTGGTTGATAAAGGGACTTTGAGTATATGTGCACATTTTCAAAGCGCAAGCCATTCTCATGAAGCAGCCAATTCAGAAGTACATTGGTTTTTCCTGCACTGGAACTTCCTAGAATAAGAGCTCTAACGTTAGAAGGAAATAGCTTCCCATGTCGTTCGCGCCTGAAATCACTTTCAAAGTCTAGCACCTGAATAGGTAGGGAGCAATCTTGCTTCACAAGCTCCATCCTAGCGACTGAATTTTAAGTGCATTACTAGTGTTTATATATACACTTGCGAAAATGTGGTATCTTAATGGATGTGAAATTCTTCAAAAGGAGACGCTAGATTCGAAAATTGTATAAAATATGATGGCAAATCATAAAATAGAGTAGTTTATGATGGTACATAGGAGGAGTAAGACCTCCAGAGGATCAGGGATACTTAACTCCCTTATTAATCGCCTGCCATTTGAAGTACACTTACCCGGTTACAGATATTGCGGTCCAGGGACAAAACTAGAAAAACGCCTCAAGAGAGGAGATCCTGGAATTAATTCTTTGGACGAAGCTTGTAAATTTCACGACATCGCCTACGCAGAGCGCAAGGACTCCGCCTCGCGAAATATTGCTGATAAAATATTAGCAGAGAAGGCCTGGAAAAGAGTTCAATCATCAGACGCTAGCCTAGGGGAAAAGTTGGCTGCAAGGCTGGTAACATCAATTATGAAGGGCAAGGTAGCTATTGGTGCAGGATCCCGGAAAAAGACGCATGGTGGATTTCTGCCTCTCATACCAATTATTGCAGCCTTAGGGGCTGCAGCCGGAGGTGCAGCTCAAATTGCAGCAGCAGTGAATAAGAAGAAAGCTGCAGATAAACTGCTTGCAGAAATGACGCGACATAACAGGGAGATGGAAGCAAAAGGAAAAGGTCTCCGAGGGAGAAAAAGTAATAAAAAGATTAACAAGAAGAGAACTGGTGGTTTTCTCCCAATGCTACCGCTCGGCGCATCTTTAGCTCTTGCTTCCAAAATTGCCAGAGCCATAAAAGCAAATAAGTCTACTAAAGGAAATGGCCTGAAGAGGAGGAAGCAGTCCCAGAATAAGCATCCTTCAAAAAAAACTCCGGTCAGGGGCTATACTTGTCCCGGAAAAAGCCCCAAGTAACATTGAGCTTGCATTATACGCTCGTCGTTTAAGAATTCCCCATTTTAGAGGTGTATATATGCTCGATAAGCTACCTTCAAAGCCATATCAACGAGAGAGGATTATTGTCAATCTCGATTACTCTGATAATGAAGGAACTCATTGGGTAGCTATAAAGAAGGAAGGTGATATCGCGTTTTATTTCGATAGCTTTGGAAACTTGAAACCTCCGAAAGTGGTAGAAAGCTATCTCAAAGGAGTTAAGCTGATGTATAATACAAGAAGATTTCAGAGTTTTAGCTCAGTTATCTGTGGGCACCTGTGCTTGCAATTTCTATCACAATGAGTTACACTATTGCTGTTAGCGGGAATGATTCTGATCTTACCACCTACCTGAATCCCCCTCTGAGGATTGATCCTCGCGGGTATTATGAAATTGCTCTTCTGAATTTTGAAACCTTCTATTCCATTCCCAATGTGGACGAGAGCAATAATCTCTTCCATTACATTTCCAATGACACTCTTAAGGTCATCGATATTCCGCCTGGAACTTACGAAATTGCTGATATTAATACTTACCTCAAAGATAAGCTTAAATTCGATGAAAACGACTTCTTCATTCGTCCTAATAATAACACAATGAAGGCTGAAATCAAGTGCCCCTTTTCTATTGATTTTTCTAGGGGACGTTCTATTGGATCTCTTTTAGGATTCAATGAAAACAAAGTTATTGCTCCTAATCAGGTGACTGAATCTGATTTCCTAGTAAACATATTTAAGGTGAGCATCATTCGAATCGAATGCAGTATTGCGACAGGCTCTTTCATCGATGGTAAAAGAGGACACTCGATCTATGAATTTTTCCCTTCTGTCCCGCCTGGATATCACATTTCTCAAGAGCCTCCGAACCCTATTTACCTGCCTATAATAGACACTAGTCTTATCGATCAAATCACCCTTCGTGTGGTCGATCAGAACGGGGATAGCATCAACTTTAGAAACGAGGATATAAGCATACGTCTTCATATTCGACGAAATGGGGATAGATTTTAGAAGGAGAAACCATCGCAAAGCATATAATACAGTACAATCACATAATCTCCGTACTCACCCTTTGACTCTTAGAGTGTTAACATCGAGCAGCAAGAAGTTCCTTGAAGCTTTAGGCTTCAGAATTCTGTAATGGACATCTTTAACGTGACTGAAACGCCTTCATTTGAGGATAAGATTGCTAAAGAAGAGGAACATGTTTTTCTCCCGTATAATACATCGGCTCTGGACGCTAATGACGAGATTAGGATACCTTGTCAAGCGGAAGATTTATATACTCTGCCGAACCGGAGTTATCTCTACATTGAGGGATCTGTTTCTAAGCCTAATGGAACAGCTACGTTGGCGAAGATGACTAACAATGCCCTGGCATTTATGTTTGATGAGATTCGGCTGGACATGAATGGAACTTGTATAGATAGAACAAGGAATCCTGGCATTACATCGACTATGCGCAACTATGCTGCTCTCAATCCCATGGAATCGAATCGTTTGATCAATGCCGGATGGTGCTATCCTGGAGAAGATGTGGATATTGTGCACTCAACAAGCGGAGCATTCAATGCCGTAGTGCCCCTGTCAATGCTTCTGGGATTTGCAGATGACCACAAGGACCTCGTTCTCAATAGCAAGTTTGAGTTGGTGCTCATTCGATCTAAGGACTCTAAGAACTGCATTCTGGCACCCGAAGGAGAAGGAAATGCTATCGTTAAACTTGCTCGCATCGAATGGAGGATGCCTGTAATCCGCCTTTCTGACACTGAAAAGGTAGAAATCCTCAAGATCGTCAAGGCAGACAGACCACTGCATATCGCATTTAGAACAATGGATATACATACCCAGACGGCCGTTCCGCAAACTAGATCATTTACATGGAACGTCGCAACAACTTCGAAACCGGAGAAGCCGAGATTTGTTATAGTGGGAGCCCAGACATCAAGAACAAATAATGCATCAAAGGACTGTTCCGAGTATGATCATTGTAACATAACAAATTTGCGGCTTTATCTCAATAGTGGGTGTTATCCCTATCACGATATGAACTTGGACTTTGGGAACTCTAGATTTGCAGCTTTATATGAAATGTATTCAAAGTTCCAAAACTCTTATTACGGGAAAGAAAACTACCCTCTATTGAAGAGAAAAGATTTTCTCAAGCATGCACCATTGTTCATCATAGACTGCTCGCATCAGCCTGAGGAAATTATAAATGGCGCTGTCAATATCAGACTTGAAATTGAAACTAGTGCAAATATACCCGCACAGACTACTTTGTATTGTCTGGTAATACATGACAGAGTTTTCACATACAAGCCTCTGACTCACGTGATGCAGTCATTAATTTAATTTCATCAAGGATTCTTGTAATGAAGGATATACAGGATATAGGATGCATGTAACAAGGATTTCAAGTGAATAAAAAAAGACATATAATATGAAAAGTAATTTAGTTTTATTTCATATCATTGTACATTTCCAATGCCGCCCTTCTCCAGCTCCTTGTTCCTACGTATGATATTTCATTACAGAGAGTTAGATTCGTTAAGTGTCTCTGTATATAACCTTCCAACCTCTTTAACTGACAAAATTCACTAAAATTTAAAAGTATTTCACCTCTGTTTAGAACTGTATTCAGAAATCTGATCCTCTCATCTTCCATATACACGATGACATTAAAGGAATATACCATGTTCTCACTGTAATCACAACACACGTAGTTTCTCTCTTTGAGGAATGCTTCAAATACATGAAGCCTACTTTTAATAATTTCCCAGTCATACACTGACATATACACAAAATTGTCACTGGCTCTATTCTTTATGATTACAGCTGGGATACGAAAGATTAGTCCTACGTTAACACTGTAACTTTTGGATATTTGAACGTCGTGGAGCATGGTAGCCGATGTCATGTTTCCCGTTATTTTTAATGAAGAAGCCCGAATCTGTTCCCTCTAATTCTTTCAGAGGTTCAGGCGTCTTGGTACACGTGAACTACTTGCATGCCTCTTTGGGGTAGCAGCAGCAGACGTCATTCGCTCTTCTAAGAGTGTCAGCCTCCTTTGGAGATCCGCAAAGCTATTTTTAAGTACCTTTTTTCGAGGTTTCCTTATAGCTGTCCTGAAACAGAGCACATAACATGTGTGTTAGCAAGAGAGAGAGAAAAAAAATAGATTGTCTCCTGAGAGAGTAGCACTTAAGAGGCGCAAGAGTTTCTTTTTTTTAAGTTGTATGATAGCAATACTTACATTGATGTTTTGCGGCGTTCGGATTGTATGCTCGGGGTACGCTCAGGAGTAACATTCTCAGTAATTTCATCGTCCTGATCTGGCAGGAAGTCGTCTACAAGCTGTGTAGATCGCTCCGTAACAGCATCATTTTCAGCCTCATTGCTGGAGGTTTCGCAATCAATCACAGGCCTAGGATCTCGAACTGTCATTCGTAGCCTGTAACAAAGGTATTTTTTGTACATGGAATTATATATTTCAACGATTCTGTAAGGAAAGAGTCGTGAATTTCTTTAATTTCACTCACTTTGATTGTCTCTGTCTGAGCTGGTACACGCTACACTTCTCATTGCAGAGGAAGTAAGAGTACATATGTTCATGAGCCTCGGGCTGCGTACACAGGGTTGCATGCGTATCACCGTTACAAAATTCAGAGTGGTGTATGGCCTCGTGACTTGAAGCGAATCTATCAACCTCATCAACTCCGCTTTGTTCTTGCTCATGAACCGGCTCTTGCCTGGAATAGCGAATAGGTTTCAAATTACTTTTTCTTCTTAAATAAAAAACGGCATTAAATTCTCTAGAAAAAAGAATAATTGCTATTATACTTACATGTATCGCTTTCTGTAGACTGGGCAGTTTTCTGTGCATACTTCCCGAGAAGACATCTGATCATGGTATGAAGGCCTGTTACAAACGATTGAATGCATAAGACCGTTGCGTAACTCTTTGTGGTAATACAAGAAACACATCTGGTGCAAGAAACACATCTCTCTAGTGCCCAGAAGGCCTCCATCCCTGGCATGCTCAGCCATCGCACCGACCGAGCAGATGGTTATGGTGGTACGGCCATCTACATAAGCCGCAACATTTCACATCATCGGCTACAACTGGCAACCACAGTGGCTCTCGAAGCAACTGGTATACAGTTGACCACAAATAGAGGGCCTCTAAACATCTTCTGCCTCTACATTCCTCCTGGCAGACCAATATCGCAGGGCGATTTGGACGCAGTGTTTTCCACAGGAGCCCAAACAATTGCCATGGGTGACCTAAATGCCAAAAGTCCACAGTGGAACTCCACAATCAGAAACCACAGAGGCATGGTGCTGGAACGCTACCTGGAACGGCGGAACCTCGTAGTACTTGCTCCATCATCACCAACCATAACATACGGTGATCGCCGACCACCTGACTGGTTGGATATTGCTATCCTCCAGCATATTCGAGGTCACCCAAAAATCCTTACCATCCCGGAACTTTCTTCAGACCATTACCCCATCCTTTTTCTATATCAAGCCAGGGCAACAGCCAAGGCTCCACCAAATAGTCCGAATCCTCGTCTGACTAATTGGAGCATGTACGCAAAGATTATGGCAACAAAATCAGCTGAGGTTACACCATGCACCTGCGTAGCTGAAGCCGATAACCTAGCAAAAACCATCACCTCTACAATGGCACAAGCAATGGCCGAAGCCACTCCACTACGGCGCAAGTTCTATAGTGCCCAGAAGCCACTTCTCTCACAACTACGGAAGTTAATATCTGGTAAAAACAAAGCTAGGCGTCGGTTTCAAATCACGCGTAATCCCGTACACAAAAGGGAGTGGAACAGACTACAACACCTAGTCAAACTAGAGCTCGCTGACTTTCGGAATGACGAGTGGGAACGTCGTCTATGCGCTCTTGATCCGCAGGACCAATCACTCTGGCGCATGTCCAAGGCACTGCTGCGAATACCTTCTTCTGATCCACCTCTAACCGATGGCAGAAGGACAGCAGAGTCAACGAGAGAAAAAGTGGATTTAATGGCTGAACATCTAGCCTCCACTTTTCATCCAGCAGAATCTCATGATCAGGAGCTCTCTGATGAAATAGCGGACCGTGTTGAAGCTTTTCTTTCCACTCCCTTAAATGCGGACGATGTGCATTTAACAACAGTCGCAGAAGTGAGGAGTATTGTGACTAAAGTGCGCCCCTATAAAGCAGCAGGGTATGACAACTTGCCGTATGCTGCTTTTAAAGCACTACTAGCAGCATGGATTGTACTATTGGTCCACCTATTCAACAGCCTACTACAACTAGCTCATTTCCCTGCTGCGTGGAAACACGCTAGGATTATCACCATTCCTAAGCCAGGAAAGGACCCCAAAAACATTAGTAGTCACCGACCCATCAGTCTGCTGCCGGCCATCAGTAAAATCTTCGAGAAGGTGTTGCAGGCCCGCCTTCAACATCTGCTGGACCAACACAATGTGCTCCGACCCGAGCAGTTTGGTTTCCGACGTCAACATTCCACCTCTCACCAGTTACTCCGCCTCGTGGACGATGTAATACGCGGGTTTAATAATCGGCACTACGTTACAGCACTATTCCTAGACATCTCTCGAGCATTCGACTCGGTGTGGCATGACGGCCTCATCCATCGGCTCATCCATTACAATATCCCAGCATACCTTATAAAACTCATCAACACCTACCTTAAAAACCGTTCCTTTGTCGTCGCCAGGGACGACATCCATTCTCAACCATATGGTATTCAAGCAGGGGTACCACAAGGCAGTGTCCTTGGTCCCCTCCTGTTCCTCACCTATATAAACACCCTCCCTACCCTAATAGGCTGTAACCTCTATCTATTCGCAGATGACACCGCATTAACGGTTTCATCTAAACGACACGTTAATGCCGTAACCAAGGCGCAGCGTTATGCTGATATGCTATCTGCCTGGTTTATCACTTGGCGCTTGCAGATTAATGTAACCAAATCTCAAGCAGTCACATTCACCCGCCGTACTCTACAAGACGTACCCAATCTCCGCCTGGCTGGAGAGGAAGTACACTGGTCCTCGGAGGCTACATACCTTGGAGTAACCCTGGATTGGCGTCTGACGTGGAAACACCACATCACCACTGTGGCAAACAAAGTGTCCAGAAGGATGGCCATGCTATATCCCATGATAAATAGGAAATCTACAATGAGCCTGCAGAACAAATTGCTCATTTACAAACAAATACTCCGCCCTGCACTAACTTATGCTTGCACAGTCTGGGGAGTTGCAGCAAAATCACATCTCTACAAGCTACAAGTCCTACAGAACCGCTACCTTCGGATAGCAACCGCTTCCGACTGGTACATTCCAAACGACAATATCCATGCAGATCTCTCCTTCCCAAAAATCTCAGAATACATCCTTAACCTATCTCAAAATTTTTATAACAAGCTCCCTTCAAGCTTCAACAGCCTAATCCGCGGTCTGGGTGAATACGACCTAGACCCCGGTGAAACCTACAAGCGACCCAGACTAGTGCTTGCACCACCATAGGCCCATACAATCCCCTCCAGATGTTCATTACATTTCATTACATTTCACCTCCAACAAACAAACCAATCAACCCTTAAATAATATCCGCCACCATCCACCCACCGTCATATCATTAAATAACCACCATCATGCCAGTAAGGGACGATGTCCCGAAATGGCAAAACGTCGAAGGCCCCTCCTTAAAAAAAAAAAAAAAAAAAAAAAATTGTCATTAGAATAACATCAATAAGTTGCCTGTTAATTTTGTTTGAACTGGTATGCTATGTTAATGATTACACATTTTGAGCTGTGCTTGTTTCTTGCACCGACAATCTTCAATCAAACGTGTTCTGTACTCATTACTGAACAATTTATTCTTATAAGATTGTTCACGCACTTCTTCTTTACCAAGAAAAACGTAATATATATACAGATAGAACTACACAAGTTTGGCTATTCACATTTTATTATTAGTTTTTGCTGACAAAGGTCGTGATGGTGGTGATGATGATGATGATGATGATGATGATGATGATGATGATGATGATGATGATGATAATGATGATGATGATGATGATGATGATGATGATGATGATGATGATGATGATGATGATGATTTGTATATAAATACGCTCAAATGCTTGGTCATCAGCGACCTTAGAAAACTAATTTATGGCAATAGCCAGAGAGAAATTAATCAAAACTTTAAAAAACAAAAAACGGATCAAAGCAAAATGTAAATAAAATAAATAAGCCACACTGGGTAAAAAAATAAAAAGCTATAATTATCAATAAAAGACCAGAAGGCATACAAATTACTACTTTCAATATCAACTTGCTATGACAAAAGCTACCTGCCCAGTGTTGGTCGAATCAATTTGTTCCTTTTCTTTGGAGCCGGGCTAGCACTTTCAGCTGTTTTCCTGCCTTTCCTCGCTGTCGTTTGGGCAGTGAGGGCAGGATCTACCCGCTCCGCATCCTCGATGGAGGACGACGGTTTCCTTACTGGTAACTTCGCATCGAGTCTCTCGAAACGATTCGAAACTGCGACCGGCGAAGTTGAAAGTCGCCGATCAGCGTCTTCTTCAGATGATTCCTCAGATGTTGTTGACGGAGAAGTTCGCGGAATTTTGTGCTGGCTAGCTTTCCTTTTAATGGTCTTACTATTTTCCTTGAGGAAGTCCGTTCTGTCATACGAGGTCTTAAATTTCCTTGGCGATACATTATATATTACCAGAACACATGTTCCTGAAGTAGATGCTTTCGGCGGAGACTTGGCTCAATCCTTCTTCTTAGGACTGGACTTAGTCGGCGCGCTCACTGTTGTTCGTGCTGGTGTTTGTTGCTTTGGCTGAGATCCTGGTGTTCCCGTAGGGTAGGGGATGCGTCCCCTTCAGCTGCCGTGGTGTGGGCGCTGCGGATCCCTAGCACTCATGTTACCTCAGAAGTTACTAGAGGAACCTCGGGCCGAACATTCGAGCTCCTCTCTGATTAGAAGTTGTTCGGATTGGGTTGGACTCGAGGGGAAGCGCTTCCCGATTCTCGTGGGTGATCGGGTACGTCTCCGGACGGTGTTGAGGGGAGCCATTAATATTCCCGCGTACTAGCCAGCATAGCTAGTAGAAGGTGTGCTGGATCACCAGGCGGCCCTACCGAGATCATATCGGTAACCTTCCCATTTTGATGTTAGCGCGCGTAAGTGGCGTATCCACTTCCATCCCGTCTTGAGTCCACAGGATCAGATAGGGGGGGGGGCTCTTAATCTCTAGGTCTTGCCCTATGGAAAGCCCCACGGAGTCACCGGGTGCCCTTTTGGTACAGCTCTGTAACTCCCTGGTCTAAGGAAGCCCGGGTCCTTGGTACTACGGGTCCAGGGCTAATGGGAGTAGAACCTCTGGGATTAACGTGTGATCTTGGTGTAATTGATCTTTCAGATATTACTTCCCCGTTTATGTCGGTAGTTCGTGTTGCGATTTCATGTCTAGGTACCGGTTTAGCTGCAACTGCACTATAAGTAACGGTCCTAGGTACAGAAGGCTGACGAATACGCAAGAGTTTCCATGAAGGACACTCTCTCTCTTACCTGGATCTCTTGGATAGCCTTTCCCTCCGTAAAACACGGACATTCTCTGGAGTTTGATGAATGATTAGCACTGCAGTTAACACATGTTGTAGGTGAAGTACTAGCATTATCATGTTTGACCTCTCCGCAGTCAACGCAAGTAGCAACTCCATTACATGAATCACTCGAGTGGCCAAAGCGTTGGCATTTATAACATCTCAGTATTGATTTTCCGTTACAAAACGTTTGTAACGCAACATTTTTTCATGCTCATGGAACAAGATTACAGAACATATATCAAGATTATTGATTTTCCTTTCTCCTCGCAACCGTTCATCATTTGTTATATTGTCATTTCATGGCCCACTAATAGTCATAGCAGAAAATACGAATTTCTAACTGGATATTCATATAAGAAGTTCCAGCTAAAACGTATCGTTACAAAGACGACGCAGCCAACATTGCCTGGGTTCAAAAGTGAGTTTTAGACTCTAAGAGAATATATGAAAAATGTCATAAACATGAGACGTCCACTTTGGTCAGTAAATGTACAGACATGTTACAGATATTGTTGACATGTTTCAGCTTCTAATACTCTTAAGGTATTGTAATGCCTTAGGAAGTCGTGTTGAGTGATTCTGGGGATATTTTATTCCGAAACGGCAAAATTATGAAGCAATTGCAGAAGTTGTAATTTCTGAGCTGGGCAATATATTAAAAGATAATAAGTTTATAGGTCAAAGCTTATATGTACAGCAGTAATGACAGAGGCTATCAATGGAGTGTAATCTAAATTTAGAGATGTGTACCCCTATGCTTAGTTTTGAATTGCTTAGCTTATCAACTATTATGTGTTTCAAATGGGATGACGTTTGTCCTTGAGCGCTACTAGTGAGCAACCAACCGGAGTACTGCGGTATTGTCATATTGCATTCGCGCTAAGTGATGTGTGACGATCGCCAGACTAATCAATCTGTATGAAATACTATTCGCGCTAAGACATTGAAACCAAAAATAAAACTCTAAAAGAAAGCAAAATAGTCAACAAAAAGAATTTCACAAAATTAAAGTAGATAACCCAACATTAGCAAGAGTATATGGGCTGCCAGAAATTCATAAAACAGGGAAACGCATGAGACCTATCACTAGTAACCCACGTATAATTTGGCCAAATGGTTGCTAAATAAATTCAATAGTGTCCCAAAATTCAAAAGTGCTAATTTAAAAAGCTCTTTAGATTTATTAGGAAAAAATCAAAGACATAAATTTGAAAAAAAAATGACAGACTGGTTTCATTTGCTGTCACATCTTTATTTCCAAGCATACCAACAGAGATATTACAGACTGTATTAAAAAAAGAGGCTAACTACAATAGAAATGGAAGCAATAGAAGCAGAAGAATACATTTCTCTAACAGAAATATGTATTGAACAAAACTTCTTCAGTTTTAATGGAAAAAACTACAAGCAAACTCAGGGTTATCAATGGGCAATCCACTTTCACCTTTTTTGGCTAACTTATTTATGAGTGCATTTGAAACAGAAATGAAAAAGTTCTTCCCATTGATCTTCAAAGTTTGGTATAGATATGTTGACGACATCTTTGCAATTGTACCGAATAAACATTTTGAAGATGCATTAAAATTGCTCAATCTGCAAGAAAGGACTATAAAATTCACAATAGAAAAGGAAATCAATGGACAACTACCTTTCTTGGATCTAGATATCATCAAGAATGACAAAAAATAAAATTTGGAATTTACAGGAAACCAACACCTTCAGAAAATTACACAAAAAATAATAGCCACAACCCAATTACACATAAATATGCAATAATAAACAGCCTTACACACAGACTAGTCAACATACCCATGGAAAAAGAAGAATATTTCGAAGAAGAAAAAACAATACTACACACAGCAGAAGAAAATGGATACAACAAAAGTTTGGTGTTGAAGAAAGTTAGGAAAGCTAAACTAAAGAAAACCATTAAGGAAGCAACCACATTTACAAAACAAAAAGAAAGCAATAGCATATTCACTTCATTCACATATCACCCAAAAACATTTAATAAACTTAAAAAGATCTTCAAGGAACAAAATATCACCTTGGCACCTACTAATAGACACTCAATTTTAAAATTGCTAAATTCAAAAACAAAAGATGATATCCCATCAGTTAACAGACCTGGAATATACCAGATAAGTTGTAAGAATTGTGAAAAATGCTACATAGGTCAAACTAAAAGAAATTTAAAA